>JALJCO010006852.1:0-33600 GCA_023101725.1 Atherinomorus stipes
AGTTAAAGCTGCCACCAGGTCGGCAAAAATCCTGTATAAATTCCTGGCTGAATTTAGGCGGGCGGTAAATCAGTGCACACATGATGGGAGGATCGCAGCTTATAGTAAATGTCTGCAGCTCAAAGCTGGAATAGGTATCCGACGGGATCTGTCTGCATTTGAAGCAGGATTTGAAGACTGATGCCAGCCCTCCACCTCTGCCAGAAGTCCGAGGGGAGCTGAAGAACAGGCAATCAGGAGGAAGCAGTTCAGAAAATGGAGCAAACTCACCAGCCTGAAGCCAAGTTTCCGTGATGAACATAAAATCCAAACCCCGCGATGTGAAGAGATCATTCAAAATAAACGTTTTATTTGCTAGAGATCTAGCATTCAGAAGAGCCAAGCGAAGGAAGGTGTCCTCCTGATGGTTTGCAGATGCTCTGGGTGTGAGTTGACGGAGGTTCTTCGGCCTCTGCCCGCGGGGGGCGGCGAACCAGACTCCGCCATAGCACCGGATTCTCCACCGGCGGGTATAGCGGGGTATCCAAAAGAGCAACAGGTAAATTCCACTGACCCGATGGTCGGATGATCACCGATAGCCCTGGAAGAGAGGCCCGTGACCAGCAATTGGACCCAAAGCTGGATTTCATGAGCGCCCTGGCTTTTACCAGAACCCCAGCGCGTTTTCCACGTTTCCTGGAGCGTTTCCTCCTCCAGGTGACAGCAGGTGAGCGGCGAAGGTATGCCGGGACAGACGCCAAGAAAGGCGGGGCGGCCGTGGTTCGACCATCAAAACTCAGATTAGACCGGATTTCCAAAGACGTTTTGATATCCAGGAGCACTTGGCGATCATACACCAGTAGAGCAGTCACATCTTGGCAGCAAACAAAAAATAAAACAATAAAAACGAAAACAGATAAGCCTCTTCGGGGGTCAGCCAAACACAGTGGCGCCATCATCGCGGAAGGAGAGGCTGAGACTGAAGAGCAATACGGCCATTAGCCCGAGGGGAGGGGCTCTCAGTTTGAATACAAACAGAAACGGGGAAACACCAGATTCTACCTTTTAATAAAGCATAAATGTAACTCCATGTTCCCTCCTTCATCTGTACATTTACAGCAAAAATTCAGTTTTAACTGCATTTCTAAATGACTAAAGGGAATTGTTGTCATATCAAACAGAGATGAAATAAGATGCATCACAGAAATAAATTTAAAAAAGAATTTCACAAAATATCACAGTTTTTGTCATATTAATTTTGTGTTTCTAAGATCCACCTTTGTTATAACTGACTGTAAGTTGTCTCTGATTACAGACTTGATGATTTTCCACTCTCAGAGGCTGATTATGAAGTTATTGCCTCGGCCTTGAAGATCAACCCCCATCTGACAGAGTTGGACCTGAGTAACATCGGACTGGAAGATTCTGGAGTGAAGAAGTTGTGTGATGGACTGGAGAGTCCAAACTGTCGACTAGAGATTCTGAGGTTAGTTCACTGGAACCATTGTAACTTTTCTATATCTGTTTTTAAATTCATCATTCATTTTCTTTACCGCTTATCCAGTTCAGGGTCGCAGGGGTTGCTGGAGCCTATCCCAGCTATTATCAGGCGAGAGGCGGGGTACACCCGCCAGACAGGTCGCCAGTCTGTCGCAGGGCCAAAACAGACAGACAGACAATCATTCACACTCACATTCATACCTAGGGGCAATTTAGAGAAATCAATTAACATGCATGTCTTTGGACAGTGGGAGGAAGCCGGTTCTAACCCCCTCCCCAGCCGGGAATCGAACCAGTGACCTTCTTACTGTGAGACTGCGGTGCTAACCACGCCACGCCACCGTGCAGCCCCTGTTTTTTGAAAAAAAATGATTAAGTTTAAAATTGTATTTGATTCATGAATGTAACACATTTGTAACAAAACTAAATTTAGGCTGAAAACATCTGAAATCGGCCGTAGTTATGACCCTGTGTTGGTACCAGATGTGCTCAGGTTACCAGATCGGCTCGGGGACCTGGACTTAGTAATGATGTCACACTACAGTAGTTATGCTACAGCAACTGAACTCGGCAGGAGGGAGAGGATGGGGATCTATTTTTTAAATTTTTTTTTATTTTTTGATTTACTGTTTTGATCCCCGAGGGGAAATTAGGGCTCTGCATTTTACCATCTCTGTACAGTAGTACCAGAGAGCAGTGGGCTGCTACTTAAAGCGCCCAGGGAGCAGTCGGTGGGGGTTAAGGCCCTTGCTCAGGGGTCCACAGTGGTTTTCCCTGAATGTCGTGTCGGGGACTCGAACCCGGGTCCTCCGCGCCAAAGCTTGCAACAAATCCCCTTTAATGCAATGTCTGTAATATTTTAGGACTTCGGATAGGGCTGTGCGGTATATCGGTACATACCAAAAACCGGTGTTTATTTTTGTGATATGTATTTTTCATATACCGCTAGACCAGTGAATAGTCTAGACAACAGGCGGAACGTGCGCATGGGAATGTGTTTCAGTGGGGAGCGATTTCAGTGCCGGACACACACACACACAGCGTCCGTAGTACCAAGCTGATTGAGGCTTTTCTGGCTTCACTTGTCTAAAACATCAAGCTCGTTACAATATTTATGCAAAATGTAAGACAAGTGGCAGGAATGCATCTAATCTGGGGAAGCAGCTGATTAAACACGATATTCTTCTCAAAGCACTGTGGTTGCGTAGCCCTTCTGGTAGCTAATCAGAAGTGCTGTTCATTTGGCATATATTAGCAAAGTTAATGTTGTCTTATACGTCAGAGTACAGACCTTTTCAGTTCGGTTGGTTCAGCCAGCTCAAGCAAGAGAGCCGGAGGATTCAGCGAAAATAATCACAGGAAGGTTACACGTTTATTACAAGATAACTTAGTGATAAACCGTGGTGAACTGTGTAAATCAGACTCCACTTCTGTGTCCGGCGGTCAAGTTTATCTCAGTGTCTCCCACTCCCAAGCGTGCGTTCAGTCCTCCGAGTCCAGTGCCCCATTTCCTGGTTTTGTCTGCCCTTTTAAGACCTGGCTGGCTTGTAGTCCTTCCCTGCTTCCCAGTGCTGAGAAATGCCCCAAATGAACTACAGAAACCATCAGTACTTTGAATCTGCTAAAGACACGTCTGCATTAAAGTAATCTTCCATTGTTTACATTCCTAAGCAGCTGTAGAACACCATAATCTATTCTTGTGTCCTTGTCACGTAGTTTAAAACAGTCAGTAAACTACCACAGCACCATTCCCAACGCATCGTCTGCAGCCCGCAGAAAGAAGAGGGAGGAGTCAGTCAGCACCTCAGCTGCTTAACAGATGTAATCGGGGGGAGGGGGGTGGCAGATAATAATCAGCGGGGTTCACAAACTGCCGTTCAAGAACTCAGTATGATGTAAATACTGAGTTTGGCATCAACCAACACAGTAAACCAGTTCAGGGCCGACGTTCGGGTCACGTCTGTCTCTCCCTCCCTCCTTTGCATCCCACATCTTATCCAACTCCTCATCACAGCAGAGTTTCTGCACACGAGTGCACCAGCCACAACTCTTAAAGGATACGTTTCTTTTTTTTCAATCTGGACCTTATTTCTAGGAGTTTATATGTGCACTAACTCCCCAGTAACATTTCTGTATCACTCTGACTCCTACGTGAGATATTTAGATTTTTTTGCGATCAGCGTATGTCCATATAATGAGAGGGAGCGGGGCAGCCAGAGCGGGCCTTTATATAAGGCATCTGCCGCAAAACTCCTTTAATTTCATCAATACTTACTAATGAATGAACAAACAGACGAGTACCATTGAGCTGTGACGTCAGGTTTTGCTCTTCGTTTGTTATTGGGGTCGTTCAACACACACTACTGGCTGCGCACGCCCCCTTGCCGTGGTACAGCTGAGAGCCGGAAGTAGCTTACCGGACAGACAATAACAAACCCAGCACAACTCATCACGTCTAGACGTGTGTTTACACTACTTACTCAATGGAAAGTTGCCCGTTTGGTCCTGCAGGCCTTGGCTGGGTCTTCCAGTTTATTTCTGGGACACGAAAAAAAGTCTCTACCACAGTCCGGCTGATCAGAGCAGAGAAACCCTCTATCGTAGTTAGGGCTGAACGATTTATCGTTTTCAGATCGAAATTGCGATTTCAGACCACGCTATCACGTGATAGCCAAAGCTGCGCTGGGTCAGTCAGCGCTCCTGACAGCGCTCCTGACTGACCCAGAATCTGCTCTGTCCACAGTTGTACACACATGCTACCTGCCGTCTCTGTACCAGCCAACTAAGCTCACCAATCAGAAGCGGAATGTTACTCATGGACAGGCCAGCTAACCAATCAGCATCAGGACTTGGATGGGCAGCTCCTGCTGTGTAATCTTTACACTAGATAGCGGCTTCGGTAGAACTTCATCCAGTTTCTAACTTTCAGTTTTCAGACCTCTGCTGCCTCTTTCTGTTTGTTGATCCGCTTTGTGAAATGAGGGGATTTTATGTTCAGTAAAATATAATCTTGAACTGTCTGCGCTGTCAGATTTCATGCCTCAGCAGTTAAATCGCCAGCAGTGACCAGCTGATAAGACAGTCAAGTGAAAAATGCCGTCTGATCTGTAAAATCAGATCAATAATTTTAATGGGAATAAAAGCGCGACTGAATTCCAACCAGTTTTCTTTTAACCTATAAAGTTTTGGGCTTTGCGCTGTGGACACGAGCGTGATGCAGGCAAGTAAATTAATGATCCGTATTTAGGCGGATCTGAGTAAAAGGAGACGAATAATCAGCTGGACTTGCTTCGTGAACGGGGCGAACCGGGGCAGCACACAGAAACTCTGTCCTTGTTATCTGGGACATTAGTTAAGCCACACAGTTAAACCAGAAACAGGAGGAAAGTTGTTGCTGCTGCTTGTCAAGCGGACATGACAGGATGAGTACGGAACGCCGTTGTGGCCAAAAATGTGCGTCCAATCGTCAGAAATGCGACCTGATAAAAACAATCAGGGTAAAACCACCTGATCTTGATGATGTAGTCTTCTTCACCTCAAGTTCAGGTGACAGAATGACATAAAAATGAAGTTAGATGTAAAACCTGATGTTTGTTTAGATTTATTTTACAACTTAATTACATTTCAATGCACATATGAATCCATGATAAATTCCCTGGTTTGTATGTTTCACTTAACGTAACCCACATACAAGAACTATAAAAGGAAAATATATTGGATTCTTATTGGGATATTTTTCACTGTGAAGAGGAATAGTTAAAATATTAGAATATTAAAAATGGCACAGTAAGGTCTTTTTTACACTGGAAATTCAACTTTGTAAAGCAACATGCAGATTACCTGATTTGAAAAAGGCAGTAAGTGGGGTGATTAACTGTGGTAGAGGGAGGAGGACTGTAGGGGAAAGAAAATCCTGGAGTTCCAGTGAATGTACATGCATTTTTTTAGTAAATTCATTTGAAAGTGAGTAAATCTCACCTTTAATTGTCATCATTGATTAAGAGTAATAGCTTTTAATGTTTTGATGATATAATGGAGTTTTCTGTCATGTTCATCATTGAACATGTCATGTCATGTATTATACATTGTAAATATTGTACTGAAGCTTGATTTGAAGAAAATCTTGAATCGAATCGAAATCGCAATATTGCCCAGAAAAATTGTAATTAGATTTTTTTCCTGAAATCGTTCAGCCCTAATCGTAGTGAGACATCCTGGAAACTTCCAGATGCTTATCTCCTGGTCTCAAATCCCAATCTGTGCAACAAAGGCATTCCTCCTCTGTTGGTATAACTGAGCGTTGTCCACACGTGCACCACCCGGTATCATCTGTTCACCGACGTGCAGCTGTGTCTTGCTCTCTGGCCAGCTGTTCTTCTCTCTGCTTCCACCGCCTCCTTTCAGTGAGCTCCTCATCTGTTCTCTGGCTCGAATTGAGTCCATCATATTCAAAGTCGATGTTATCATCTTCGAAATCTGAGAGATATTCTGCCATGTCTCAAAGCTAGTAGTATCGATACTAATCCGGTTAGCCGACTGTCACAGAGCAGGAGTGATGAGTTGTGCTGGGTTTGTTCTTGTCCGTCCGGTAAGCTACTTCCGGCTCTCAGCTGTACCACGATAATGCGCGTCAAGGGGCGTGTGCGACCAATACATTGTGTTGAACGACCCCAATAACAAAGAAAGAGCAAAACCTGACGTCACAGTTCAGTAGTATTTGTTCATTTGTTCATTCATTAGTAAGTATTAGGGCTGTTGCGGTACATGTATTTGTGTCGAACCGTTCGGTACGCTACTCTCGGTTCGGCACGACCCTGTACCGAAATGTTGAGCGTAGGATTTGTTTATTTAGCTGTTTATCGTTTCATTAAAGGTAGAGTCCGAAGTCCCCCCCACCGTTTCTGTTTGCAAACAACAGTATTCAAACTGAGCCCCTCCCCTCTCAGACTAATGGCCGCCTCGTTCTTCAAACTATTCAGCTTCAAGCTTCTCCTTCAGAGTTCAGACGCAGCTAAAAGCCAAACCAATATTAACCCTGGTTTTCCAAAGTGCACTATCTCAAGCTCTTACCTTTTCTTCGGTGCATCCGCCATTTTTTCTTTCTTTCTTTTATTTTTCCTTCGAGAGTTCGAGTGACTGGCGTCTGCTCCAATCATGAGCTTATTCCCACACAGTTTCATGCTCTTAGCTCTGTCATTGGCTGCCGATATAAACAGAAATCTCCACCCAGAAACGTCCCGACCAGACCAAAACAATACGAAAGAGCAAATTACAGGCAGGGGGAGAGAGAGATGCATTCAAGCGCACCACGGCACGCGAATAGAGGCCCAAAGGTGGGGTCTGAGATGGATTTCACTTGCCTCATGTCAAACATTTATTTTAACGGGGGGAACTTCGGGCTATACCTTTAAGTTCTTGCTGCCACCGGAAATAACTGACCCGCGCAGCGCGCTCACCATCCTGTTTCTAACAACTCGTAACAACATGGATGACAGATTGTTGAGCTGAAGCGCCACCAACTCTCAAGTCTTCTGTCTGGCAGCACTTCGGTTTAAACGAAGAGGGAGCTGAATAAAAGTCGACAAAACGGAATTAGTGTGTCGACATTACAGAACTGCGGTCGCAGTGTTTCCCCATCAGCTTCACAACGGTGGGAGGGCGCGGGGGGTCGGGTGAATATGAGTAAGCCGCTGTGTTGATAACCTAAAGAAACTACAAATCATCTCTGCTGAATGATAAATTCATAAACTCTGTAACAGTAACTTCCAGTTGCAGCATTCCAGTGTTAATAATGATAAAATAATTAGCAGCAGCTTCTCTGTTCAGTCATGTCGCGTTTCCAAACTGATAAAAAAGAAAAAACACAGGACAGAAAAACGTAAAGGATTGTATAAGACCTGATAAAAACCGTTTCATGCTCGTGCTCGTTCTCCGTCCATCAGCAGGTGAAAAGGAGCGTGAGTGTTTCCATCTTCAGCTTCTCGGTAGAGTTTAAAACTGATATCTGTGTCTGAGTTTCAGCTGGTTGACGTGTTTTCAGATGCACGCGCTGTCTGAGGTACAATGCGCGGTCATCCTGTGAACGTGCGCATGTCTGTGGGTGGTCGCATCACAGAAACTCCGAGATCAGCGACATGCTGTCATGTAAATCTGATAACTAACATCAGTTTAGTTTTTAATCCAAGAGCTCAATATAAACCTGTTCTAGAGGAAATGAGACCTGGAACCAGTTTCTGAGCTGGTGCTGGATAGAAAACCAGATCAGGATAAATGACCTGACTTTGTAGGTGGTGTTGGGTCTGATAGGACGGCGCCCTGCCTATATAATGATAGGAAACACTGGCTCGGGTATGTAGTATGAACTCAGCTGTGAGGTTAAAGTTTAGTGAACTGGTTGATAAACCACAAGACAGTTTGTTAATTTTTTCTCCATTACTGTACCGAGGAAAAACTGAACCGTGACCTGTGTACAGAGGTACATACCAAACTGTGATTTTTGTGTACCGTTGCAGCCCTAGTAGGTATTGATGAAATTAAAGGAGTTTTGCGGCAGATAATGCCTTATATAGAGGCCCGCTCTGGCTGCCCCGCTCACTCCCATTATATGGACATTTGCTGATTGCGAAAGAATCTAAATATCTCACGTAGGAGTCAGAGTGATACAGAAATGTTACTGGGGAGTTAGTGCATGTATAAACTCCTAGAAATAAGGTCCAGGTTGAAAAAAAAGAAACTTATCCTTTAAATCTGACATCTCTCGAAAGAAGCTTGTTTGGTTTAACCAGCACAGCAAAAACTGTATACACTTAGTTAATAAACTGGGCTTGATCAGCAGGCAAACAGCCTCCATCCTATCTGCACAAAATGCCGCGACACAGAATCAGTTTAGTTTAGTGTGGGAAAACATTCCATCTTTTTTCTCATTAAATTATTCTGTCATTAACTTTCTCTCTGTGTAGCTTACCAGATGCTCCGACTCCATATAGAATAAAGACAACTGGATTTTGCTTTAATATATTAGCTGAAAAGTATATGTTGAGAATGAGAAATAAATCTGGTATTGCCAAATAAACACACGCAAAATTACCGAAAACTGGTACCATTTGGTACCGATTCTCAGGTACCGGAAATTGGTACCAACGTTATTATAGTTAACTAAAACTAACAAAAAAAGGAAAGCTAAAAATTGAAAATACATTTTAGTTAACTGAAATAAAAATAAAAATGACAGTTTTTAACAAAACGATAACTAACTGAAACTGTATTGTGTCTTTACAAAACTAACTAAAGTTATCGCAGAAACATCCTTAGTTTTAGTCTTGGTAAATTAAAATAATACATAAGCCTTTTGGGTTGATTTGAAATCTATTTCTATTTAATCTGTTTACTTTGCTCTACTGGTTTTACTCCAAGTGACTTTCTGATGATTTTGGATGTCACACCAGACAAACACCTATAATTTACTGAAAAGAAAACCCCAAAAAACTAAAACTAACAATGATGCTAATAAAAGCTAAACTAAAACTAAACATTTTCCAAAAATAGAAACTAATAAAAACAAGCAAATCTGCTCAAAAACTAACTGAATCAAAAAACAAAAAGTCAAAACTAAACAAAAACTGAAACTAATTAAAAATCCAAAACTGTTATAACCGTGGTTGGTACCGTATCAATTCAAATGTGAACGGTAGCCATCTCTCGGTGCTGCCGATCTGGTAACCCAAGCACATTTAGTACCTACCCCGGGTCAGCACGAGAGAGGGGAAGGTAACATGAAATGAAGATGACCACATGTAAAACTGACTATGAGGGAATTTATCATTTGAGGCGGGCAAGAACTAAGGACCAAACAAAGCAGGAGGGATGGGTAGGAACAAGTAAAACAGAAAAGAACTAAATGGAAAAACAAAACCCTGTTTAAATCAAAAATCATATCAAACTTTATTTATAAAGCACTTTTCATACCATTAAGAGGCAACACAAAGTGCTTGACATAATGAAAACAAATGCATGTTTAAATAAAAACAAGCCTTCACACATCCAAGTCAATGATGTTTTCATTAACGATGACGATGACAAAATCATTTTGTTGACGCCCCGGTCTCTCTATGACGTCCCATGTCTCCATCACTGCGTTTACATGCAGCCAATAATGCTTTAACTCTTTCATAACTGGAAATATTTTCGGGTTTTTAGTAACCTGAATATTACCCCTGGGTTATCCTTGGTGTTTTGAGTAAACTACAGAGAGTATTTTGTACCAGCGATCAGACGGAATTCTGCACAGCTTGCTAGTTTATATATCACCATGGCAACACGCATCCTGAGAGGAACTGGTGTGCAAACAGTTACTTCGCAGGGCTCCATCACTCATCTGGAAAGGTTTGGTAAAGGTGTGACATCAGAAAATTGTCACACCAGCTGGAGTTGGTGAACTTCATCATTACAACCGTTCCCACCAGTCCTGACTGAGACCTTCATCCTAAGTGTCTGGGGGGCTCTGGTGGAAACAGGAAGCGTGGATGTGTATGGCGCACAGCTCCAGCTCCGAGCTCCATTTCCATCACATGTTCTCTCCTTCTATGACCCACAATAGTATCAAGTACTGCTGGTGGGTCAGTACCAGCACAGCAGCGCCAGCAAAGGACTGCTGTTGCCTCTAGAGGACTGCAGTCAAACCAGCCGCCTCTCGCGGATCCACGGTCAAGCTAACTGGCATTTTTTCAGCTGTAATTCTGAAACTTGGCTGGCTTGACCGCAGTGGCTCTGGATGGTTCATTATCCACCATCATTTTCTGTGCGTCGCGGTTTGGGTTGGGATATTCCAGTTGATTTCAGTTAACATGTATACAGGAGTAACTCTCTCTGCTCATGCATGTAAACGGGTTATTCCTAGTCTTTCAGAAACCGGGATATTGACCTAAACCCGAATTTTGATTGTATGTAAACGCAGTCTAATGGGCCTTTTCCACTAGCACAGGTCAGCTCAACTCAACTCAGTTCAACTTGGCTTGGTACCTTTTCAATTACAATCTATTACCCCGACCACAAGTGGGTGGGGTAAGAGTGAAGCTGCTGCGATGTACGAGATTGTGGGACGTAAATAAAAGCAGCAACAGTTAACACTCCCTACCAGTAGGTGGCAGTAACGCACCTTATTAATTGTTAGTAGCCGCCAGTAAAAACAGCAACAGAGGAAGAAGACGAGGAGAGATGATATGATCCGTCCCTCCTATCTCATTACTTGCGCTGCCTATGGAGGTGCTCACGTGGTGTAGTTGGTAACAAGTTTACCCTATTGCCCAAAAGTTAGGGGTTCAAGTCCCTTTTTGGGTGAACAATGTTCTTTTTTTTCCTCTATGATCTTATTGTGAATCTAAAATCACTCCCTCACAAGCTCATATCTATCTATCTGCACTGGAATGGCGTCACGCCGGTACATTGACGATGAAGTCTTCCAAATCTAAATTTATTTATTTGTTTATTTAACCTTTATTTAAGCAGAAAAAGTCTCACTGAGATTAAAAACCTCTTTTACTAGGGAGTCCTGGCAAAGAGGCAGCAACCATAAGAATAAGCAGAATCTGAATCTATCTAGATCACGGAGAGAAAAAAAAAGGGACTCGGACTTGAACCCAGGACTTTCGAGTAACAAAGCAAACTTGTTACCAGCTGCGCCACGTGAGCGCTTCCATAAACAGTGCAAGAAATGATATGATCCGTCCCTCCAATCATACTGGGGGCTACTAACAATTTACGAGTTGCGTTACTGCCACTTACTGGTAGGGAGTGTGAATTGTCACTCATTTAATGATGTCACTCTCAGACCCTAACATCTGATTGGCTAACCCCTTGGCCAATAGGTGGCATGCAGAGAGATGATGTCAGACATGGCTCGCTTCAGCACGCTCAGAACCTCGCCAGAGGAGGTACAGAAACCTTATCACCTCAGCTCAGAAAACCCCCACTGGAAAAGCTCAATAACCAAGGAGAAGAGAGGTGAGTTGAGCAGAAGAGTGATGGTGGAAAAGGGGCATAAGATGGCTAAACTTTGTTGACGAGACTGGAGGAAAATGTCAGTGTCTGGTCTGTCAGACGTTCATGATGCAAAAAAAATTTTGTTTATTGTGCATTAATCGGTCTGTCAAAACTAAAGCTAAAAATGTAGTTTCATCCTCTTCTTGTTTGGCCACGCTGACCACCACTTGGCGTGCAGCCGCGTTCACATCAGAGTTCTGCATGTTTTACTGACTCGAACCCGAACCGAGGCTCTCCCTGTCAAACCTGACCCGCACGTCAACCCATTCAGCTACTAAATGTATAGATTCACTGTAGTCTCTGTCATTTTGCCACTTAGGGGCTTTATTTATTTGATTCAAAGATTCCTGCACAAAAGCTCATCCTGGTTTTAACTTTGTTCTCCGTTTCTGCTTCGCATCACCAGCAGTGTCTCTGCCTGCGCTGAAAATGATCCCGGCGCCTGATGTTAAAACACGTCATGTACACAAACAAAAAAACAAACATATTCTTACTGCGACCCACCCGACCTACATAAATATCCGCCCACACCTGAACTGTGATATTAATCTTTGCCATTTCTATCTGCTAAACAGCGTTTTTGCGGGTTATCCGTCAGGTATCCGAACTGTTGCAGGACTCTGGTGCACATACTGCACAACACACCTGTGGTCAGACACGCAGGTCAGGCAGCAGCATCAACCAAGCTGCTTGACTGGTTTGGTCAGAAATGATTAAATGACACAACAATAGCCCATAATCTGTTACAAAGAAAACAGAATGCCTTGTTGGCTATATTTTTTTTACTTATTTAAAAAATAAATCTTTTTAATATTTTGGCAATTCACAAGATAATATATAAACATCAAAATCAGCTCCATCGAGTATGTTAGTTATAACCCCAACCTGTTTCCCACCCACCCCATACTTGGATAACTGTACTGAGAAATAAAAGGATAAAAAGAAAGGGAAATAAAAAATAAAATAAATACTCAGATTGTATTACCATAGGCTATATTATTAATATAAAAAAGTAAAAAAGGTTTATTGTTTTATAAATTTCACTTGATAGAGCCTGTAACTTTGATTCAGATTTCTAATACTTATTGAACTAAATTCCAACTTTTTTTTTCTTTTTTTTTTGATATAGCCAAACTGAACAAAACTAGACTAAAATCTTTTAATGTGACTAAAACTAATAAGCATTTTTGTCAGAAAGACTAAGACTAAAACTCAGATGGCTGCCAAAAAAACAACACTGATCCAAGTATATAACACAAAACACACACATGCCTACGTACCGCACTTTGAGATGCAAGTCTGAGTCAAGTCTCAAGTCATTTTAAGTTGTACAGTAATGAGTCATCTGTGGTCTGGTCTGCTTGAAGGACTCCATTATATTATCCAAGGAATTAAAAATGTGTACTCACCCTTTACCTCCCAGTTGCCTGAAACTGCACTGATTTTTAGCTTTACATGACAAATACTCTGTCCCTCTCCTCTGGAAGATGTCTTTGCTGTACCAAATTTAGAAAACCTTAGATCAACTGGACATTTATTCAGGCTACTGTAGTAAATCTGCTCTAACTTATCTAAGAGTTTTTAACGTGTAGAAAAATCCACCTGGACCAACAGAGAATTTTCCTAAACTAATCCTGCAGTTGATAACATTTTTTTGTCTGAATGTGGAGAGGAAACCTATATCCTGCACCTTGCCGCAGCTGTCCTAGCTGTCCTAATTTGACTCAGGTGTATTGGAACAGGTTAACATGTCCAAACCTGCAGGACAGTGTCCACAGCTGGTGATCCTGCACTACAGCTGAAATCTTTTCAATGCTTAAAGGGGAACTTCAGTTTTTTTTCAATCTGGACCTATTTTCTAGCATTAAATATGTTCATTTACTCACCCAGACAGAAACTTTTGCTGTAAATGAAAAAGTGACCAGGGATACATCGGCCGGCTGATATTTGTGTTTGTGGCTGGTATCTGCATTGGCTGATACTCACCCCTTGGCTGTAACTTTTGCTGTAAATGACAAAGTGACCTCGTTTATCCAAAAGGAGAGCATGTAAGTTTCAGAGGACCCAAAGAGTCCAGGTTTAAATATGGCTGCACCACCTGTAGTCCATCGTTGTCTTTTTAAATTTATCTAATATGTTTGTAGTCCACTAAGTTTGAGTTATTGATAATAATTACGTTGTTATGGTGGGGTTGTTTTAGGGGCATACTGATACAACTTTTTAACTTCTGATACGATACAGATATCACAGCCTTCCATATTTGAGGATACTGATATCAATATGATATATAAATCACCATCTAAAAAATGCCGTTTTGCTACTCTTGTACTGACTGAGGCCTTCCTGGGAGAAAGTAGCGAGCTAACTTTTAGCCTCCACGGCTAAAACCGGCACCCAGTCTGCCACCTGTCAGTCAGAAGGACACACCTCTAATTATGTGTAATGTTATGATTAAACAACATCTAAACAGATTAATTATAAAAATTAAATTATCCCCCTCACAGTTGACATATTTGAAAATTACTAGCAAATAAAAAAATTGCTACTTAAGGAAAAGTTGAGACAAACATATAAATAGTAGGAGTTGTTAGTGGCTGTACAACAAATGTTTGAGTCACATTTAAACAGGGGCTAGCGGCTAACCGCTACCACGCTAATAACAGTGTGTTCAGACCACACGCGATTTGGGCGTCAGGTTTACATGCAAAGTCAATGGCCCACACGCATCAAGCAGCGGCAACCCTTCTTGTGGGGCGTTTTGCGCGTCGGGCGCAGCGCGTCTAGGCATGTTACGCGTGTTTTGCGTGTCGAGTTTTGAGCGTTTGACGCTCGTAAAGGGTTTCAGACGCCTGAATTGGAAAATCTGAACTTTGGTGTCTTGACACGGGGTGTCGACCAAACAGAGCAAGTCATAACACACGCACATTTTCTGATAGAAGGGGAAACAACCAGAAGAACCGGGGGAATCTCCTCTCTCTCTGAAGACAGAGGAGGATAAACTGTGATCTGTGTCTGGTCCCTGTTTCTGAACGGTGGTTTGATGACCTGCTGTGCCGATGGGATGCACTGGGCTGATAATGCTGCCCCGCATCGGGACAGTGGGCTGGAAGTACCCCTCGCCAGCGCAACTCATGGAGTAAACAATGAAAATCAGTCAGAACACATGGAATCATCTGGTGAACCAGACACAGAGCAGAGACGCCCGACGATGACGTTTCCTGCTTTATTTATCGCATAAAGCCGAGCCTCTCTCTCCTGCATCTGCCATTGTGCAGACAGACCGGTGAAAGGAAAAAGGAAAAGGAGGGGCTCCTCCCGAGGCACGTCGAGCGCGGCTTGGCTGGACATCTCTCGCCGCGCGTCAGGGACGTCAACACGCTGGAAATCAAGCGTCTGACTTTTTAGTGACCAAGCGTCCAACTTTGGGTGTCAGGTGTGATTTTGACGCCCAAATCGCGTTTGGTCTGAACACACCCTAACATGAACTCACCAGTTCCCTCTTAAATATATACACACACAACGCTGATGTCTCGCCGAAGGTAGGGCATCTAAAGGTTGAGAGGCATACCAATGAGAAAACGGTTTTTAAAAAATGCATAAATAGGTATTATATGTGACAATCGCATACCTGTGTAGCTGCTCCGTGTTAGCCCTCCCCACACAAACACTCACTATCGAGTGAGTGGGGTGCGTCATAATAAACTGGAACTTCCATCATAAACAGTTTAGTAAATCTTGCGGGAACGGCTCGAAATAACCCGATATTTTGGTAATAGCGTAGGAAGAGAAAACAGATGAAGTGGACTGGTGAACTTATCCAGGTTACACCAGACTTCCAGGTGAAAGTGAAACACACTAACCGCCACAGGGGGATACCTGTGGTCCAGCAGCCAGGACAGATGATCTGTTGGAGGCAGAGGGACAGGACGTCAACGGTCACATACTGTTACAGCAGTATATTGTTTACAGTGGTCCACAACTCTACCCAAGGGTTTATACTTGAAGTTTGTTCGAAAGAAGTGACTGAAGTGTGTTTTTTCATAATGCTGTGAATGAATTACTATACGTTAGCTGACAAAAAGCAAACTGTAAGAAGTAAAATGTGAATCTGATGTATTCTGTGTCATGTATTCAGTTGCCTTCTAAAAACAGTAACATGTCCCTTTACTGTAGTTTTCAAATGGCTGTACATCCAGTGTGTAGTACTGTTGGGCATTTTCAAGTCTCAATTTTCAAGAGTTTTTGTATTCAGAAACACTCACAGATCCGACTAACACAATGAAAATGTGACTGAGCCATTTCAGTTTCTTGTTCGTACTCAATGGTGACAGTACTTTTTATTTTGATGACACAGACAGTTTCATTGACATGAAGACTTGCTTTTGAGGGATAAACTATTCATTTTGAGCAAGTGATTCACTTTTGCAGTTTACGACTAGATTTTGCTGTTTGCACTAATTGTTCTGAGAAATGCACTAACTGTTGTGCAAATGTAAATAGTGATGTGAGACATGCACCAAAGCGACTAAGAAAAACTGTAATATAAATGTGATTTCTCCTTCTCTGCTTCTCTTTGGCTGTTTGGCTTAATCTCATAGTTTTTATTCTTTTTTCAGGTTGCATGGCTGCATGTTGTCAGACATCAGCTGTTCTTCGGTGGTCTCAGGTCTAAAGTCCAACCCATCCCATCTGACTGAACTGGACCTGAGCTGGAACTACAACATGGATTCTGGACTGAAGGAGCTGTGCAGTTTTCTGGAAAATCCACTCCGCAGACTGAAGACTCTGAGGTCAGACACCATGATTAGTTGTTTGTTGAGGTTAATGTGATGTGAGTTGACAGTAAACTGCAGACCAAAGACTGATGTACTGATCAAGGTGGTTTCATGTTTTCTCCTGACAATGATTTATCGTACGTTCCAGTTTTCTTCAGATTTGTTTTCCAAAGAAATTTTGCTGTAAATGACAAAGTGACTAGGGATCGACTGATACATCGGCCGGCTGATATTTGTGTTTTTGGCTGGTATCGGCATTGGCTGATACTCATCCCTTGGCATAATTTACAGACAGGCATGTATACAGGCAGCAGTTGCTGGAGATGCTGCTTCCTCTCTTCTCTCCACCTCTTTTCCTCCACTAACAGTGCTGGAAGCCTGCAGCTCTGACCTACTGAAGCTTTTATAAGTTGTAAAATAAGTTTTCATTGTGTCCTTCATCATATTAAAAGTGCCATCAAATTTCACTTTTCTGGGGTTTTGGGGCTATAATATGATCTGTTTTGTACTAATGAGGCCATGTGAATGTTCAGAGTGAGAATCAAAGTTCCTGTTTATGGTCTGTCAGCTTTGTTTCTTTGTTCAAAAACAGTCGAATCAGACAGCATTCTACATAGTTTTATCATGCTAGGAAATTCAATTGCTCCAATTGGAACACACTGTTAATCAAACATCCTGGTCTCCGGGTAAAGCTGCATATCATTACCGCACCCAACTCTTTTACTGAGGAAGGGAGGCCTAGTGTACCAAAACAATCCCCCGCTGTAAAAAGTGATGTTTTTTTCTTTGGAGATTTGACATATGCAGTAATGTCAACTAGTTTTTACTGCTATGTCATCACTCCTTTCAGCTGCAGCCACAACCAGCTGATCGACAGCAGTGAAAAGCGCCGCCTGACTTTGCTACACAACCAAATAAAATTAATTTTAGGAGGGTCAAAGCTCAAATGTGTTCCAAACCGTCGACTTTTATCCATCAGCTTATGGATCATCAGTCTCGGACTTCGCGGTGAAAACAAGTGCAATGCGGACAGAAAATGAAAAATCTATATTTCAGCAGATCTCCGTTGCATAAATAGGCCACAGAAGGAAGCTGAAGAAAAGTTACTGCCGCTGCTCTTTGAAGCTGATCATCGGCTCTCCTTATGAAGAGAAGAAGAGGAGAAACCACCGAACCCAACACGCCCTGTTACAGACAACTCACCCACGGAAAACGCAAATCTCTCTCCTGTGCGTGTTTGGGGAAAAAAAAGAAAAGAGATCCCCACAACAGCGGCTTATAAACTGTTTCTGTCCAAGTAAACGCAAACATTAGCAGAAACGGAGCGCATGTCAGGTCTGCAGTGGGCAGTAAAACTTTTCCACCACACATCCAGAGGTTCTCTGGCAGGCTGTTCCATAGATGAGGACCATAATGGTAGAAAGAGGCTTCGCTTTGGGTTTTTGTCCTGACTTTGGGGACAACTAAAAGGCCGGTACCAGAGGACCTAAGGTGTGTGCGAGGGCTCATAATTTAAAAGCAGGTTAGATAAATAAGAAGGCCCAAGACCATTAAAGGTTAAATATGGAACATTTTTATTAAAAGCTATATTTAAAAAAAATAATACCTCCACAGGTCGTTTTGGGGGGTACAGAATGAAAGTAAAACATTTCCTTGAGAAATTATATTTAGCCTAAAAATACTGATAAAATCAATTTTAACGGGTTCAATAATGGCATTTTATTTACGTTTATAAGCCAATTCACGCCGCCATTGCGGGTTGCCAAATACGATCTCTGTGTGGCAACAATATGTTGGGCACAGTCAGGCTGGTACAGGGAAATAGTGGAGACGGCGAGTGAAGCAGCTGCTTCAGTGTCCTGGAGATGTTATCTGTTTCTGAGGAGGAGTGACCTGAGAAGAGCAAAACCTGGAGTAATTTTAGGTGAAGATGACACTAAATGGACCCACATAAACGTTTTCCACGGAGTCAAAACACGGAAATGGCGACTTTCCTCCTGGATTGGTAAGCTAGCTTGTTTGCTAACGTGGCTAACGTTAGCTGTCAGTTATAAACTCTGCGTTACTTGTTGGACATGCTGCAGACTGCTGGTCACTTGCGTATCAGCAGATTCTGGCATCCCAGCGGCTGGAGTTGTTTTTCTGCCGTTGCAACTACAACCAGGACACACGTGATGTCGCTGTTCTGTCCATATTCCATAGTCAACCTTTAAGACATTTGTAAACCACTAAAAGAACCTTAAAATCAATCCTGATACGAGGCCGGATATAGGCATGGGCAAGGAGGGGCAATGCCTCTCAAAATGCCATGACTGCCCCCCCCCAAACATGATGGCATGCAAAAATCCCAAGTTGAAAAATTATTTCAAGGAAAATGGTCAGAGCGTATTCTGCTCTCTCTCTCTCCCTCAATCAAAAAAGCTGCTGAATGGTAGATGCATAGGAAGGGTGTGGAGCTCAGGAGCTCCACGTTTCACTCACAGTCACAGTCCAGCACACAGACACGCCGCCGTCAGCTCAGCCACTGTTTTAACATTTCTTGCGCCCTCTGTCACGAAATTATTTGGTTACTCTTTCTCTCAATGTGTTCTCGTTCTCTCTGTCTCTCTTATCGCTCTCTCTGTTGTAATTTGAACAGAGTGACGAGTCGATTCAACTATGTGCAGATTTCTGGTTGCTAAAGCTAAAGCTAGCACAGCGAAGTGGCCAGTATCAGTGCTGTGGCATTAGCAGCAGCAGAGAGCGAATCATTACTGCTCCTCGACTCGCCACAAATTCTAACCATTCTAATCATGCGCGAGCTCTTTCTCCACTTTGCCTCGTGTTTTTCCCCTTCCATCACACAATGCTACGTGAGAGAAAAATTAAGTTACTCTGGCTCACAAGACGGCCATAACAACAGGCGTAAATATGGACGCATTTGTTCGGACTTGAAAAGCAGACGACTGATGTCATACTGACTGATATGAGCCATACTGTGTAAAGAACTAAAGAAATAAAAATGACAAAAAATACACAAAAAAAGATAGAAATAAAAAGGACAGATAGACACATTTAAAAAGTAAAAAATACACACCAAAAAAAAAAATGGATAAATGCAGCCTCAACAGATCACAACAGACCTAGATATGGATGCATTTGTTAGGACTTTTGCAAGCAGACGGCTGATGTTATAATGACTGATATGAGCTAAATACTATGAAAAGAACTAAAGAAATGAAAATGACAAAATACACAAAAAAGAAATAGAGATCGAAATAAAAAAATAAATACATAGACAGACAGATAGAAGCAGACAGATTTAAAATGTAGATAAAAATATAAACACACACGCAAAAAGATAAATGCAGCCTAAACAGACACAAGCCAGTGTCCTTTTTGTGCCGGTCCCAAGCCCGGGTAAATGCAGAGGTTAGTGTCAGGAAGAGCAAACCACATAAAACCTATAAGACCAATCACATGGATCAAAGGAGAAGACAGCGATATGGATAGATGTACTGACCTGATGATGGCATAGTTAGTATAGTTTTCTAGGCATTTTAGGGGTTTGGGGGGATTTGACACCCCAAAAATTTTCCGGCTGCGCCGCGCTTGCCCCCCCCTGATATTCTACCTGCACCCCCTAGTGGGGCTGCCTAAATCCGGGCCTGATTCACGTTCTTTTTGGGGGTGTTATTTTATCATATTACTCTATGTGGACGCCGAGGTCTTTGGCGTCTTCCACTATGTCCACTGCTGAGCCGTTGATGGTGACGGGGTCTGGACGGGTCCTCTGTTTCCTGAAATCCACCACCATCTCCTTTGTCTTCCCAACGTTGAGCTGCAGATGGTTCAGTCCACACCACTCCACGAACCGGTCCACCACACTCCTGTACTCGGCCTCCTGGTCCCTGCTGATACAGCCCACGATGGCAGAATCCTCCGAGAACTTCTGCAAATGGCAGGACTGTGAGCAGAACCTGAAATCCGAGGTGTAGAGGATGAACAGGAACAGGGACAGGACAGTCCCCTGTGTGACCCCCGTACTGCTACGGATGATGTCTGATGTGGTGTCCTGCAGTCTGGCGTACTGTTGGCGGCCTGTGAGGTAGTTGTTAATCCAGGCCACCACCGGAGCATCCGCCCACATGTCAAGGAGTTTGTTGCCGAGGAGAGCTGGTCGAATGGTGTCGAAGTAGGGCTGGACGATCAAATCAAACTTTATTTATAAAGTTAATTCTATGTATATCAATAATTCAATATCGATATGTATAGATTGATAGAGGTTTTTTCAATAGAAAAAAAAGAGGGTCAATAAAAGTTTGATATAGAAACACAGTTTTCCGTTGTAGCCTATCGGGTAGCATGACATTACAGTCACTCTTTCCGCCAAACCAATCAGAAACGCAGGCAAAGGCTGAATTGGAATTCAGTGTTATGCCCCTTTCAGACTTGCACTGGAAAGCGATAATATTGTCGACTCTGTCCTTTATAACGCCTGCATTCAGACATGCGTACCGGTCTTTTACCTCGGAGATGTAGCGCACATGTACCGGCTGGTCTCCATGTCACAAGAGCGGAAATGTTGCGGCAAGTCGTTTTGGCTGAAAGCACAAGAAAATGTTCCGGACAGAGTTGAAGGGACAGCGGGGCTGTGCTGACTTTTCCGCAACATTTTCTTTGTCTTATAGCTCCAAGGATGCGATAAGTCTGCAAGGAAGCGGCATGCTTGAAAAGACGAGTCCGTTCAAAGAGCGTATGGACTTTTCCGCTCATGTTCCACAATACAAGTCTGAAAATGGCTTTAGTGTGATCTTTGTTATAAGTAGGTCATTCAGCAAAAGCTTCAATGGCCAGGGCTGCACCTAAAATAGCTTTTAATTTGATAAAGGCTTTTTAAAAATAAATATCGATATTGATTGATACTCATTTTTTTCAATTGATAATGTTTTTTTCTGTATTGTCCAGTCCTATGTCGGATGCACTAGAGAAGTCAAAGAATATGACTCTCACCGTGCTGCCTGCCTCCTCCAGGTGCGAGTAAACTCTGTGCAGCAGGTAGATGATGGTGTCCTCCACTCCCATCTGGGGCTGGTACGTGAACTGCAGGGGGTCCAATGAAGGTCCGAGGACAGTACGCAGGTGCTTCAGGACAAGCCGCTCTAGAGACTTCATGACATGTGATGTCAGGTCCACCGGCCTGTAGTCAGTATGTGTGGTAGGGTTCTTCTTCTTGGACACAGGAACCAGACATGAAGCTTTCCACCGGTCGGGGACAATCCTCTGGCTCAGGCTCAAGGTGAAGATGTGGTGGAAGATCCCACACAGCTGAGTGGCACATCCTCTCAGCACCCGGGGGCTGAGGCCGTCAGGACCAGCCGCCTTTCCCGGACGCAGGCGACTAAACTCTCCCCTCACATCTTCTACAGAGATGGTGATGGGGGGAGGCAGGGAGAATCCTACAGATGAAGAGGGGCAGGAGGGCTGTGTTGATAGTAAAGCCATTGAGGAGGGATGGTGTGTGTGTGGGGTGCAGGAGGGACTGGTGTGGTCGTTGAGGTGCTAAAAGCGCTGTTGAAGGAGCTGGGGGGAGGGTGGGCAGAGACTGTCTCATCAAACATGTTGAAAAAACAGTTTAGCTGTCTGGCCTCCTGTAAGTCTCCTTCCGTGCATATTATTGTAATTTCTTCTTCTCTGCTTCAGTTTGACTGTTTTAACCTGCATCCTGTTGGCTTCAGCTCACACTTTTTGTTCTTTTTTTCAGGTTGCAGTACTGCAGGATGTCAAAGTCCAGCTGGACATCACTGTTCTCAGTTCTGAAGTCCAACCCATCCCATCTGACAGAACTGGACCTGAGCTACAACAACCTGCAGGAATCAGATGTGAAGGAGCTGCTGAATCTGGTGCAGAATCCAAACAAAACACTGAAGACTTTGAGGTAATTTCACCGACTGAAGCTTTTGTATATCTGATATTTTTTTTATTCACAGTTAAACCTGATGTATCATCATCTGTATTGTTTTGTTTATTAAATTGAACAAATCACCAAAATATAAAACACCATGTGATGTTAACACTCATTTTCATAACATGCAAAGGCAAAGAAATAACTGATTATATTTTATTTACATATTTTGTTCATTCAGGTTTGAGAGTCTCAGTTTGTCAGAGATCAGCTGTGATTCTCTGGCCTCAGCTCTGAAGAAAGACCCCACCGATCTGACAGAACTGGACCTGAGTCACAAGAACCTGAAGAATTCTGATGTGAAGCAGCTCTGTGCTTTTCTGGAGAGTCCAAACTGCAGACTGGAGACTCTGAGGTCAGACACTTCTTACTGCTGTGCTTTGATTGATATACTTGTATTGAAGTTGTAGACATAATGATGTTACACTGAGGATCATCATGTTAAATAGATTTTCTTCTTCTGTGGTTTAATCCATTCATTGTTCAGCTCAACCTAAAATGTCATATTCTTGATAACAGATGACAGAGTTTGTCAGCCAGTATCAACATTTAGAACAAGAAGAAAACACGAGTCAGACAATGAGATCATTTTCCCCACGACCATCTAACATGAATAATCCTGGTCTTAATCAGAAAGTAGCTTTCAGCAGACGAGGAGTTCATGTTTTTATTCAGCAGTTTTACTTTTCTGAAACAAAAACTTCGTCATGAATATAAAAGAATAAAACCTTCATCACATCCTCATCCTCTCATCAGCTCTCTGTGGGTCAGCTGATTTGAGTTTTCACTCTTTGTAGAATAAGTGACAGAAGTTTAACTCTCATAACAACATCAGTTGTGTCTGATCAGCGAGCTCCTCTGGATCAGGATGAGGGGAACTTCCTGTAACATCTCAGCTGTCCAGTCTGGATCCTGGATCAGGGAGCTGCCTCTGAACCAGCAACAGATAGTTACAGCATGACTGGTCAGGCTGCTCGAACCAGTGTCACCAGTGATGCCTGTAAACTATTTTCATAAACAGAATCCACCTTCAGCTCAACTTGATGCAGATTATTAACTAGTTACTCTGAATCATCTTCTACTTGTGTCCATTCAGCAAACAGCTGGTTCAGTTCATTCTTGTTTGGTTCAGCATTTGGAAGAAATGTGCGTTTAAAAAGAAAAGGCAGATCTTCAGTCCAGCACTGCCTCTGGTTTCCACTGATACAGCTCAGTCTGCAACACAAGGATACGCATCCACAAACTCCCTGAAAAACAGGCCAGAAATAAAGAACAGGACCTGAGTTTATCTGGATGGAGCGTCTGGTGAGAACTGCAGAGATGAAGATCTGAAGTCATGATGTCTTTGTTAAAGCAGCATTAATGTTGTCATTAATAATAATAATATAATGGATTAGGTTTATATTGCGCTTTTCAAGGCACTCAAAGCATTTACAGTAGGTCCATTATTCATTCACTCCTCATTCATACTTGGTGATGGTAAACTACGTATGTAGCCACAGCTGCCCTGGGGCAGACTGACGGGCGTGGAAGCCATTTCGCGCCTACAGCCCCCTCCGACCACCACTGCAACATTCACACACATTCATACACCAGTGGTGCCCCCACTGGATGGTAATCAAGCTTTTTAAACTCCGGTTCTGTTTGATCGCTTCAACCTGAAGTTAAATGACAAAAATATATATATATATGTACGAAAAATAGATTTGAATCCTGAGAAATATGTTGAGTCGTTTAGTTTTAACCTTAAACCCTGAGAACAAAAAAAAAAAACAAACTTAAAGTTGAAATCGGAAAAGCAAACACATCAGAAATATTTTTTTCTATTTGAATACTTTTCTTTTTCAGGTCTTTGGATTTTGTTTTTTGATTATAATTCATTTTAGTTCTAAAATGAGATTATCTGATGAGTAAAGATCCAAATGTGGAAACAGAAAATCTGAAACTGAAAGAAAAAATCTAGTATGAAAACAAAGATTTAACAGTTACGATTGAAAGTAAAACAAGTATTTAAGAAATTATCTCAGATTTCTGTCTGAACTTCAAGTTAAAAAATTGCTGCATTTGTATTTTATTTTAAACTCAGGGAGAGAAAGAGGGAGGAAAGGGCCCGTTTATTTGGGAGGGAGGGGGAAATAAAAGAATAGAATAAAAAAACGGGGGAAAAAAAGGAAAATGAAAAAAAGAAAGGAAGAATACACCACAGATGCCAACTTAGCGACTTTTGAAAAGCGGATGGGCTCGGATATGGGAGATAAGTCTTGGGGATGGGGTGTATCGGATCTATCTTGTGGGCCGGGGAATGCTCATAGAATTCATGATGCTTCTTAATTAGGATGAGTTCTGAAATAAGAATATAAATTATTTAAGGGGAAAGATTAAGGGGTGGATCTGAGACTTATAAGATCTTTCTATAATAAAGAATGATTGGGAGTTTGAGTTTCTATGTAAAGAAACATTGTGAGCCAGTTCAGCTCCATCCAGAAACAGCTTTTGAAGGGCTAATTATAGTGGTCTTGTAAATAAAAGAATGAGGGAGTGCAAGATATTGAGATTTAATAATAATCTAAGCAACAAGGATATGGGAGATAAAGTGCGAGGGGAGGGTGCTGCTATTGGATCTCTTCTCTATTAGAGAGTCTCTGGGGGGATGTTATAGAATTTCATGATGTGGCTGTCTAAATATGGATGAGAGTTTAGAAATAAAGAAAGAAAATCAGATAAGGAAGGAAAGAAAGGGGAATTGAGAGAGATCGAAAAGATCCAGAAAGAATGATGGAGAGAGGATCAGATATAGGAATGAGGGATGGATATGGGGATGGGGGAGGATGATCATACTGCTGGTGCCTCTAGTACGGAGATGCTAATTAGTCCAGTGTTTGCTTTCATTAACAGGCCGTTTACACCAAGCTGACAATCTGCTGTCGCTCACATCTGCAGTGATGGAAACATTTGTTTCAGTGTGTGTGTGTCCTGTCACCATTATCACACTCTGAAGTCTTTTTTTCCTCCAGTTCAGCCGCTAGAATCAGAGTCATGTCTGTCGGTGAGAGAGAACTCACTCTGATTGAAGTCACTACGTCTTTATTGAAGCAGCAGCATGTTGTCATTAATATTAATGAGAACTCTTCTTCTCTGCTTCTCTTTGACTGTTTTAACCTGCATCCTGTTGGCTTCAGCTCACACTTTTTATTCTTTATTCAGATTGAAGTGCTGCAGTTTGTCAGAGATCAGCTGTGACTTCACTGACCTCAGCTCTGAAGTCCAACCCATCCCATCTGACAGAACTGGACCTGAGCAGGAACAACATGGAAACTGCTGTGAAAGATCTTTGTTTGTTTCTGGAGAGTCACAAACTGCAGACTGAAGACTCTGAGGTCAGACACCATGTTTTATTTGTTTATTGAGATTAATATGATGTGAAAGTTGTTCTGGTCTTCAATGTAAAGTCTGTTTTCTTCTTCTGTGGTTTAGTTGATGAAATGATGATTTATGAAATAAAAGCAAAAGACTTTGATTCTGTCAGACAGAAACAAATATAGAATCACTCACTGATGCTTCTAGACGTTGAGCATTAGTGAATATCTGTGGCTGAAATAATGATCATATAATAATGAATCAGCTGATATGAAGCAACTCCCCACCAACACTGATAGAAATGAAGCATCTTTGACTTCATTAGAAAACAGTTTTCATCACAGCAGCAGTTATCTTCACTCACATGCATTAATAATGACATATTACAGCCAAAAACATCATCACACTGATCATTTCAAAGAAATCTTTCTCAGTTGACTTTCATTTCATTAAAAATGATCTCTGTTACACAAAGTCAGTTCAGCCTGAAACAGATTTTCCTGTTAAGTGGATGTAAGAAAATACAAAGAAGAATTGATCTGAAGAAAAATAACATGATTGGAAAATGAAATCAAGTGAAGCTATGAGCTCACTTGTTGCTAGGTAACATGGATGGAAGGAGGTTGTGAGAGTGTGTGAGCAGCTTTCCATCAGGTGAGAAATGTGTGAAAATGTGGATCCGAGTCAGTGTTTCATAGCTCTGCAGCCAAAGAGAAGCTGAAAAGGTGAAGTGCTACGAGCCTGTGCAGGTGATCCAAACACAGACACAAAGATGATGCTGAACAGCCATGAAGGAGAGAGGCAGGGATGCTCCATCACTGGAGACAAATGCTCTTCTGTTTACCTGCTGTCTTTGTTTCTGCTGCTTTATTTATTCACAGCACACAGGTGCTGTGAAGAGCTTGTGTGTGAATGTAGGTTGAGAAACAGCAGATAAGAAATATGGAGCTGAATCTCTACCACAATGTTTGTGTGTCTGAAAATATTTCAGTCTTCAGGAAGAAAAGTGGATGAATCAAGTTGTGGAAAAGAAATGCAACAGAAATCTCTTTCATTTAAATGTCAAATCTTTTCAAATGTTTTCAGATTCAGATTTTTCTTGAAATTCCACTTTTTCATCGGAACTATTTTCTCTGGTAAAATCAGATCAGCTGACAGTCAGACAAACTTCCTCCTGTTAAACACAACAACACAACAATCTGCTGTCATCTTCATTTTGCTCTCAGCAATAATTCATGAAAGTTTCAGCCGTGCCTCATTTAGAAATGAATCTGCTGTGATGTCAGATTCATCACATCTTAGTGCTCTGAGCTTTGAGGCTCACATTAAATCTGCTTAAAACATCTTTTATCAAGTCTTTCCGCAATGATTTTATCTGATACGATCATCTTTACAGGTAAATCCCCTATCATTTAGTTCTACTGTTGCTGTGTAGAAGCAGTTTGTAACATTTGGTTAGAAAAGTGTCTTATATAAATATAGAATTATTATGATCAGTGATTGCAGCCAGAACTGACTGAGAACACTGAAATCATCCCTCTGATGGTCTGATTCTGCTTTTATAGCACAGGATACCAATTATAAGGAGAAAAATGATGAAACGTGATGTGAAGCTGCTGATCAGCAGAGAAACCAACATGTCTTTAAAGTTTTGAGTGAAAATAAAAGATCTGAATCTGAAAACAGAAAATCTTAAGTGTGTAATTTTATAGCGACATCTAACGTCCAGACTGCAGACTGCAGCAACATGAACATCTCCCCCCACCAGCTTCTCCCCCCAACAGTACGGCGAGCGTTACGGGACAAAATGTCTTCCACGATGTCCGCATCACCTACCTTGTCAAGTGATGAGGTTTTATGTTTACAAAGATAATTTTACAGATAGTATTTCATTAGTCTGTGTAGGGTAATAGATTTCATGTAGACTTAAGATAACAACATACCCGTTATTTTTTTCTACATCGTCGTGACGTTTTGGTGAGCTGCTTAGCATGGTGATATAAACAGACGGGGTTTTGGCCTGTAGTCATTAGTTTATCAACAAGATTGTGTTCAAGTGGAAGCATATATATTCCCCATTTACAGAGTCCAAGTCTTGTTTGTGGCACTGGGGTTACAAGGCGAGGAAGAGGAAGAGGGCGAGGAAGAGGGCGAGGAAGAGGGCAGAGAGGCCGGGGTGGGCGTGCAGCCAGGGCCAGGCGAGGGAGAGGTGCCAGCGGGGTGACTGGAGCAGAGGAGGAAAGGCTTGAAGATCTCCAAAGGAGCCGGAGAGAAGTAACCGAGGTATATATCCAGAAAAATATTTTACAGAAAATTACTGAATCCTTACCTGTGAAACGTCAGGGACGTTGCTGAATAAGTATACTGGAGAGTAACAGCATCATCACGCAGCATGTTATTGTTTTAGACAGGTCTGAGCATCCTGTACTCCAAAAACTGCAGTGATATTAGCATTTTAAAATATATTAAAACATCACATGTATTTGTCCTGTGTTTAATTTTCTCAGAGACTTATTGGGGAGATGACCCTGGAGGAGCACAGGGAGCTCACCATCCAGCTTCCTGGAGAGGCAGCCAGGACTGGCCTTTGATGCCCTGATGATGCATCAGCTCAGGCATGGTGCCCCACCTTTACAGGTGTACAGGAGTACCATGGTGTACTTGTGGTAACTGCAGGGACATGCCTACGGACCGGGAGAGGATATGCTGTGGCCAGGATCCAGCTCACTGTGTAAGTCAAGCTACCTCACTTCTCCCAGTACTGCTTGGAAGAAGGTTTTTTACGTATTCATAGGCAGTACCGGGAAGAACTGACAGTATTTGGGCAAGTTAGGGGGCCTGGGGACGACAACCCCGGGAGTACCGTTATGCACATATAGGCATTTTATTTTCTGGCAACATGGCTCTTTAGGCCAGGGAAACCGTGTTGTCATCCCCAGCTGCTGTGTTTGGAGCATCAGGCCCAAGTTCCCTGACCCCACTGGACATTACACAGGATTCATTCCAGGCATCTGAGTATTCTCCCTGGCCCTCTGGCATGTCAATACAGGACCATAAGTGCTCACAAACCTGTGTGATCATCAGGGCATCAAAGCAATTTTTTCCTTTTTTGTGGTTATACTTCACTATTTTTTATTATCTTTCAAAGTATGTTCTATTTTTTTCACTGCAACTTTGTCCAGGAATTATTTTGTATTGCATTATTTATTTGTAAAAGTTTTTTTTTTTTTGCAATTGTAAATAAAAGATCATAATTACATATACCTGTTGTATTTGTCAGTATATACTTACAAGCATGGACCCATAGAAAAAGTACTCCTGTAATGTTTGTAAATGATAATTTCTAATGCAGGCTACACTAATGTACTTGTGTTATCACAGGGGTCAGCTTTGTCCATGTAATTTTAACCAAAAGATGAATCTACAAAAATAACTTATGTTGACACAGTTTATAATCTAAATAGTATGCAAGTTAAATATTTTGGCCATCTCCTTAAATCTTGACAATATAAATAGAAACGTTGTACAATTATAAACCTGCAGTTTCTAGTGTATAAATAGTTGTCAACAGCTCATTTTGTCTTCACCAGAATTGTCTTTGACAAAGACAAAAAAATAAAGTATAATTTCTTGTTTGAACTGAAAGCTAAACGCTCCCTATCATCCTGTAGTTCTGCCTTCAACTGAAATTTGAATAAAAAAATACAATAGCTATAAGAAAAACAGCGCATCACTTAGCTATGCATCATTTTTTTTACTGCAGTGACATAGATATTTACACTTGTGCAAAAAGGGGAATATATTTCCCAGCAATATCTGGTCACATCTCAGCTTGTTGCAACTTTTTCATGTTGTATAAAGCAGGATGTCGGAATCACACATCATCAGGTGGACAGAAGGCTGGTCCTGTTGGAGACAGTGTCATGATACAAGTAGTTAGTATAATATTGCACTGATTTCTCTTTGTGGTCAACATCTTACTTCACTTGTCATGCAAGCCATACCCTAATATGCCACAATTGAGGCAAATAAATGTGTGCGACTTACCTAGACCTCTCCTGACTTGTGTTCGCACAAGTTCTGATGTGGCAGGTGCAGGTATGGGGGGCACCAAACCGAGCCTCCTGGGGTCATCTGGTAGAAGGCTACGTCTTCGCGGCATCCCCACTCCCGTCATAAGTCTTCTTTTAAGAATTCGTTCCTGCAGCTCCGGGATATAGCTGTAGTTTTTTTCAGATTTCAGGGCATATACACTGTATCTTCTGGCGTTTTTGTTGTACAGCCTTCTGAAACTAATTAGACAGATTACAACACTTCAGAGTTGGGTTTTTTTCCCCCACAAACGAAAAAAAAAAATAAGCTCTTTTACACAAAACATAGATTAAGAGTGTCAGTATGTGCTGTAGTTACTGGGAGTATTTAGTTGTAAGTTTATTAGACTTACATCTCTTTGCCTTCGGCTGTTTTCATTGTTGGTCGGTTCCGGTGGAAGTTGTAGTCGAGAGCAGCCAGCAGAACTCTTGCCTCATAAACCGGGGGACTGAAAGCGTGACGCTTGCTGGCATACATCAGAATATGGTTCTGGAATGCTTCTAGGTCAGCAGTTGATCTGATTGAACAGTAATTGTAAACTTCAGTCTTTGCAAAAACAACCACAGAATAGTTTAATGTACACAATGTGATTTTGTGTGAAGCATTTAGATGCACTTTACCTGAAGCGTAGGTATTTATGAACATTCTTCTGCCAACGCTTATTGAGAATTATGTCTATTAAAGCTTTGTGGCATTTGGAGTCTCTCTGGATCCACTCCTTTCCATGCAGTTCTTCCAGATGTCCATGTTCGCATTTTTCCTGTTTTCCATGTGTGAATGTTGCACACATGGTGGGTGATGCCAATCCATAGTGTCTGTGTAAAAGGAGAAAAGCACTGTCTTTTTCATATACAAACTGTATCCTGAAATACATTAAATATGTGTGCAAATTTTCATACACATACTTACTTACAAGAAACTGCTCAGTTGTGTCAGCCATCTTACAACACCACCAAAAAATGGTTCACAATGTCTGTCAGCCAGATGAAGAGGGTTGATTGTCCTTTGACTTTTGCTGCCTTTAGGAGAAAAACAAAACATATATAAAAAGGCAAATGACATAAGGTATTCAACCATATTACATGCAAGGGTAAAAGTAGACACATTTTAATGTCAAAGACTACACCTGATTGATTAGCCAACTTCAGTCATACTGTAGATGCCCATACAGTCATCACTTTATGATTAATGTAAATGATAAAATTTGAGCCAGTTTTAACTTACAGCTGCTATTTTTTTTGCCAGGTTTTTGGCACCATGCCACATGTCCAGACTGTGATGAATTCCAAGTGCCTTGTATTTGCCTTTATCTGGGTCTGGTTAGTATAAAACATTCAATATCACTACAGTATTCTAGCAATGTTTCAAACAAATGAATTCATACACTTTATCAGATAAAGACTTGCTCATAAGGGCCCCAATCTGGGCATGAGCATCAGTGCAGACCTCTACAAGCTTTATCTCTGATGTTAGCTTGTCCACAGTCTGGATAAAGCCTCTCCCTCTCCATGACAACAGAGTTCCAGGATGTCTGCCGCTTGTCGACAGTAGCAAATACGAATGATCTCTTTGGTGTCATTCTCCATGGTGGTGAAGCTGCAGTACGTGCACAGGTGCCTGGCGAGTCATTTCTTCCATCCGCTGAAAAAGTAACAAATACAAAAAAGGCAAAAAATAATGATCAGCTGCTTCCAATCACACTGTCTTTGTCTAATGTCTTTATTACTTGTTTAACATGAGCTATGTACCTAGAACAACAACATCTTTCCCTTGAAGGAACTGAGGGCCTCACTCCTCCTCTCTTCCCAGAAGTCCTTTATGGTGTCAACACAGTAACTGTCCTGAATGGAGAAGAAGGTGTTCTTGTTCACCATCCCCATGTTCATAAATTTGAACAAAAGGGCAACCTTTGTATAGTTATTGCCAGACAGTAAAATGTTGGTGGACATGAGAAAATCTCCTATTTGCATCCCAAACTTCATTTTGGCCTGGGAATTCCATCTCCACAAGCTGTGTCCTTTGGGACAGACCTAAAAGTCAAAGATATGCAAATAAAAAAAAATAAAATAAAAATACTGGCTTCCACCAGAAAATTGTCATAGCTAGACAACCATAATCTTACGATATGCCACAAGGGTCCAAGACTTACCCATTCCACTTGTGCCGTCCCCTTGGTGATGTTTATCTCAAACGGGGCACTGCTGTTGCAAAACGTGCCAGTCTGAAGAAGACCTGTACACTTATCCACCGGCAGGATCAGAAATGTGGCCAGTTGTTTCAAGCAGTCTTCATAAACTATTGCTGCTCTCGCACCAATGTCATCCTCACAGGACGTGAGTGGCTGTGGGAAAGCAGGTGCGTCACCACATGGTGGCTCATCAGGAGGGTCTTCATGTGCAGGCTGATCATGTACAGTTTCATCTAGTCCAATAACTGGAAGTTCATCAATGGATGGTCCTTTAAGTGCTCCACCCATTCTTTTGAGACACATAATGAAAGCATGGTATTGCTACAAATAATCTGACAAAACAAAAACTATAATACCACACAACAGTAGCAGTACAAAGAATGACTGATGACATACCATATACAAATAGGTGGAAAATACTCTTCATCTGAGCTGTCATCATTCTTGCCATCATCACCTTTTGGGATGAATGTTGGAAGAACAGCTTCATCTGTCCAATCAATTCTGTAAAGAAGGGGAAATTAGGGGGGAAAAAAAAAACACTAAACAAAAAAACTAAAAATCGATCACAGCACATTTAGAATAGTTAGAAAGTATCACTTAAACACTATTCAACAGATCATTAAAAACATTTTCCCCCATCTCCCCTCCTCAACAGCCTCATGTCCTGTAAGCTGTTGAAAAAAAATACACCAATTATAAGTTTATAAAAAGAAGATTACATAGCTCAAAGATGGTACAAGTTAGCTGTTACCTTTGTTTCAGGCTCTGAATTTCTGTAGCTTTAGCAATTACATCCAAATGTTCCTCTCTGTAAAGTATAATCACAGCATGTTTCTTTACACATATGGAGAGCAACAGTAAACACTACAGAAAGCTGACTCACTTGCTATGTTATTAGAATCAGAATCTTAGAGAAGCTTTATTTACTACTGAACCAGTGTCACAGTACAACAAAACTACAATCAGGTTATGAAGTGTGTTAGGACCACAATAGTTTCAGTGATGACTTGCCTGTCTGTGCCACTAGAAGCACCAATCGTTGACAGAGCTGGGGCTGTCACAAGAGAGGGTTTTCCCTTCATCGGAGTAGACGCTGAAGGACTTCTCTCATAGCTGTAGGACCAGCTAGACATCTGAGGTTACAAAGTCACACACAGCTGTAGTAATACGGTAACTCTATTACGTAGATGAAGCTGAGAGGAATGGCTTGCCTAGACTTACAATATTGAAATATACCTGTATACGTATTGCTCCAGCCATCAAATACAAGTGTAAGATAAATCCAGTGATAAAATCTGGTTGCCTGGCACGTAGCTCGCTACTATGCAGCTTCATATATCTGTCTCTCTCACACTCACACGCGCGCGCGCGCGCACACAATCACAAACACGCCACAATCAGCTGTTATAATTTTATGAATTTTATGAATTTTATGAAGCTGTGGCCTTATCTAGGTAATGCATTGCTACCTGACATCTTAACAATAGTTTGGTTGAAACGGGATGGGGGGGGGGGGGGGGGTATTACATGTATAAAAAGACAATTGTAGGATTAATTACCTGTCCAACAGAAAACTGGCAACTTGAGCGTCACTTTGAAAGTTTTTTTCCTCCATCAGTGACTTCCATCGTAAATGCCGTGCCAATGTTGATCCGTGTTTTTTTGCCGTTTCTTGTCACGCTTGCGTTTATTCTCGTCGTGTTGCCGCTTCTTAGATGACGGGG
>JALJCO010006857.1:0-386338 GCA_023101725.1 Atherinomorus stipes
AAGGGCCTTAAGGCTACCCAGAAGAAGTCATTTTTTGCAGTTCTCCCTTGCTCCACTAGGGTCAAAATGCCAACTTCACAGCAGAAATAAACATGTTTAAAGCCTGGTTCAAAAAAATCATTTTCGGTTTAATAGGCCAAGTTAACCTTCATGTGAACTGTGAGGGGGGTGAATTCTTTTTATAACTCATCCATTTAGATGTTATTTAATCTTGAATTTACACAAAAAATTAAGGGCGTGTCCTTTTGATTGATATACGGCCAGTGTTAATTTCTTTGATCGAAAAATTTTTTTTTTTTTTTTTCGTCATAGTCTTCGTCGACGACCTATTTTTCTTGATGAAAACTAAACAAAAACTAGATGAAAACCAACACACATGGGGATCAAAACTATAACAAAAAGTTAATGACATTTTGGTCAACGAATAAAAACTAGAAGAAAATGACATCCAATCAGAACAACTGTTTGTGTTGGAAGGCGGGATGTTATTGCAAAAACATCCAATGAGAACACGAACCTCGTGCAACGAGGCTGGCCTGCTCACGTTTGGTTACCCAGGGAGATGATAAACAGTTCTCACATGTCTTACATTTCGTGATTAAAGTGATCTTAAAAACGTCCATTCCGGGGAGAAAAAGAAGAGCTGACACACAGACACGTTTCGCTTATGACGGAATGACGCGACACAAAATAAAGACGTTTGTGTTAACCACGCGGAGCGACGGTTACCAGCAGAAACAACCAACCTGAAGCCACAGCTGCAGACAATCATCCCGAAATCCATGCAAAGGTAACCAAGCAGGCAATACGGCGCAATTTTGTTGTGCTTTTGCTAAGTTAGTTATTTTTGAAGGAAGAATGTTCTCATTACTTTGATATGATGATAAAAAAAAGACCTGAAACCCCACCTGTTATGAAATGAAGTAGGAGTTGTGAGGAGGAAAGAAAAAAGCTCCTTTTATATGAACAATGCCTGTTATTAAGGCGCCAGACTGACTGTTGTTTTATTTAATGTATTCACATGTGTGTACTGTATGTGTATGTATGCATTGTATGTACACACTCAAAAAAAGGTACTAATTTGTACTTAAAAGGGTACAAAGCTTATCGCTGGGGGTGTTCCTGTTTGAAAGACATTTCTGTACCCTTCGGTCCTGGTCCATTCTTGTACCTTATCAAGCTGTATGAGTTTATAAAGTACAATTAAACCAATTAAAAATGATGAATAAAAGTCAATAAAATAGAGATTATGACAACAATCAAAGATGCTAATATTAAATTAATAATTATTATATTAATATTAGGCCAAACACATATATAATTATACATGTAATTATTACTATGATTATTATGAAAATCATCATATAATAACTATAATTATACTACTGTTTAGAAGGACTGCTTATCATAGTTATTGTACAAGCTATGCACATTTTTCAATGCTGCAGGTAGCCTTCTATTACTTTGGACCCTTTGTCATAGTATAAACGTACAATTCTGGCCTCATAATGACCAATATTGTACTTTTGAGAGAAAATTTGTAATTAATGTACCCTCAGGTACAGAAATGTTCCTGTCTCGTACCTCTATTTTTGAGTGTGTATGTATTTATATATACATAAATCAAATAAAACAACAGTTAGTCTGGCGCCTTAGAATAACAGGCATTGTTCATTTAAAAGTTTTTTTTCTTTCCACCTCACAACTCATACTTCAGCAAGACAAAAAAACTCCATAAAAATGCGCCTGTTCTTTAAAATAAGCAAAATCTGTGTTTGTGCATGTGTTATACATTTTAACTTACTCATTTATATTTAACCCCATATTTTAGTCAACTGAATCAACTGTATTCTAGTAGACTATAATATTATGACATTTTCGTAGGCTAAAACTAGAATGAAACTAATTGATTTAAGAGGACGAAATTGTGACTAAAATTGAACAACATTTTAGTCAAAAGACAACCCAAATTTGCTGTCAAAATTAACACTGCATGCAGCAGACCGGAAGCCCGGCCTGCCGAATGGTGGCTCTAGTTAGCTCCTTGTTTGCTCTCAGTAAGGTCTCAGTTTGTAGCAAAGTAGCACAAACGGTGGTTTTAGGTCAGCTAATTGCAAGTCAAGCGTGTATTTCCCGCTGCTTAGGGGGCTAATCTTCGTTAGCTCCTGTTAGTTTCGAGTTAGCTTGGTTAGCGTTTAGCTCAGAGTACTTCAGCTGTCAATCATTTGCTCCACGGCTCAGAGTGGCCTCGCCAGGGCCTGAAATTCACTGCGGAATTGTGGGAATCGCACATACTACCATCAACTCCTCCAAATTTTGCTCTTATTATGCGGGAAATTCCCGCTTACAATTGCAGTGATGTAATGTGCAGTGAACGTTTGCATCGGAGCCATAAAATAACGTAGAATAAAGGGCTCAACACACTTGAGGTGACGCCGCTCCTTCTCCATTCAGAAGGAGTGATGTCGCCTCCCGCGTCTGCCCTTTAGTACGCGCTCCCCTTCTCCCTCTCTGACCTGTCAGATGTCACAGCTTCCCTTTTGTTGATAAACCAATCATTGTTGGCAAATTTCCCACCAGTAAGACGATACTTTCACAGAGTCTTATAATGTAAATCTAACTTCAGGTCACCTGAAGGGAAGCTGCTCTGGGACAAACACCAGTAAAGATCTGCACTGTGGCGGCGCTGGTGTCGGTCTCGTTTACGACCCAAATCCTCCGGATCCTCAGCGCTGGTGCTGGTTACGTTACCAAGCAGCCCAAAGAAAAGCTTTAGCTTAACTAGCTCAAAATATAACCGTGACTTGATCATAACGATGGAGACACGAGCTGCTCAGTTATATGATGGTGTGAACTGCTGATGAGACAAACATCAGCGCTGCGTCACCACCGTTATCACACAGCAGCTGAAGAGAAAATGTGAGGTTGATTCATAGATAAAGATGATACTGATAAATAATAGTTTGATATCATGAATACAGTTTATATCTTTGAAGCATACTGTAGGGTAAACAGCATTAAATATGTCATATTAAAAATCTAAATTTGGTATTTTGGAGAAAGAAGCTGATTTTGGGAATGTTTCCTCATTATTTTCTCACATTCTCACTGCTCTTAACTTGTTCTTGTTTATCTGAGCTCCTTTATTGTATTTTCTTTGTTTTTATTGTCTTTCCTATTAAGTATCTTTGGGTGTTCTTAAATGATTGTTATTACATTCATTAAGTTTCTGACAGTTTTCTAGCCTTGCATGTAGAAGATGACCACAGGATGATACATTTGATGTCACATTGATCCATTCAACATCTTGGGTTGTGATTAGTGAATTTCAGAATTGTGAAACAACACAAACCTCAGTCTGATGCTCATTTCAGAGCTCCGTCCTCCCCAAGACTAGTTTGATTTTAACAGAACTTTTATCAAATGCAAGAGATTACGTAGAGGAGAGAGAACAGAACTGGAAGTAATGAAACAGAACCACTTATTATAATTATGCAGCTCAAAGATGCAACAGATTACTGCAACATATATGATTTATACCAATTTGGTAAAAACTGATGATAGCAAGATAAAGAGAATGGAGACTGGACGAGAGAGCTGTCTAAGATAGAAACGGAGAAGGACGGAAAAGACAAATTAGTGCTCCTTATTAATCTGAGGTACGGGTAGGATACTGTAAGACCTGTGCTGAGGCTCCCTGTGAATACCCCCCAATCCCCCCTTGGTGAAGCATGTAAGGGGGGAATTCCCCCCCCATTTTGAGAAGTGAATTTCAAGTATTTTCTGGGAGTGACGACACATGTGACACGGCAAGATGGCGACGGTGGAACACGCCCAACTGGCTTCACTTTAAGCTCTTTAGAAACCAACGGCAGACGTAGCGGAAGGTTCGTCCCTTCATTAACAGTCTTTGGTCAGCACCTAAACAGCTGAACAGACCTAATTGGGGGGCAGATATTAACCAGAGGGATTCACAAACTGCCATTCAAGAACTCAATATGATGTAAATGCTTAATGAGTTTGCCATCAACCAACACAGTAAACCAGTTTGGTGGCCGACGTGCAGGTCACGCATGTCTCTCCCTCCCTCCTTCACATCTTATTAAACTCTCTTCATCACAGCGTAGTTTCCGCACGCGAGTGCACCAGCTACAACACTTAAATCTGACATCGAGTCTGCGTCTCTCTGTCTGGAGAAGCTTGTTTGGTTAATACGGCACACCAAAAACTGTGTACATCAAGTTAGTAAGCTGAGATGCAGTCACTGCAGCAGCAGGCTCACAGCCTCCAACCTGCGCAAAATGCTGCGACACAATCAGTTGCGTGTCTGAGAACATTCCTTTTTTTTTCCCTCAGTAATAATAATAATAATAATAATAATAACAATACATTTTATTTGAAAACGCCTTTTCAGAACACCCAAAGACACTGTACAGGCAGAAGAAACATTAAAAACAGGAAGCTAAAACAGTCAAAACACAAGCATAAGGTACCACAGGTACCACAGAAAACAAAAAAACAGGAAATAAAACTGGGAAAAAAAAAACATTGGAGTGATGCATATGGACTTAGGTGGAATAAGACTGTCTGAACAAAAATGTTTTGAGTCTGGATTTGAAAAGAGGGAAGGAGTCCAGAGTACGGAGATCAGGAATTCCATCATTAAGTTTCCCTCTGTGCACCAGAAGGCTCCAACGCCATATAGAATAGAAACAGCTGGATTTTGCCTTGATATATTACTTAAAAAGATATGTTGAGAATGAGAAATAAATCTGGTATTGCCATATAAACACACACAAAAGTACCGAACACTGGTACAGTTTGGTACCGGTACCGACTTGCAGGTACCGGAAATTGGTACTGTATCGATTCAAATGTGAACAGTACCCATCCCTATTTAAGACATCCATCTCCATGATCAAATCAAATTAAACTAAAACTTTATTTACAAAGTACTTCATTTATAAAGTATAATGCAATTGATTAAGCCAGTTAATGATGATTTCTTAAAATACAATTTGCATAATAAACTCCTTTTCAGAACACTGGACACTCAAAAGGTGATTCAATAAATAATGTAAAGATTGACTCCTCAGACAGGGTTCTCATATGTCCCCTAAACACTTTTCCTTGTCACTATACCCAAGAAGCGCATTATAAACAACTTGTCCTGTTTGGTTGCCTATTTGCATTTTCCATTACAGATCATTCAGGTTACTGATTAGCTAATTCATCATTTAACACACTCACATGGATGTTGTTAGGCCAGTGAAGAATTTCAAGTGAGTAATGTCATAAACCTTTACAACACTTTACCGAGCAGTTGCGTTTAGATCATCTTTATTAGTAACTACAAAGATCTGTAAAGCCTTTTATCCACCAGCACATTATCTCAAATGGAGGTGGTTATTTGTCCAATTGCACACATTCTGGTGTTTTATTCAGGAAATGTGAAAATTGGGGAGAATTAATCATCATTGATTAGGGACCTTGTGATTTGAATCTGTCCATTTTCCAGATTAGTAGCCATTGATCTGTGACAGCAATTTCACGCTTGTGATCAACCAATCGACCTGGTCATAATGTGCGGCCTCAGCCCTGCTTTTTCATGACCTCGTCGTTCATCAAAGTGCCACCTACAGTGACATTTACCCTCTCTTTGGATGTTAAGAAATGTATGTAACTTCATCTATGTGTTAGAAGAAAGTACCTCTTTGTTTACAGTCACTCAGAAAATTAAACTGTACAGTAAATGTTGCCACCATTTTTATCCTCAGGACTGTGCTCTTGAAAAGCATTTCAGTTAAAAATGTGCCACAAACTGGCTGATTTAATAAAGTCATCTAATAATTGGGTGGATTACTCACTGAGCTGTGTTTTTCTGGTATAATAGACAGTAGATTATACTACAAAACATATCTTCACTCCCCCTCCTCCTAAACCTTTGCTGTATTTGTAGAGAGCTGTATACTTTTCTGGAGCTTTTTAGATGAAATTATGAGTATATCCTTGAGGAAAGGTTTGAGTCAACTAGAAAAGATGTGTATGACATAATATATACATCTTACTCTTACTCTACTCCATATAACACCAGGAGAATCAAACCAAATCAAATCAAACATACTTTATTGACCCCAGAGGGGAAATTCATGTCCATTCATTCATCAGAATGGATACCAGTATGTGTTTTTACATTTTTCGTATGCATATGATTCATTTTAACAATATGCTCGTGTGGATTACAGCAAATGACCGTAGAGTAACAGTTATTTAATTTTTCTGTGTTAAGTGATAAAGTATCCTTATTTACGCTGTACTATATAGCTTTAATACAGAGAAAATTTTTTAATGTCAAATTTGTTATGAATTTCCCAATCTAAATAAAATAAACAGAAGCGCCAGTCCAGTTTTTTCAGTAAGACATTAAAGGTAAAATACAGAATGTTTCCCCGTTTCTGTTTGTAAACACTATTCAAACTGAGTGCCCCTCCCCTCGGGCTAATGGGGCTTTTCAGCCCAAGCCACTCCTTCGAAGCTCGGAAGTAGGTGAAAGCCAAATCAATATTGACCTTGAATTTCAAGGGTGCACTCTCTACAGCTCTTTTCACTAGTACTTCACTGCACTCACCATTTTTTTTTTCTGAGAATTCCAGTGAATTCCAGTGGATCTGGTGTCTGCACCAGTCGATGAGTTTATCCCAACAGAGCGCCATACCCTTAGCTTTGTTTTTGGCTGGTGATAAATACAGATCTGGGCATGAAAAAGTTCCTCCTTTTTCTGCCAGAAGTGGTGCACTAATAGTGCACCACTACTGCACTATCACTGGCTGAACGGCTTGTCCCGCAAATACACCATCACTTACGGTGTCCAAACTTGGCGTGTAGAAACATCCTTGTTCTGAGCGTTCATTTATGCTCTGAAATCGTTCCCCCTGGGCACACAGGTGTTTCTCTGTGCTATTGAATTAGCAGACAAGTCGCTGGTAACTGGCTGGTAACTGGCTGGCAGTCGGCTGAAAGGGGAACTTTTTCATGCCCAGATCTGTACGCAAATCTCTTCCCAGAAAAGCCCTGAATACACCAAAAACAAATGGAAAAAAATTAAATACAGTCAGAGGAGAGGGCGTTGCAAACAAAGTCACCGCCACATGAGAGTAGAGGCACAAAGGTGCTGATTGCGATGGATTTTACTTGCAGAAGTCTAGCGTTTATTTTCAGAGGGAAAACTCCGGTAGTGAGTCATTAGTGACTAGTAGTCAAACATAACTACATAGCATCGGTAGAAAGCTTGAAGTCAGTGTGGTAAATAAGTCTCCTAAGAATTAAGTTTGCCCTGCAGGTTACGTCTCCTTCTCACTTCTGTATTTATTAGATAACATGTCTTTCTATCAGCCATTGTGAAAAAGGAAATTGACATCAATGTAGCATTTTAACGTAGTGTAGTTGGTATTTTTTTTTCTTAAAAGAAACAAATATATGCTAATAAATTGGACATATCTGTTATTTTTGTTGGTGAAAAACAATTTGTATCAAATAAAGTAATAAGTAGCTATCAAAATAGTAGGGCAGAAAGAAGATGTTGGAATAGAAGAGTTCATTCATTATCAGCAGAAGACGTGTCAGAGCCCTGCAGAGGCAGGCATGCGAATGTGGCTGGAAGAATTATTAAGTTCCTATTTTAGTGTTGTACAGCTGTATTCCTGGAGGTACTCACTTTTAATGTTTGCACGTGGGTGTTCAAACGCTTTGCCCTCGGTTAGTTCTCTCAGTCAGCGGTGCCATCCTCAGTGTCTGGAAGTTGTCACCAGATAAAAGCAAAGTTTTCTGGGTGCATTAGCAACCTTGTTTTACTCCCTTCACTGACTCCCAGTCAACCAGGTTAGAACCACTGAATATGCAAATGAGAATTTGTTTTTTAGTTGCAATAGATTGATGTCTCATGCAGACAAATGCCCCCAGTAATGTTATTGAAGAGAGGGAACACATTAAATTGTTCTAGCTCATCACATTCTGACAGTATTTCATGAGTTAAATTGATTGAGCTCACTCTTGGTTTTCATAGTGAGATTACACAGAGGATATTACAGAAAGGCTGTTTTCCATCACAGAGAAGACTCAGAGGCTCCTAAGCAGATGGAATTTTTAATTAACACAATACCACACACTGTGTTAAAACACTTGCAATTCTGGTGGGAGCAATCACAAAGAAATACTGTAATATGCAGTTGATACTCTATTATGGGGTATGTATGTTAAATTACCTGAGAGATATTTCACATTTGTTTCATTAATATTTTTTTTTTCATTTATGGCAAATAAGGTTTAGTGGCTTTCTAGCTGTTGCATACACTGTTATACTGTACTGCAGTATTTCAGTGAGAGTCAGCAGAGCTTATTTTCATACTTATTACATAAATACAGTAGATGAAACTAAGTAGAAACTTCTTCACACATTTAATGTTTCTCATGTGATGTCTGTTGCATGGTTTGGACATTTTAGCAGGGACTGACGATATAGCACAGGCATGATAGATGTTAACAAGATTAATGAAAGCCAAACATTTGCCACTTGGTGGTAGTGATGAAATGAAAGCAGGATAATGGTGCACTATGCAGTGTATAATTGCACAGGTCACTACACAAACAAGAGAAAAGAAAACTGTGGAAATAAGAACACAGTGCAAGTGTTTTAAAAAATAAAAATCTAATTATCAAGTATTTACTATAGCAGCAGGAACAATGTCCCCCATGCCTGCATGAATGGCCTTTCTTAGAGCCGAAACTGCTTCTATGCAAACATGGGTTCATTGCTTTTGATTGGTTGGTTCTTACTCCTGTTCAAAGTTGTAAGGTGACATATTGGTCAGTTGGCCCTCTCTCAAAAACCTTTTCATTGATCATTAGTTCATGCAAACAAAAATAATCTAATTTCATTTAAAGACCTTGTGACCTCTTGTGGTTGTGTGAACATGATGTGTAAAACTGGCATCTGATCTAGTAGAGATGGTGTACAATAGAATGAATTGTTTGAGTCAAATCACAACCCTAACTTGTTAACTTTGGTTTTAAACACTAATCAAATGATGATATTGTTTAAGTGAAAAACAGCAATTGTTGGCAGCGTCATTAGGCAGAATTTAAAAAAATTTGCACCCAATTTACTGTAAAAAAAAAAAATGCTACAGTAAATCACCATGAATTGAAGTGACTGGCTCTGAAAAACTTGTGCTCTATTCAAAGGTAGAGTCCGAAGTCCCCCCCACCGTTTCTGTTTGCAAACAGCAGCATTCAAACTTAGCGCCCCTCCCTCTCAGGCTAATGGCCGCCTCGTTCTTCAAACTATTCAGCTTCAAGCCTCTACTTTAGAGCTCAGAAGCGGGTAAAAGCCAAACTAATATTAACCCTGGTTTTCCAACATGCACTATCTAAAGCTCTTACCTTTTCTTCAGTGCATCCGCCGTTGATCTTTCTTTCTATATTTTTCCTTCGAGAGTTCGAGTGACTGGCGTCTGCTCCAATCATGAGCTTATTCCCACACGGTGTCATGTCCTTAGTTCTGTCATTGGCTGGTGATATAAACAGAAATCTCCACCCAGAAACGTCCCGAACACAACAAAACAAAGTTAGAGAGCGAATTACAGGCAGGGGGAGAGAGAGTTGCATTCAAATGCGCCACGGCACGTGAGTAGAGGCCCAAAGGCGCAGTTTGAGACGGATTTCCACTTGCACAAGTCTAAAGTTTATTTTCAGGGGGGAAACGTCGGACTCTACCTTTGAACAAAACCTGGGGATAAAAAGGAAAAGAAATCAGATTCTCAGATTTAATAATGAAAACTGAGTAAAGCACAAATAGAAACTTCTATGTTTTAGGGGCTTCTTTAGTATTCTCACAGATATCCGTAACTTTGTAGAGATGAAAGGAGAATTGTTCTCCAACATGGAGGCTTTTCTGGTGAGGAGTTTTCACTCCCAAAGTGCCTGTACTTATTTCTGCATCTGTCCACAGAACATTGTTCTCTGTGTTGTCCCCCATTGTTTTCAGCTAATAGCAGCATGGATTCTACTCAGCATTTCTGTCATATTGAATTTGATGTCATTGTGGTTTGTATTGTCAGTGACATAAAAAACTCCAGTGCTAAACCAGATTCAGAGAGGACACATAGTGCTTTGGGGGTTTTCCCCTTTCCTCCAGTAGGCTGTTTAGCTTGTGTTGTGCATGTGGAAAGTCTGCAAAGTTACACAACCCACAGAAGAGATATATATGCTTTCCCACAAAAGAAAATGCTCCTAAATTGCCTGAAACACCTCATTTGTAGTCCAGGCTTTTCTTCCAAGACTAATTTACTTTGCTATGTATTTGCATAATGCTTGGCTAGTGGCTAGTTTGACACATCTCAAACAAAGAATGGACCAATCCTAATCCACCCTGAGGCCTAATAACTAACCCCTCACAGACTAAGCTTGCATCACAGCTATTGTACTTAAGTGTGTGAATTTATGAGGGCTCAAAAAAGGTATAAAAAAGAAGAACCATATCCACTGTTTTACTGACACTCATTGCTTGTGAAAAAAATATTTCTTTCGTAAAAAAAAAATGGAGAAAGAAAACCATCCTTATGTGTTGAAAATGTGCTGCTTTTGGAACAAGAAAACAACATATATTCTATGCTAAAAGACGATGCAGTTCAAACATGCAATAAAGAACTCCAGATGCAAGTGGTGAGATGATGACACAGATGAACTTCAAAGAAGTTGCTTTGTGCTCTTACTCAACTGACCAATCAAAATATATTAAGGCTTCAAGAAACAGGCTAAAGTGGAGCAATTCCTCCAAATGATAAGAGACATTTCAGAAATGTTCAGTACAAGAGAAAAATGCCTTCTGTGGACACTTAGGCCCTGTTTACAGAACAACGCTGAGGCAGTAAAATGCAAGAGTTTTGTTGCATTCTGGCATCTTGTTTACATGGTGCCATGGTTGGGGGGGGGGGGGGGGGGGGGGGTTTAACCAGAGGTAAAAATAGATCCGACAATGGCCTCTGGAAATATTCTGACAACACAAGGTGGTTAAACAGTGTAAAAAAGAGCTGAAGTCTTTTGATAACGATGGCGACTTTCATGTCATCTTGCACTTGTGCACTCATTCCCTGCCCTACCTGCAAAAAGCTCATCAACAATGGCGGATCCCTGCGTCACTTATGCTGCTGCATCATTTCAGCGGGGCCTGATTTATGCAGTGAAGATGAAGAGGTTATACGCACCAGATAATCAGTGCACCTCTATAAGTGGACACGCAATACTTCTGTTGTGTTGTTTTTCCTGCTTTTGTCTACGGTAGCCCAGAAGGGTTGCAACACAACACAATTAACCACAACACAATACAATTAACTGCAACACTACAAAATTAACCACAACACAATTAGCCGCAACACAACACAATTAACTGCAACACTACAAAATTAACCACAACACAATTAGCCGCAACAGAACACAATTAACTGCAACACTACAAAATTAACCGCAACACAATTAACCGCAACACAACACAATTAACCACAACACAACACAATTAACTGCAACACTACAAAATTAACCTCAACACAACACAATTAACCACAACACAACACAATTAACCACAACACAACACAATTAGCTGCAACACAACACAAAAGCTGTAACCGAAGTTATTTTTTTTGTTTTGTTTTTTTCTTCTTCATTTTTAAGAATTTGCCACCGGAAATTACATAATGACACAGGAAGAGGTCACCCAGATAGCAGTGGACTCCGCGGCTGATCCGCCTTCAAGTCCAAAGATCCGCCTGACAGTCAGAGCGCTTATTGACCTCCGCCTAACACTCAGCTGAGCGTGGGAAAGGCGGACTGTCAAACCTCGGACCCGCGGCGGATACAGATCAAGTCCAATAAACAGGAGATGCAGTTTTTTTCTCCCAGTGCCACCACGTGGGGTCTCACCGTCACCTGTATGGACCCACTGCGGATCAGATTTTAGGAGGTGGGAGTTGGTTTAAAAAAGACAAAGAGATCACCAAAAAGACGAAGAGTAGCCTACTACAGTCCCAGCTTGTTTATCGATCTTGGTCGTCTGCGGACAAATGTAAGTATTATAAATGTGAATTTCACTTTTATTTTAGGATGAGTGACGATGTGAAAGCTTTCATGAATAATTTCTGGATCAATTTATGCGTAATTTTGTTTGGATGACATGAACGAGGAATATAAAGTTGACGTTAAGTGACATGAATATATTAATGTTGTGGGTAGTTTTTGGTTATTTATCCAGCTTTTAAATGATAATTACCTTAGATACTAGAGAAAGGTTACTTTTCAAACTTAAAACAAACAAAAAAGCCAGACCTGGAAAAAACCCATGCAGGCAAGAAAAACATGCAGGCTGCACACAGAAAAGCCCCAGCTGAGATTTCAATTTAAAACCTTCCAGCTTTGTGGCAACCGTGATAACTACCAGACCACTGTGCAGACCACAGTGGGACACATTTGTTGTAAATTATTATAATGTTAATGGGTATCGATAAACAGCAAACCCTTTAAAGAACCATTAATGAGCAGTCAGACCTTTAGTGACAGTTGTTTCTGAAGAAATTGTTTAAGAATAAAAAGTTTTTATATTATTATTATTTAATTTGGAAAGTAAGCCTCTTAGTTTAAGCAGCATGTCTTTTTTCCATGCACTGTCTTCTGACATTTTTGCGGCATAATCCTACTTTACACAAGTTTTTGGCAGCTGGAATTATCCCTTTCCAAATGGGATGATGGTGGTTTTATATAACGACTTGTCTCTGTAATGTTCTCTTTATTTTCTTAGCTTTGTGTAATCTATAGCCTAAATTCTAAGTAAGACTAATATTATAAAGAGCTATCACTTTGCTTTGTTGGACAGTATGCCATGTAGCTGTGTAACATGCATTGGGTGAAATAACAATATCCTGACCTGACAAGTGCAGGCATGCCTGACTTCAGTTGAGTTTTACACCTGAAAATAGTGGCAATGATTGGATGTTTTCAGGCCCAGATACAGTGGAACTCGTACTGGAGATTCTGAATCTTCTTCTAGTGCATAGTTTGAATGGATTTTCATTGTTCAGATATTTGGATTTTCATCTAATGTTGATTCTCTAAACCTTATTCTGCCAGAAGTTAATGCCCGTGTTCTCATATCCAATTGATGAACACAGTCACCAAAAACCGGAGGACAAATGATCAAATGGCACATTCATGAGGATTGTAAAATGAGCCAATTTCGTAATGCTGTGTAGGTGTGTGTAGGATTCTCAAAAACAGGCATACATTCTCAATAAATGGTTTTTGGGGCAATAAAGCCTAAAAACCCTTTATGATTCTGTTTTATAGATAATACGTGCAGTGTGAATGTAAGATTTATTCTGACTCTACAGTACAGCTTCTCTGGATGAGAGCCTGAACTCCTTATTCGCAGATGTTTGGGACGTGAGAACTCAACATAACTCTCTTAGCTCTGAGGTAAACTGAGGGCAAGTGCTCATTTTGAACACTGCAAAGTAACTTCTCAGCAAAACAGCAGCCTGCCACCCCAAGACAGCAGCCTGGTGTGCTCAGGTCATGCTTTTCAAGAAAATTACAATGCAGGAGAGAACAATCTGTGAGGGATCTGTTCATCAACTTCAGCATCCCTAAGAGCAAGCTGGGTCTGTCCTTAGGGGGTGTGCAGTCAGCCGATATGTGACTGTGTGAATTATATTAGAAACTCGCACAATTTGACAATTTAACTACAACTCTTGTACTTAACATCTTCTTTTCAGGCGTACTACATATAGATGCAAAAACAGCCACCGCAATCCATTTCACGTTTGATGAATCACTTTGCGAGTGCTAATTTAATGTTTACATTTTCTCCTCCCAACACTCGGACAATTCTGTGGAAATGCCCCATACTGTGTATTCATTGAGGAATGGGTTACTAACTGGATGCATATGCGTTAGTTTCTATCTTTGAAGGATGCAACCCTTCTTGTGCAGTCAGTAAATCAGTTTGTAATTTTTTTTGCATGTGCAATGAGTTTGCCCACGCTTAAATACACGCAAACCTTTAATAGATTCAGCCTTATGTTTTTAGTTTACAGGTCTCCAATATGAAAAAAAAACTAATCAAAGGCTTTGCATTTGTTGCCTGAGAAAATTTGATACCACCCTGTTGTTTTTTCTTTTCTGTGTCAAATTCTAGGATGAACATGACATCCCAGCAGGCTGCATCAGCTTCAAGGGGGGACTGTTTTTGCAGAGAGATGCACAACACGAACATGTGCGATCTACAATTAGAAAACATGTCTAGATGACCCCCAACACAAGACTAAACTGTTTTGTAATCTGAAAACAATTGCTGTCTGATCTCCCTCTCAGGGGGCAACTATCTCAGGATCTAAGAGTCACCACCACATCATCTGCATGGGAAACAAACTTTTGAAACTGATTTGACTTGAACTCTGGAGCTTTTCAGTCACCAAAGCAGCTTGCCTGCTTTTACCAAGGGAGTGCAGCCTATGGTGCTGTGATGAGAGGATCACAGTGCTCACAGGGTCTGTACGCCTTGCAGAGAGAACACATCTCTTACCAGCTTGGCTGAAATTGGACCACCAGATGGCATCTCTGCATCTCTCCCGACACTTGATTAAGAGCTGATGCCTGTGGTCTATCCTCTCCAGAATTACGGCTGTCATGTGGAGTGGAATCAATATTTGATTTTCTCTTTTAAGTTGTATCCCCTTCAACAGTTTTTCCTTCATAAAGATCTCTGAGGCAGATACAAATGTGTTCTAGGTAAGAGTTATGCAGGCATTACAGGCACTGCCTGAGTGAAAAGCTACATTAGATCTGCTTTAAAAACAGATGTCCCTCAAGGCAGCATGGTACATTTACAATGCGTCATGAATCATTTCACACAAGAAGCTGTGATGGAAGTTACTTATGAAATTTCCAGTCATGTGTAAAACAAAGTACACCCTATTTAATTTCCAAGGCTTTACATATCAGGAGATAATAGAAAGTAATCTAGTATGTACCAGGTTTTAAAATATATACAAGCTTAGAGAACAATAATATTCATGGTGTCCTTATTTATTCAACAAAAGCTACTGTAAGTCGTTGCAGGACCTTGATTCTTTAGCTATCTTTAACTTTAGCTATCAGACAGATAGCCTCTCATCTGACTCTGAAACACTTTGGTGTGCAGAAGAGTTCATGGATGACTAGGTGACAGTTACCCAAACCTAAATTATCACCCTCCACAAGGCCGTGGAAAGTAAGGGTGCTGAGGGTGCTGCAGCACCCCTTAGCAGAAAGTGACCAATTTGCTGCTGATCATCCACTTTAAAGGCATGGAAAAACAGATTGAACAAGCTACATTTTAAAAAAATACTCTGGCCCAAAACCACACCTCGAAAGTGCAGGAACGTGTGCACCGAGGATTTACGAGCAGGTTGGCGAATGTAACCGATGACATCCAAGTGCTTGTTAGCTGGCTAGTAAACAGCTGAGGAACCACGTTTCTAAACGTGATAATTCGCTCACCTACAACTCCTTTGGTGTAAAACATCCACACTGCAAACGTCAACACCTTCACAACTTGATCCGCATATGTTTTTTTTTCTTTTGGTGGATTTTAAGAGCAAACAGCTACACAGATAACAGCAGCCATGCTTGTGTACACTGAGACGTTCACGGAGAGTTGCGAGCGAAAGCAACAACACACACAGTCAGAGAAGTGAACTCTCTCTTCCATTATTGTGATAATGGAAGTGATAATGTGATAGGACACGATCATCCGATTGGACACTGGGTTGCCGTGCCCGGTCAGCTGTTCTCCTGACACGTCACGTCGGAATTCCCGGTCAGCTGTCTACATAGACACGTCACACCAGGAAGCCCGACCACTTCTGATGAAGGCTGAAGTGACAGCCGAAACTGTCAAGGTAAGAACAAGCTGAAACCATTTGTCTTTAAAAAAGAAAAAAAAAAGTTAAGAAGGGTCACAGAATTGTCTGTAGCACCGGCACCGGCAGCTCTCATGTGGATGTTAGTAGTAAACATTGATGGATAATTACTCCGATCGACGGGATAAAACAGAGCAGCCTGTTATGGAGCTGTATGCGCTCGACCCAGAGTCTGATATGGAGTTTGAAGTATACGCAGTACCACAGAAGTACCACAGAGACCCCTGACAAGCAAGTAATTTAGCGAACAAATCATGGGCTAACAGTTAGCGCTGAGCTAAGCAGCACTCACATGGATCTTGTAAACATTGATGGATAATCGGACTCCGATCGACGAGATCAAACGGAGCAGCCTGTTATGGAGCTGTATGCGCTCGACCCAGAGTCTGATATGGAGTTTGAAGTACACGCAGTACCACAGAAGTACCACAGAGACCCCTGACAAGTAAGTAAATTAGCGAACAAATCATAGGCTAACAGTTAGCATTGAGCTGAGAGATGTGTTGACTCACCAGTGTTGTTGTCTGTCCATGCGCGTTTTTATAGTAGGAACTGCGTCAGGTTTCAGAAGTAATCCCAGAGAAAAAAACACTTTACTGCCCGAGATTCATAAAGTTGTCAGGAGTGAAGTTCACACACAAAGTTGAGTTTTTTTCCCCTGCTCCTGAAGTTAAAATCCAACCACTTCTGGCAAGTCGATTCATCCAGTACAACAAATAAACTCCCACGCTGAACATAACCATGCTGAAAGTAACTGCATTTTCCCCAACTTGCTGTCCTCTAGAGCTTAAAAAAAAGAAAAAAAAAGGAAGAAAATTCTCCTGAACTCTGGAGCAAACGTCTGTTAGCTGATGGCTGCTTGTCTCTGAGGAAATCTTCCTGCAGGTGTTAGTTTCTTCCTCAGAGAGTGTGTATATGATTCTCTGAGTTTCTGTTCAACAAAGAGGGCGTCTTGCTACGATACTGAGCGTGCGCATTTGGACTTTCGTGATTGGTGCCACGTTCATACGTAACGGGGTGGGTAGTCAGCCGTTTGCAGGGAGGTAGCGCTTGGTTTAAATATTCATGTAGATTACTCAAATATGCATGAATGAAGAAAAATAACGATTTAAATAATTTCTTGATGAGGAAATAACACACTGACATGCTGAAAAGCTCTTAAAAGTCCATTTTTCATGATAGTGCTCCTTTAAGAAAAATACCCAGGAGCTGGAAAACTTTTAGGAAGAACGGGGAAAGGGATGAGCTGATCAGTAAATGAAATTAATTCCCGTTCAGAATTGTTTTTACTGTATCATTAACGTGGTCTGCCATGACTATAAATACGCGTGTTTAACCCTTAAAATCATTTGGATTCATCATGGATGTGGATGACATCGCTGTGATGTGTGCTGTTGCCTACCTAAACACCTGAAGAAGACGCCGTCGCCAGGTTTGGGTGCAGGAGGTTTCCGTAGCTAACAACAGTGCTGGAGCTGCAGCTGGACAGAAACGGCTCCAGTAGAACTTCAGGTTCGATGTCCAGCAGGTTTTTTTTTTTTTTTTTTTTTAACTTTTGTCTCGGTAGCCCAAAAGAACATTATAAAGGATGAGCCTGAACACAGGTTACTAGCCTCTCGCCATCCACGACGGAGTGTTCTTGGAACCAGTGGCATGGGTTGTTCTTTGGACCTGCTTGATCGAAGGATACCTCTACTCCGATTTGCTGCGGCCGGTTGCCACTGAACCGCGTCATAGCTAATTAGCATAAAGCTAAGCCCAACTTCTTATCTGGTGCCACTTTGGACACTTTTTTTGTAGCTCTGAACGCACGGGAGACGGCGGCAGACGCCTTTGCCGTTCAGGACGCCTGGCTCTCATTGAAAATTTATTAACTTCTGGCGTCCTTGCAGCTTTTGGTCTGAATGTACAGTACTGCTGTCGTAAGTCAGGGGGACCTTCTAGCCTGTTATCAAAAACAATCGTGTCCACTCCAAATAACACCCAAGAGAAATCAATTAAAATGCAAGAAAATCTACGTACATGGCCACCTTAAAACCAGTCAAATCTGTCAAGTGTATATTTGAGCCATTTCATAAGGCAAGGCAAGGCAAGGCAAGTTTATTTGTATAGCACATTTCATGTACAGAACTCATTGAGTTCTCCCCAAAACCAGATTTGCTCAATGTGTAGAAATAGCCATTCAATTAGGTCAAATGCTTTCTCTGCATCGAGAGAGAGAGCACCAGACCATCAGTAGATTTCTATTTGAAAATCTGAATAGCCAGCATCAAACATCTGAGGCTGAATTTCAGTCCTTTATAAAACCTGTCTGAGTTTCCTTTATTGGTACTAATAAAATGTTTTCTAAACTGGAAGCTAAGATTTTTGCGAGCACCTTTCTATCCACATTTAAAAGGGCGATGGGCCTGTATGATGCCCAACATTCAGGACATTTCCTCTTTCTTTAGGATTAAAAAAATATTGGCCTCCTTCAGTGTCTATGGGAATTCTCCTTAAATAAAAGAATGATTAAACATATGAAGAAGACATTCTGCAAGAATAATTTGAAAATAATCATGAAAGTCACGACAAAAACATCAGGTACTGGTGATTTTCCCTTTTATAATGAATGTTCTGCTTTTTAAAAGTGATCTCTTAAAATGCAGCTATAGACACAGCTTTTTAAACTTGCTTTTGTTCAGGTTTTTTGTGTTTTGCATTTTGTTGTGAAGCACTTTGTAATTCTTTTCTTGAAATTAATTAATGAAAGGATGAAATTTATTTTTCATATAAGAGTAGCACAAAGTGCTTTACATATTAAAATCAGCAACATTTCAATAAAATGACAATTAGACAAATAATTACACATTCTCTCTCTCCCACACACACATACACACACCCTCCCTCACTATTTGTTATTACTGTATAAATATAACCTGGCTTGGCGCTGCTGTGAGGAAACGATGTCTTGAGGATCCGTCCACACAGGGAGCTATCATGGTCTCAGAAGCCGCCACCAGAGGGACCTGGGGCCCACACCACAACCCTAGGATTGCAGAGCAGGACCCCTCAGCCACACCGATAAGAGGGCCCCACATTGGCAATAACCCCATAGACTAAAAAGCAAAGCTCCCAGCGTGGCGGACTCCATGAGGAAAACACTCGAGTTGATGTTAAAAGAATAAATCAAATGAACGTCAATAAGAAAAAATAAGAACTGTAAGTATTTAAATATGGACAAAAGAGTAATAAAAACAACTAATACGACGTTCCTTGGTAAAATCAAAACCATAATAATACAGTTAAAAATAAATATTTAAGTAAATAAATGGTGCTTTATGAAAAAAAACCCACATTTGTCTTTTACATATTGTCTGTATTCATTTTTGAAAATGGATTTTACCTTTACATAACAAAAAGACAGACAAATAATTCACCTCTGATAATTCAGAGGTAAAGTCTGTATCTGTCTGTAAAGACTCCTCTGATCACATCGGCAGGGGAAAAAAAACAAAGAAACAACTCGTGGCGACTTCTAGGACAGACGCCTGAAACGTAACACAAATTAAAAAACTCTTCCGGATCAACTTCTGGCATGTGGAACTCATTTCTTGATCTTGTATTCCACTTTTATCCGTCACTCAGTTCCTATCCTACTATCTGGGATGTGTGTAATACAGCCAATGACTACTGAGGCGCAGTCATAAGATGTTATCCCGTGGTCACACATTATTAAAGTGCATCTTTCATTTTAAACATATGAAGGAGTCCCTGTAGTGTATAAGGTCCACACTGAACATTGCCAATGCAAAAAATATTAGTCCGACACGGCTTTCCTGCCACTCCATCTGAAAATACCGCCCCCAGCAACAGACCGGAAGTGATGTAGGGGTAGGCGAACGCACCCGACACACCCACTCAGAGATCGTATCTAGCAACCCACAATGGCGGCCTTTATTGGCTTGTAGATGTAAACTTAATGCCATTGTCAAACCCATTAAAATGCATTTTATATCTATTTTCAGACTAAATATAATTTTTCAAGGAAATGCTGTTCTTTCATTCTACACCCCTCCAAATGCCCCGTGGAGTTTTTTTTTTTCCAATATAGCTTTTAAGGAAAAATGTTCCATATTCAACCTTTATCATGTGGGAACGAGATAACCAAGTTGTGGCCATGTGTTACAAATGTGTGGAAATGAGATAAACTGCTTGTGGCCAATCTTTAACAAAACATGAAGAACTTAAACCATACATGTTGTCCTAAATGAATTCAGCTTGTTGAATTATGGCAATTTTGGGATTTTTCATATTGGCCTACACTACTCACAAAAAGTTAGGGATATTCAACTTTCGGTTCTTCGAGAAAAGAATGATGCAGAATAAATATTTAACCACAATGAACCTGTGCATTGAAAAGTATAGAGAAAGGTTAATTCAGTTCACCTGGAAAGGTTGTAGTGGATTTTAGATTAATTCTGGCATAGTAGAAAAAGCCAAATATCCTTAACTTTTTTGTGAGTAAATTACTGGTTTTTACCCCTACAGATCTGGGCATGAAAAAGTTCCCCTTTCAGCTTACTTTCAGCTGACTGCCAGCCACTTACCAGCGACTTATCTGCTAATTCAATCGCACAGAGAAACACCTGTGTGCCCAGGGGAAACGATTTCAGAGCATAAATGAATGCCCGGAACAAGGATGTTCTACACGCCAAGTTTGGACACCGTAGTGATGGTGTATTTGCGGGACAAGCCGTTCAGCCAGTGATAGTGCAGTAATGGTGCACTATTAGTGCACCACTTCTGGCAGAAAAAGGAGGAACTTTTTCATGCCCAGATCTGTATACAGATGACGTGTAAATGCGAAAAAGTGTTTCCATTACCCTTTTGTGAAAAAATGCTTTATCGAAACATCTGAAACACTGCTTCATGAGAGCGTAAAAACTTTTTTGAGATATTTGTGGATTTTTTTTAAAATGTAGGTGTTTCTATTTGCAGTTTTTTAATTGCGATATTTAGGTTTTGCGCAATTCCAGGTGGAATGGAAACCCAGCTATTGCCAAATCATCTGTCACATGTTTATAGTTTTGATTTAACTAGATGTAACAAATTAGACTGCTCTTAGATGCAAAACACTCCTGTGATGTAAAACCTGCAATTCCTTACAACAGCGCCATGTAGCCAAAGACAAATCAGTGCTATGATTGTTACACGACTTCTTGATGATATATGTTGATAAAATGTAAATAAGATGGTTTATTTAAAATATATAATATTTTACTGGACAAAGTGTAGGCTGGAGGTTGTTCCGGCTGTAAATAGGGTCATAGAAACAAATACTGAAGCAACTATTTTTCTCGGCTGGCATGGGAACACCTAGGGATGCCCCTTTTTCTGCATTTCTATTCCAATGTTAACATCTTTAATGATGCCAAGGACATTACAAAATGAACTCACTTCAGTTCCCCCGCCCCCCACATCTCCCTAACTTGTGCGAGCAATTAAAGGTCCCAACAAATTAATATTAAATTAATGAACATTTGGTCTCACTCATGAAACGTGAGCGAATTTGTGTGTAAACTGTTAGTAGACGTAAATTTACGTGAATCTGACATTCATCAACATTTTAATAGCTCCGATCTGTTCGTAGCTACTAACTCTACTCATGCTCTCGGCTGTGTGTAGTGCCTGTGTTAATTTACGAACACATAGAAATAATGCTTGTCCCTGTTGTAAATTACAATTTTAATTCATATTTGATGGTTTAATTCTGCCTCATATGAACTACTGTAGTCTCGCAACAGTGGAGCCGCATCACCAGTCTCACAGCAGCAGTAGCTACGTGCTGCGCAAGTGTAGCTACTGAAGGAATTATATTTGTAATAAATATCAAGCACTGTCTCTGTCCTCAGATCTCTACACCAGATATGATGGCAGTGATGTGCTATTTGGATGGGGGGGTCACTCCGAAAAGAAGGCAAATACGGAACAAAGCGTGTGTGTGAAAAAGATGATGTGGTCATTTTTCTGATTAAAAATGTTAATGTAAATTACCCCCCCCCTCCCCTCCCCTTCTGTTTTTATCTATTTATTTATCTATTTCCACAAATCGCATCCTAGATGAGGAATATCCTAGACAAGACAAACGATCAGTGTACGGTTTTATTCAACTAACTACCATTAATTAAATAACTCCCACCGCACGGGGTGTGCTTGGCTGATGAAACAGTGTCTCACTCACACTCGGACACCCGGTTACTGTCTCTTTTCAGTTTATTGGCATAGCATTCAGACATTTAACACGCATGCCATGCTAACTTAAACTAGCACCTGTACAGCAACCGTGTCGTTCGCCAGGTAAACAACTGAAACACAGAAAACAAACAACCCACAACATTAATAACACGGACATGTTATCACTTCTATGTTCCATATACAGTTAACATTAGCATGGAAACCACAGGTTTTAATATTAATATCCACCGCTCACCAGCTCAGCTTCACCAGTCCAAGCAGCAATTCCCGTATGAAAAATAGCTGGCCGGAAACAAGCACAGAAGGAACCACACAGGCAAACCCACCAAAATAAGATGCAACAGGTAGAACACTGTTGTCACAGATAAATAGGCTAATTAAAAATAAAGACATGAGAGGTTTACTGGTGGTAAAACACAGGTGTAAATAATTGGACAACTGAAGGAAATATAACTGCACAATCAGAGATATAGGCTTCAACATTTAGTCTGATGATTCCTGCAAAGCGCTCTAATAATTCCTGCTCGTCAACAACTTTTTTCTGTGTGCACTAATATGTTTCTTTTTACCTTGGGCATCAGGACAGCAGAGACCGCGTGAACTGTTATTCCATCCAGGTTTTTTGATTTGCCTGTCCCTGTCCCACCACTGCTAATTGATGAATTGATTAAAATAAAATGTTTGTTTTTTTAAACTCAACTTCACTCAAAATAATCTCTCTCTCTGCTTCAGGGAAGTCCTTCTTTTGCTCTCTCTCTCTCTCTCTCTCTCTCGGCTTTGTGACTGACAGGTAAGCCGGAGGTGTCAATCTGCACCTCCTTTTATGGAGCTCATTGGTGATTCATGGGCAGAGATTTATGCAAACAACTGAATACCGTGGGCGTGCTGTCAGTTTATTATCGTTTGGCTAATCTACACGCGTGTTTACGATCAAATCTGAGTTTCCTGAACATGTCGCTGAATCCGTAGTAAGATTTTAGTGGAGTAGGCCTTTACCAGTAAGTCTGTTCACAAATTTACTAACGTTTCATGAATGAGACCCATTGAATGCTCCGAGTGAGCTGTAATAAACATGGAACAACTTGAAACAGCAGGCCTTTAATAAAACCAGTGTAGCAAATGTAGGCCTAATAAAGGCTATTGTTTCCACTGTTTATTTAATATTTAAATGTTAATTTCACATCCGAATCTCAGATTTTTATTTATATTTGAGTATATATTCAAATTTAGAATATTTGTTGACAGCCCTTATGGATGGATATTAGCTGTGAATAAACACATGCGGACACAAACAATGTTATTAGAGAGCAAAACTTTAAAAGGTTACCAAGAAATTTTAACTTTATCTCATAACATCCATCATTTGAACGCATACTATCCAAAATTTGCTGTCACTGTCTTTCTGACTACATCCATACATGAGATGAACGAATGTCCAGGCTGCACAGGTGCACTGAGCTCTTGTGTTGCTGGAACTATGCAGCAAATTCATGGAATATGTACAACTTTTTCTATGATATTTTATGAACAGGTAATGAGAATACATTGCAGTAGCTTTTCCCTAACAGTCATAGGGCAGTTTTTAAGGTTGTGAAGGATCTGTGCTCTAAAGATGCTGTCTTGATAGAAAAATGTGGAGACGCCGCAGTTTTCCTACGGTTTTGTGCTCCCAGGTCTCCACTGCAGATCTGGCTTGAGCGTGACTGCGGTTCAGAGCACATTATTGACCAGTTTTAAAGTGTAATAGTGGAAACGGTGATGGGATCAAAGGAATGAACGCTCTCTGCATTCATTCCCAGCTCCTCTAGAGCCCCTCTAGTAAATAGGAAATTGTGGAAAAACCTACTTTTCTCTGTTTGTGTCATTTCTTGAGGGCCAAATGTTTGTGATGGCTGATAGAGGTCATTGCCTTTTGTAGGTAGGTCAGTGAAGCTGATGTGCAGTCCACTCCTCTGGAAAACTCCTATGGCTTACAGTTTATAAGGGTGAGTATAACAGGAGAGAACAATTATTAATATTTCAAGTGTTCAAGTTTTGAAGTGCAGCATTTTATTTCTGTGACAAATCATATAAGAAGTCACACAAACAAACAAAAAACACACCAGTTTTGCATGTGTGAATCTTAGTTATAGAAAACATGAGACTTAAAGTAAACATGACATAAATATTGTATGTGAAAAAGATTAGGGGTTAAATTATATGTCAGAGACTTCGAGATGTGAATGTTTTTGCAACACTACAACCTTCAGCACAGAGAATAAACTTGAAATTGTGTTTTATAAAAGGGTTTATAAGAATTTTCTTTATACAAACCAAATAAAGGGAAAAAAAGAAAAAAAAGAAAAGGCCAAACAACTTCAACTGAGTCACAATAGACTTTTTTTTTTTATCTGTAAAGATGTGGAAAGTTTAAGTCACTGAAAATCCCTCAGTATGAACATTATCTAAACTTGCAGACTTCCAATCACTCCAGCATAGTTGGAGTTTAACTGGAGCTTTTAACAAACTTATACACAGAACATTGGATGGTAAAATATGCTAAATATACACTACAAAGAGATATGAGCCAAATCTTTTGATTATGGCATGAAGATATATTGTGCAGTAGTGATCAGACCAGGAAATTGTGTTTAGGTGGATCAGAGTTCACTTCTTTGATGTGTATTCACATCTGCCTCAACAAATCAGACTTTCCAAGCAAACAAACTAGAGATTCGTGTTGAAAAGAAAATAGCAACTTTGGGTAAAAAATAGAAATGAATTTCTTTTGGAGTTTTCCAGATGTGTCTAGAAAAAGACACTGCAGCTGTTGAATAATCTCTTATATGTAAAATAATCTACAACCATTGAGCTACTTAGCCTTTGTAAACCACACACTTTTTCCCCCACAGTCTCGCTTAGTCCCCCACAGATTCTATGTTGGGAATTCCATACAAATTCTCACCAGGTTTCTTGCACTTAATTTATGCGTGTCTCTGTTAACTCTATAACCCTTCAAGCACTATCTAACCAATATGAGTTCAAACTAAACAAGAAGTTTGAGAAGCAACAAAACATGGATCAATTGGGTTCTTGGTAAGTCATAACCCGTTAAGCGAAGGATGTGCACTCTGTAGAGATGAATCAATGAATGAAAATGGTTAAACTTTGATGTCATGCAGTTGGTACAAGATTGCCTTTGATGTCGCCTTGGGGTGGTGAGTAGAATTCACAGTTTAGTCTGGCTCTCAAAAAAGCTCGAGGAAAGGCTTTTTTAGGCACCATGACACAGCGAGTGAAGTAGGAGGCAGGGGATAAAGAAGCTAATCTTGTCAGCCCAAAGCCTGTTCCCCTTTCTGAATAACACTGCAGTTTGGTATTCTTTGTCCTGGCATTTAAATGGAAATATTATGAGACTTGGGCCTGTTGAGGAACATTTCACAGCTGTCTCTACCCTGAGAGAAAGCAGACAATTTGCCATTGAGCATTCTGCAAATGTGCTGCATGTGTTTATCTGTTCTAATGACCTTAAAAGTATGGGTATTACTAGCATACTAATCACCTTTGTGTGCTGTGCTGCTGTTTTGCATTCAAAGAGCCTGTCAGGCACAACATAGAATAATGCAAAACTGCTTGTTGTTGCTTTCTTTTTTCACCCTTATCTATTAAAATGAAATATAATACAGAACACTGCATGTTGACGTGGAACTTCCACAGTGAGCGTGTTGATGAAAACATTTTGGTGAGCTGAAGCTCCTGGCATCATCTGAAAGAAGGTGCAATTAGGCTGTTTTGCTGCGATTAAAGAATCATGAGAGCGCTTTCCTGTCAGATCTTGTGGGTGACAGAATGTGACTCATATAGTGTGCAAGGCAAAAGCCTACGGCTGTCAACTGGTGTATGTACTTAAGCTGCAAAACACCGGTTCTAGCTTCATTTGGATGATTTTCAAGACTAATGTCTGAGTCCTCTTTTCACATGATTGCTCCCTTAAATCATGGCATGTTTTGATTTTCTTCTCCTTTCTTTTCTTTTTTTGGCGTTGTTCTGGAAAAGTCTTATTTTGTAACATGGTTCAACCAAGAAAGTTCTTCATTGTTCTAACAACATTATATTAGAAACTGGTACAAGGGCAGGGGAAATTGGTTTAGGCTAGTAGTCACTCATTAACAAGACCCAAGTTCATCTCAAGTATCATTCCACCAAGTCTCTTGCTGGACTAATTTATGTTGTACTTTGGAGTGGATAGCTGTACCTAAGTTGATAAAACTGCCAGCATGTTGCAGATATGTATCAGTGGTACAATGGTACAAGGCATCTCTACTGTAGTTTCTGATTGTAGAAACACTCAACTTGATTGTTCCAAAGACAAACAGAAAATAACATTTTTTAAAAAATATTTCTCTTGCCGATAGTAAAAATTAAGCATTTGGAACCATTTCTTATTTTGACTTGTGTTAAATGTAAGAAATTTGATTTCATGCCTTCCTTCACTTTGCACCATCACTCTGAAGCAGATACAGTACAGCTGTTCTTTCAGCCACTTCATACAAACAGCCACAAAAGTGGCTAACCCCACAAAGGCAAACCACAGATCCATAAAGAATCACCATAACAGCAGTGCCAACAGAATTTCTAACAACCTCAAAGATGTATACAACAGCTATTGATACACAATTTTATTTTAAGATGCTGCAACATACTCATGGCTGGGCATGTATTATTCAAACAATTTAGCAGGACAATAAGCAGCTTGTAGATTTTGGGCTGCCAATCATTGACATTCTTTAAGTGGTCTGGCTGCTCATTGAGTGAGAGATACATGAGGGTGGAGTGCTCCATCACTCCTCTCCTCTTCCACTAAAAGCCTCTGACATATCTCCCTGGAGGCCTACAGCCAGCTTGGTGCCCTCTGTACACAACTTAATGGCTGCTGTCACTGCACACAGCTCATCCATGATACCCCATGCAGCAACAACCCAATTACCAAGATTTTGGACACAATTCTGACATAAGCGTGCTTCATTATGGTATTATTAATCTAACACCACTTTTAGTTTTTTAAATGTATTTTTGTTTGTTTTTTTCTCTCCCCTCACTCCAGTCCTGCAAGTGCTTTCTGGCAGTTACCAGGCCAAAACTTAATAAGAATTTGTTCTTTATTTAAACAAATTTCTCAATGAATATATTTTAAATGTGTCCAATGGCTGAAAAACTGTTCATATGTATATATTGCAATTTATTGTCTAATTTTATAGACTTAATTCAATACATTCATTTCCAAATCTATACAAAACTTGATTTTGACTCTTTTGACCAGCAGCTGGGTTCTGAGACCTGACTCTGGAGTAGGGGTGTCAACATTTACAGTTTGACACGAGCAATCGGAACTACAAACCATCGTGTACACTGTTACACGTCAGAGATGAATGATCTTTAGGTTGCAGATGGTGACGTCACCTACGCATCCCACTGTACTCCCACCGTCATACTGAACTCTGAGAAGAAACACTGTAGAGCCAAAGTAAGGTTATGGATATTTATCATTTCAATCCCCGAGAACTGAAACGATTCAACGGAAAAAAAATCCCTTTTATTGGGTGTGATCCGAACAGAGTCCCTGCAGAAGTTTTCAAACTGCTGACATTGGCTGACTGGATTTTTCCTGCAACTATCACATACATAATAACCCGTCTTCATATAAAGAAAGCTTTCACTAGCAGGGATGCCTATCAATGTTTCACGGCTGGCTGGGCTGACCCAAAAATATGACATCGCGAGGAAATGTTTTGCTGAGAGAAGTCGTGTACTGTTGATCAACTTTATGTAAACTGCGACTAACATGAGCAGTTAGCTACACACATGCATTTGTTACAGTAAGTGTCTGATCGGATTCACGCTCATAACTTAATTTTCATGAAAAAAAAAACATCAAACCCAGTTAGCAACAACCAAAGCTAGCTCTCCTAACTTGCATTGTTCTACAAATCGCTGTTGTAGCCACAAATTCAACTTCGTCTGCTTGTTAGTACAACCACGAACCACTCAACGTGTTCCCGAACCATGCAAGTACATTTTTCTGGAGAAAATAGTTTAGAAATGTTATGAATGCTCATGTTGAAATGTTCGACTAAACAACATCTCACACTGGAAGTCAATGGCGAAGCGCTATTTCCGGTATCTCACAGGAAGTTGATCCCATTGCCGTTTCTACATGTTCTAGCTCAGGAATAAGGTGGATACAGTTGGAAGGTGTCAGTCTGTAAATTTGCTTGGTAATGTGAAAGGAATTGGTTAGATTTGCATGACAACAGTGGATCGGTGCTACTGTAAATGCACTTTTTACAATTTAAATCAAATAAGAAATTAAAAATCCATCACCACATTTGAGAAAAACATATCTTCCAACTGATAACACCTCCTTCCCCAAAACCTATACAGTTGTGTGTCTTATCTTGTCAGATGCAACCATGTATCTCTGAAACGTTTCCAAGTTTTTCCACTTTCAAAGACACAGAAAGCCCAATGCTCTCTGGGGGTGGTTTGGACTTAATCCTGGAAATTGAAAGCAGAGGACATGAGAGCCCGTGAGACTTCTTTTGAACATTTTTCTTAACCTTGTGATGATGGTCGGGTTGCCGTGTTGTTCCAAGAAAATAGTTTTGCCAGGCAGAGTTTTATGCGTATAATGGGAATGAATCTCTGTAGATACAAGTCTTTTCATGATATTTGACTATTTTTCTTAATTTTTAAAATTTGTAATCGCTGAATTTCTGAAGGAGTGCTTGAGGAGAACAAAAGAAGTTTAGGATGCTCAGGACTGAAAACAACAGTAACAATGCAGTAAAAAAAAAAAAATAGATAGCCATCTTTCAGAATTGGAAATGAACTCAACAGAAAACATGAGAAGAAAACAAACTAGAGAATTATCAAAAGCACCTATAGGGGAGAAACTGAGAAAAACATGAAAACTACACAGGCAAAAACAAAACAGTAGCTAGAACAGGTTTATGTTTAAATCAACCCAGTCTCACTCCAAAACGTGACAGTTCTATGTTGGTCAACAGCACAATACGTACCTATTTCACAATTTGGCCTCTGAAAACGTAGACTTACTACGTTTGATTTTCCCATTCATTTCTGTAGGTCACGTGACTGCAGAGTTTCTCCCAAGAGAACATGGCGGATATCCCGTCAGTTTCGAGTGGAAATTGTCATATTTTAAGATAGATTGTGACTCTACCATTGTTTTGATCACTTTTCTAGCGAGAAATATACACTTTATTTTTAAATTATCCATTCATTTTATGTATACAATCCATAGTTTTTTTCGTTTTGAGCGACATTTTGTCCAGTCTCTCAACAAAATTGTAGAAATACTACGTATTTTCACTTTTTCACTTCAGTGGTTGCAACGCTTTTAACAATATACAGGAATAAGGCGGTGTTCTTGTAATCAGGCCTAAACACAACTAGATCTCACAGAAGTACAAAAATACGTGGATTATAATGATGTTTTAAAACTTATTTCTGGTCCAGGCACGTCGGAAATTAGATCAATATAGTCAATAGCGTAGCCGGTTGTCTACACGACTTTCCTGTTTCTGGAACAAATACAAGCACAAGGTACGTTTTTGTGACTGCTGACATAATGTTTTTTGTAATATATCCATTGTAATTTCACCAATCAAATTGCGGTAGACTATTAAAGTTTTAATATTCTCTGTGATCTTGCTTGCGTGTGTGTGTTGTTTTGTCATCCAGAAGTAAACAGTGACGCACATCCCTGGTGCTGGATAAAGTGGAACACTTTATCTAAGATAAAGAGCAGAGACCCGCACACCAGAAATAGCTCCCAAAGCATTTGTAATGGGTGACGTGTCGTTTTGGGAGTGTGAAAATCTTTATTTTAATTCGCTATCTGCACTTCAATTTTAGACAGAGGGAATCCCAGCAGTGACGTTTGTGCAACATCATTCCCGTTTCCATGCCTATTTCGACATCATAATCAGCAAGACATTTTTATGGCACATTGCATTTTTCATGAAAGTCTGCTTCAGCCTCCCCTGGAAGTCTTTATTTGCTTTTATAAGAATAAAAAGGCTTTTTATTGTCATCGCACGTGTCCAATCAGCGTGTCTGACGGCTGTCTCTGTCCTCTTCTCATTGGGTGCGGTGATGCAGAAGAAGTGGCGGAACGTTTGTCCAGAATGTCATAAATAAACCGATATATTTACTTTTTCTCAGCACTGATTATTTAGTTATTGTCATTGATAATTGGACTGTACAACATGCTTGGAATATGAAGTAAGATTCGATATGTAACTGCAAAGGAAGAAATGCTCACCCACACCCACGTTCCAATCCTCTTTGGACCTGTCCACCGTAGAATGGGGTGCATTCCAACGTGATCCCCACCGCCGTCATCTGGTGGCATTTGGGGTTTTATAGGCCCTTATTGTGTCTATTTTCATGTTTATTTCAGGAATTTGCAGGAGATTTTGTATGTGTGTAGATCAAATTTTCAACTCCTTCTATAAAAAGTTATCATGAGGTTATACTGGTCTTTACAGACTGAATGCCTCATTAAATCCTGCTTTATTTGGGCCTAACTGGACAAAATGCATGCATTAAAACCCCAGAGGTGCATTATTTATTTATTTATTATTAACCACAATTTGATTGGTGAAATTACAATGGAGATATTACAAAAAACATTGTCAGCAGTCACAAAAATGGAACTTGTGGTTTTATTTGTTCCAGAAACAGGAAAGTTGTGTAGACACTGGCTGCGCTATTGACTATATTGATCTAATTTCCGACGTGCCTGGACCAGAAATAAGTGTTGAAACATCATTATAATCCACGTATTTCACGTGTTTACAGGCCTAAACACAACTCTAGTTGTGTTTAGGCCTAATTACAAGAACACTGGCTTATTCCAGTATATTGTTAAAAGCGTTGCAACCACTGAAGTGAAAAAGTGAAAAAACGCAGTATTTCTACAATTTTGTTGAGAGACTGGACAAAATGTCCGTCGAAACGAATAAACTATGGATTGTATACATAAAATGAATGGATAATTTGAAAATAAAGTAGATATTTTTTCGCTAGAAAAGTGATCAAAACAATGGTAGAGTCGTAATCTATCTTAAATTATGACAATTTCCACCCGAAATTGACGGGATATCCGCCATGTTCTCTTGGGAGAAACTCTGCAGTCACATGACCTACAAAAATGAATGGGAAAATCAAACGTAGTAAGTCTACGTTTTCAGAGGCCAAATTGTGAAATAGGTACGTATTGTGCTGTGGACCAACGTAGGACTGTCACGTTTTGGAATGGTTTAAATTGAGGCTTATAACCTCCATTAATAATCTCTATAGCAGAGGAAGTTAAATTTCTATACACACACAAAAATATTAAAGCTTATTATTTGTAGAGATCATATTTCAAACTGGTAAATATGATTCACAGATTACAGGGTTAATAGTGTCACAATAGTTGTTTCGTTTGATGTCCATGCAGTTTGTAGGTGGTCTTTTTTCTGGAAAGAAATCCCTTGCTATGTTTGACCAAATAAAGATACAACAAGTCTCTGGTCTGAATTCAGAGCAATATTCTGTCGAACTATCTCTGTCCTCTACCTTCAAATAGCTGTCTTGGGGACTGCTCTGCACTGAATCAATATCCAGTTAATTTCAGGCCACACTCTGATCCTGCAGCAGTGGCTCATACATGCAGGCCTCCTCTCTGGAGGAAAGCTGTCAATGAGGAGAATGCCTGGTGAAGCTCTGGGAACAGAGAGGAGCATTGGACCAACCTGATGCTGGTTTCTGCTCAATGAACAGTGACTAGCCTATTTTCTATGATTAGTCTATTACTTTGCTGAACAATTGATCATTTAAAAAGAAACCTATGGGATAATTGCACTGTAGACCAAGTCTCCATGTTAATCCTTTAAACTGTAGTAAACTTAAATGTCTGCAGAAGAATGCAACAATGGGAGGTAAGATTTGTCATTTAGTCAAAATCCTTAAATTTTCTTTTGTTAAATTCTATCATATGCAGAGCTAAAATGTTGTAAAGCCTACCTTTGAGGGGTCGACATGAATGCCACATCTTTCATTCTTTTCTGTACCAGTTCATGTGCAACAGAAAGAACGTTTTTTCAAACAGTTTGACTGGAAGGAAGCACTTCAGGCAGTAAAATTTGCTTAGCTGGAATTAATGAGTGAAACCCATTATTTCTCTCTTCACAGTGCAATACAGGGTAGCAATTATTGCCTCCCATAAGCCTGAGTAAGATAGGCATGTCTTTAAGTGTAAAATGCATTTACTTTGATTAAAGGACAACTTAATTCAACAGATAACAATAGTTTGTTGTTTGTCGAGCCTTATTGTGTCATTGGTTGAACTATTTTTTGCTGACATTGAAGGGACTTGAGGCAAGATTAAGAAACGAAACTCGCGACTGGCGCTTCAGGTAGCTGCAGCCACAAGCCAAGCCGTCACGGGAGCATGCACAAACTGAAGCTATAATGTTGTTTACTAAGCTTTTTCTTCGTAGTTACACTTTTTAGTGGTCTTTCAGTTGACCTGGATCGTTTGCAGACGGCAGAGGAATCCATAACTATCACTTACAGTGTTTGAATTTACCGCGACCGTATTCTTCCTGTATCAAAACTGCGGATGTGACGTCATTTGATGTCACGTCTATACACTTACAATACAATCTTGAAAATGACCGTATAATAGACCCCAACCATTGAGCTGGTACATCAATCACCTCAATCAGCCAAGCAGTTAATTTAGAGAGAATTTTACTCATGAATAATAGAATCACTGTTTAAAATCTCAAACAAGAATTTAAGCAGTGATTTTTATCAGTTTTGTTCAAATCTGATAAAATTTTTGTCATTATCTGCAGGTTTTGTCTTGTCTTTGTCCCGTCTTGTTTCCTGTTTTATTTTGTAGAGTTTTTCCCTTTTCTATTCTGTTTGGCTTACTTCCTGTTCCCTGACTCACCTGGGCCGTTTCTCAATCTGCGTACTTGTGCGTACTTGCGAGCTCGTGGACTCATGAGACGTCATCACCCGCAGTCCAAGTCATGTTCCATTAAAAGGTTCGCTTCTCAGCAAGTTCACTGGAAATTCCCGGATGAAAACTTTCTCCGCCCATTTTACCGAGCATGCATCAGAGGAGGCTCATGCGTACTTGGCCAAATATAAATCCCAGCATGCACCTGCACACGTGCAGCGTTTGACAGCCTCCTCCTCCCTCCTCCGCCTCCAACAGCCAAACCGGAGCGATTATTTCTTTCTTTCCTGCGTTCTTGGCCTTTTATCTGCAACCAGGTCATGTTAATCATATGACCTGATTGTCCGTTTGCATTAATGTGCTTATGTATGGAAATAAATATAATTTACAAGTAGGGAAAAAAAACAACAAAAAACATCCACTTAGTCGGCTATAATTGTTTTGGGGCAGTTATTTTAATTGTTTTTATTTGTTTCAGTACCATCTCTACATCTCCACAACAATAAATAACAAACAGCTATAGAATAATAATATTTTCATGTTGACAGGCAGCCCTTGTTCACTGCTGCACCGTTGGTGGTGATGTCACAAGTTTGCGTTGTCTCAATCCATCAAGTAGGCGGAGTCTGTGCTTGTGAACTCCACAAGTGCAGATTTCCAGTACGTACCCACAAGTCTGTACTCACAAGTTCACGAGTATGAAGTATGCAAAGTAGGAATTGAGAAACGCCCCTGTTTTCCGTAATCTGCACTACCTGTTCCTCATTTATGGTTAGTCCCTATGTGTCCATATACCCCTGGTTTTTATTTATTCATTCCCAGATCGTCATCATTTCTGTCTCATCGCTGTCCGTAGTATTACCCAGTAGTCTTGTTTTAAGTTGGGTTTTTTTTAATATAAAATCTCTGTTCCTGAATCCTCCCTGCCTCCTGTATTTGAATCTGACACTTCTTCCTCATTCCAGATTAAGACGTCTGCAATATATTGTATACTGTACACTTGATATAAACCCCTGCTTTAATATAATTAAAGCAGGGGTTATGATCATTCTGAAATAACATCTGCTGAGGTACTGAATGTTTTAATAAAAGATGAAAGTACACCTAAACACGCAGAACAAGGGCTTTCTTGTTGTACCATTATATTGCCAGGGAAATGCTGTATTATTACAATTTTAAGAAGTTATCTTGATCAACTCCAGAAGTTGAGCTGCTCATCTTTGTTTATACTCCAAGTTTCCACCTGACATTATAAATATAAGTTTGGTCATTTTTGTGCACTCCTGCTAACAAACAAACTAAAAGACATGGGAATAATGCAAGGTTAAGTCTTGAAATTTCCATTAGTTTTCATTTTTATTTAGTTTTTTAGTTTCCTTTTTTTTATTTCAGTTTAGTTTTAGTTAGTTCAACAAATAATTTTGTAGTATTAGTTTAGTTTTTATTTTGAGGAACTGACCAGTTTCAGTTTAGTTTGTATTTAGTTTTAGTCTTAGTTTTTCAGGTATTAAGAAAAAGCCTTGAAATGTAGATGTTGAAAAGGATGGAAGAATGTGTGACACAAAATATGGATTATCAAATCCTTTTATTTTAATTCCTGAACCACAATTATTCAAATTATTCTAATGTAAATCCAACTTTGCTTCAATGTTAAACAGGACTTTATCCAAACAGGCAACTATAAAATCACCCGAAATTAGGGATGTAACGATTTGAAAATTTAATATCAAGATTATTGTGACCAAAATGATTACGGTTATCATTTTCATCATGGTATTATAAAAAATACCCCCAAGCATCTTCAAAAATTTCCAAATTGGTTCTTAATGTCTACTTTGTCCTTTATGAAGGAGGAAAAATCTCAAGAGAACTGTCCACGCAGGCGCCTTCTTTGCCTTCTGCCATGTTTTCATAAGTTTAACACTGCAAACTGCGACTACTACTGCTTTTCCAGCCAATGAGCAACATCAATGGGAGTTTTTCAAAGCACGGCAATCAGTCACGGTTTTAACGATAATTAAAATTTGAAGCTGTATTACTAATCGTTGGGAAATTTATCACGGTTAACCATTTTACCGGTAATCGTTACATCCCTACCCGACATACAGCTCTCACCACATATCTTCAGTGCAACCGTGAACTTTTCATGAGCGTCTTTGTGAGAACTTTGCAAATGAACTTTCAAATTTGTTGGATTTTTCCCTTTTAGTTGCATTCCACAGATGTACGCATCAGTCTTCATCACAATACACTTACTCTTTTGATTCGTAGGTCGTACTCAAAATACTCCGATAGTTTATACTAAATACTATAAATATTTATAAATACTCAAATAGTATTTATGAATACTTGAAAATGCTGCAGCATTTTTGACCTGCTGCAACTTTAGCCATTTTTTTCTGCTAAGCACTTTTTCGAGTTCAGGTGCCGCAGATTATAGCCGCTATACTGCCACCCTCTGGAGAAAAAGTGGAAGAACAGCAGCTGCTGCAGGACAGGCATTTCACGTCTAATCAAGGAAAAAAACGGAATGACAACGAAAACTAAGCTGAATTTATCTACAGTTCAGTTCAGTTTTAGTTAGTTTTGCATTGTTCTTTGTAGTTTCTATTTTGTCTTCATTTTTTTCTTAATTTTCGTTTATATTTTTATTTCAGTTAACTAAATTATTTTTTCACTGTTAGTTTTAGTTTTAGTTAACTATAATAACCCTGGAATGATGACTTTCCTACACCTTAGATCTGGCTTGGTGAAGGAAGGCTATCAGGACCATACACATTTATTGTTCTTGCAGTCAAGGATATTAAAACTCAGGAAACAGAATATCAAACAGCAGAAATCGTGTTTAAATCTTGTCAGAGGGAGGAAAAATATAACTTCAAGGGATTGTTTTACTTTAAACAAAAAGTAAAAGTGAGAACTACAATACAAGAAAAAGGTTTTGTATGTGGGGGGACCCTGTGAAACAACCTCAACTATGCTCAACTATAAAGCATTTAAAAATTAAGTATAAACATATGACTCTTGAAAGATACAGAGTAGAGGGTGGTTAATAATGAGTAATAGTTTTCTTTTAGTTTTTTTTTTTATGTATTTCTCTTTAGTTTATAATTTTGTGTTCTCGCTTTCTCTCACAATGTAGTGGAAGGCAATTGGGATGTAGTTGTGATTGTGTTTTGATGGTGGAAAGGGGTGGGATTTAGTAAGCTTAGCTACTTTTCACTCCTTTTCAAATGTGCATGATTATGCTTGTTTACTTGTTTCCTCTCAATTCTTAATTGTGTTTTCAAAATGCATTTATTTTTTCCTATTTTCAACCTATCTATGTATGCTAACGGTAAAGGGACAAATAATTTTGCATGTTTGAAACAAATATAAATTCCTGGCAGTTCCTTAGTGTTAAACAGTTAAGTGCAGTTTGCATATAGAGTTATAGTATCGTAGAGACCAAATGTGTTGGAAAATGTTTTATATATTATACTTTTATTGAAGATGTACCTCATGGTGTACAACAGAAATGAGTGAACTAAGTGAAACTGAGAAATTCAGGATACTTGGTCATGTGCTATCATAACAAAGAGCTTTTGATTTGGGAGATTCCATCCTTTTATCCCTTCCATGCATATTTTGATTCTTGATAACAAATCAGATCCTTGGAGTCGTGACTGGTATTCCTTTAAGAGGATTTGTTTTGCTGGAGGGGTTTACTTAAAACCCTTTTTAGGATGTTTTCTGCTTGACTGAAATCCGAGGACTAAGAAAAATCATAGATTTTACTTCTTTCCTCTTTAGTAACTCTGAGCTGATGGTTGCACTCTATTTTGGATTACTTTGTTGTTATAAAATGGCAGACTGTCAAACCATCATTTTCTCCTGTAAAGTTGTATTCATTGTGCCATCCATAAATGTCATCCTTTGCAGATTATTTGGAGGCCTAAATCAGGACCCTCCCACCTCCATGATTCACGGTCAGCAAACATGCTGGGCCCCATCTGATCCAAACAAATTTATATTGATTTCATCTGATGAAAAGATATACCGCTGCTATTCACCAGTTTTTCTTTTTAATGTTTTTTAGTGCCTATTAATAAAGCTCTGTTGTTTTCTTGTAATGTTTGAGCAGTAACTGTAAGCCCATTGTTCACAGAAAGCCACTGCATCAAGTCAGAAACATACATCTGTGGTGGTATCATCATTTTCCAATATTCCCCTGCATGTTGCGGTTTTGGTAATATTTCTGCATCTGTGTTTCAGCCAAGGTTTAGCCACCCACTGATGTCTTGTGCCCTTTCTTTTATTTATAAATTCTCAGACTCTGGTTTCATACTTCTTCATATAATTTTGTACGACATGGAGTCATGCTGTGCTACAGACAAATGACTGAACAAACAGTGACATACCTTTGCACCAAGACTGCCCATTGTGGATAAAGGAACTGATCTTTCAAGGATATTCCCGATAATTAGACCAGAAAATCATCATAAAAATACTGTAACAATTGTAGTAGTAGTAGTAATAATAATAATAATAATAGAGGGACACACAAATACATGTTGATATGGTCAGAAACTGAATGTCTAGCTGTTCGGAGTATCATTAAAATTCAAAAAGACATGTTTGCCTCATTGTTCAAGAAAATACTGCATTCTGAAAGGGACTTTCTTCATTTTATTGTAGGATTGATAACCTTTTATACATGTGTGGTGCAACAGAGGCTAATGGAAGGAAGGTGGAAAACAGCAGGGTAGAGAGAAGGAACAATATAAAATGATGAATCTAGCCCAGCTGTTTTCCAAGGCAGGAGGTTTCTGAACCTATTGTTGATATGAAGTAAAGTTGGATGTCATCCAGGATAGCTGAGTGTTATTTATGACAACAGCAGGAATCCCTCACTCATCATCAGGTGGAGAAGAGTCTCTACAGCAGAATTCATTACTTCCTTATCTGTCTGTCCGTTGCCTGTCTGTCTATTCAATAAACAGGGTGTTAAGAGAGCTTCTCAGCCTCCAGTTTATAAAGTTAAATGAACGCCCCCTTAAAAATACAGTACTTTTGGCAGCATCTGAATATGATATACTTTACATTGCATTCATTTTAGCAATACATACCTCACAAAAAAGGCATCTGTGGTCACTTAGTATGTATTCAGCATACATCCATTAGTTTATACACAGAAACACAGAAGTGCGCATATATAGTCCTCAGAAGCTATTCTAACCTGCAACTTTTAGAGTACCCTTTCTCCAACATACCTGACTCATATAACTGAATTATCTCATGCACATGTCATTCAGCTCTGCAGAGGCCTGGTAACAAGCCATTTATTTGATTCAGGTTGGAGAAGATATGCACTAAAGGTTGAAGGATAGTTGAGGACTGGATGTGTGCACCCCTGTTTACATTTACTGTTTAAACATACAAGAAATTGCAAACCTTACTTCCAGAAAATTTGCAAGATTTCTCAAATGCAACCAGTCACTTAGGAAGGAGGCAAGAAAGAGATGAATATAAATACAAAATCCAAGTGACACCATTCTGGAATATTCTACAAACAGCAGATTAATCGTTGACAGGTGTGGGTCAAAACTAGATATAAAAGAAGCATTCACTTTTAACCGAGTTAACATGGAAAAACGGATCAATCCTCAGCAGTCTATGCCAAATCCCCAAATGCAATACATAATTGCAAACATTTTTGTCCGTTTGGGCTGTACAGTCTTGGGAAGTGTGGGGAAATCTCAGTCCATAAAGACCAAGCTCAAAAATCCTTGTTTTAGCCTACAGACATCAAATATTGTCATGCTAGCATAATAAACATAGTCATGTGAGCTTACAGCACTTTGAAAAGTCACTTTCACTTATTACAGTCTCATGCTGCATCTACATATAAGCTGTATTGGCACACACGTAAGGGTCCTCATTTCTCAAAAGAGCGAGGAAATGAGCTCACATCTGATCGAAAAATTATCTCACAATCGGATCCACGTGGGATTCATGAAATGTTTGTATATGACCAATCTCATCATATGAACACGAGTCTTAATAAATTTGAGGCAAAAAAAAATCAATTGTCACGCCCTTGAATATTCATGGTTCAGAGGCTTCGCCCAGCCAGGTTAAACCACGGAGAGCAGAGATTTTGCCATAAAAACAAACTCTTTGGAGATCACAATTGAAATCCTCAAGAATAAAGGGGTGCTGTTTGGCAGCTTAAAAACCGGAGTCAGAGACATGCACAAAAACTCTAAGAGGATCACTCAGCCTCACCAGTCTTGAACGGACTTGGGTTGGCATATTAGCCTAATAAAAGTCTGAGCTTGATTGAAAAAATTTTAATTATAAACTAATTTTATAAGTTTTTATGTTTGATAATGGCCCATATCTGGTAACAACACCACAATTCATTAGACTATAGGTCAAGAAAAAGTGATCCAATATGAAACTTGCCACCTGTTTCTACTCTGAGGTGCAGCAGCTGCTCACTGACGCCTGGAGGCCGGTGTCGAATCAAAATCTGATCCTGACGGCGACAGAAGAAGAGATGACTTACATTACCTAGGAAAAGTTGACTGTAAAAGTTGAAAAGTTGAATTGTAGATAGACTATAGACTGGACTGTTAAAAACAACAGATCAGCCCCAGTGGCGGTGCCAGAAATTTTTCACTGGGCTGGCCAGGGTGAGATGATTACTCACATAGGGTTGGCCATAAGTAGATACCTCAGAGTGCGTTTAAAAAATAAAAAATTATATATATATATATATATATATATATATATATATATAGTCCAACTGTATGGGGTAGCTTGTGTCTAAAATAAGAAGGGAAAGAGGTTTGGAAGCAGTTTTGGGGTCTCTCCTGTGAAGCAGCAGCTTTTTTTCCCCAATTGCAATATCTCAATGAGAAAAGCTTAAAACTGGGATTTTCAATTTCTGCATCTCCGATCTTAAAAATTCCAACTGTATGGAGCAGCTATATAGTGTCTAAAATAAGAAGGAAAAGTGGTTTGGACGCACCTTGGGGTCTCTGTATCTGCTTGAGCGACTCCCAATTTCTTTTTTTCTAATTTTTTTATTTGTTAAAGCATGGGGGTGGCCAGTGATTGGCCGGGGGTGGCCGCAGACCCCCCAGCCACCTCCGTAGCTCTGCCCCTGTGAATCAGCTCCTGTCTCCTTCATATCTCCAGTAAGCTGTGCAGGGCGTGGTTCTCTGGGCACCGGCTCCTCTGTGCCGGGGCATCAGCTCCATTATCAGCCAGACCAGTGCTGGACAGGATCACAGAGGACAGGATTGTGTCACAGACCTCCTCCAAAAGTAAAGTAGCATTACCCCCGCTGATCTGACACATAGGCTATCCTTTCAGCAAATTGAGGCAGAGCTCCACAGTGGCACTGATGCGCTCCTGCTCTGTGGCGGACTTTACCAATGGGGTGATAAGATGCTCTGATAGTGTAGCTTTTAATGCTTGTCACCTAAAACTGTAACATGTTAATGATTTTAGCAAGTTAAATGAAGAAATATGATAATAGTTGAATTTTTTTTTTTTAAATTCGAATACAGCTCTCTTATCTTATTCATTTTGAGAATCCATTTTAATTATAGCCTATATTTTTTTATTTTCACTTTTTGGTTTAATTCTTGATGCTGAATAAGTGAATGTTTATGCATGAATGACTGTTTAAGGTTTGTTTAATAAATATTTTCATGTTCTGCTGTGCTGCACCAGAAATCCACACCAACTCAAACATGAATACATAAACTCAGAGCTGTGGTGAGATTTGATCATATGCTCACGTCTAATCTACATACAGTCGTACATACAGATTTTCGGCGTACGATAGTTTGAAAGATGAGGGCCAAGGTGTGTGCAGACACACAAGGACTAGACATGTTGGGCATTATGAGGAGGTAAATCAGACAACAATAACAGAATTTTGAGGAATCAAAATCTTGTATTAAGCAAAAATGGGGCTCAGAGTCCGCTTGCAAAATAATAACTCATAGTATGCTCATGTCTAACACAGAAAGTGTACCTGAAAGAAGGTGATAATGTAACATGCCTTTGTCCAACCATTATTTTTACCTCCGCCAAGGAGGTAATGCAATCACAGGTGTTTGTCTGCCTGTCTGTTAGCAAAATAACTCAAAAAGTAAAAAACAGATTTGGACGAAATTTTCAGGAAATGTTGCCAATGGTACAAGGAGGAACTGATTAAATTTTGGTGTTAATACAGATTTTTTAATTTTTTTTTTTCCAAAGGATTCGGTGTCATTGCATGATATGGCCACACAGGCAGCAGCATGGTGGAGATCTCTGCTCACAATTTAAAACTAAAATTTCAATTTTATTCAGATTTATATTTTTTGAATAACAAATTTAGTCATTGGGGATACTAAAAATAATTTCTTTTTGTGCTAGTGTTTCTTTTTCCCATAATGGCTCAAATTTATAAGAAAATAAATAAAAAAAAGATACAGAACAAAGATTTTGTTGCATTTAGAACATCTCAGCTTGTCATGAAATGGGGTTTGTTACACACTGACACATCTACAGCTGCAGCCATATAATACTGTGTCTTCTAGCCAAACACGAGCATGCAGAAAAAGTATTGGGTGCATCACTTTTTTTTCTTTTTTTTTATGCAAGAGCTGTCAGAGGACCAGTGTATAGTGAGGGAAAGAAAGCTGAAACAACAATTAAGTACATTGAAATATAAAATTTTGATATAGTCTTTGTGTTAAATACATGTGCTATAACAATATTAACCATTTTAAAGACATCATTGCACTTAACACGAGAAAAAAAGGTATAGTTAATCAATAAAATCGTGACCATTGGCCAGAAACCAAACCGTTAATGCTAATAAGAATAACTGATGAGTTCAAGTATGATCTAAATTCATCCAACATTTTCTATGATCTTTTGTGAAACACGATGCCTCCACCATTTGAAGCCCTTAAAGCTGGTAAATTGCTTTTGTGAGCCGGTCAAGCATAAAAGCATCAAAATAACATTTCTATTTGCAGTGTTGATTGTTTGTTTTGCTAAACCCCAAAGCAGAGGAGATGGTGCCCACTGATAACTGTGGTGACATACAACACATTAAGTACCAGAGAAATTGGATTAGTTTCCTAGTGAATGGGGCTTCCCGTTGATGGTCCTGCAGATTCATGGATCTGATGTCCTCTGTTATGGTACTGTAACACAATCCGAGTCACTTATCCAGAGTCCTAAGTGTACAGTTAGAACTATTTTTTCCTCCAGCACGCTTTGTTGTTCTTTTTTTGCCATTTGCTTTTGGAAAAGGAGACTTGGCCTTTCAAGATGTTTACTAGCAAAGTTTATCTGAAACAGATAAAACACATGTAATCTTCTCAGTTTTCTATCATGTTTGCACGTCTGTTTGGGAAGTTATACAGCACTGTAGATTTGTAGATTTGTCTGTGATTTTTTTGTTCTTTTGTTCAGAAAAAGCCATAAAATAAACAACATCTTAAATCTTCAACATGATATTAAAGGATAGTTTCTTTTTTTTTCAACCTGGACCTTATTTCTAGGAGTATATACATGCATTCACTCACCGGTAAAGTTTCTGCATCACTTTGAGTCCTTCAGGAGATATTATGTTGGGTCACCCTTCGGTGTTCCTCCAGTAAAATGGAAGAGGCAGGGCAGCCACTGTACAAGACATTATCTGCAGCGAAACGCCTTGATTTTCGCCATACTTTAAGTAGAATGAACGAAGGAACGAGTACTATTATTCCTTGAGTTCAGATTTAGCTTTCCATTAGTTATCAGGGTGTACTACACACTTTTCACATGTTCACGATGCGTGCTTTCGTAGTACAGCTGAGAAGAGCAGCTTAATACCCAGACAACAACAAAAATGCAATTTGCGAATTTCTGAACTCACAGGACAATAGTACTCATTTATTCATTCTACTTAAAGCATTGATGAAATGAAGGAGTTTTGCTGCAGATAATGTCTTTTAAAGTGGCTGCCCCTTCTCTCCCATTTTACTGGAGGAACACCAAAGGGTGACTCAACGTAATATCTTCCGAAGGACTCAAAAGGATGCAGAAACTTTATCGGTGAGTAAATGCACGTATATATACTCCTAGAAATAAGGTCCAGCTTAAAAAAAAAAAGAAAGTTATCCTTTAAGAAGATTTTTTTTTTTTGGAAAGTTGTAGAACTCTTATCCTTTTTAAGTTATTCTGATTGCTTACAGCAGCATTCTCAGCATAAACATCCATAGCATAATCTTTCCCTTAGGCTTCCATACCAGAAGTTGCCTTGTATCATCTAATGCAGTTACTCTGCACTGTTGATCCACAATAACACAGCTTTTACCAGAATTTCCTGAGAGCAAGCAACTTATTATGCTCTTTGTTACACATTTGTTTTTTAACAGAAGTCAGCAACAACAACCTTTCTGCAAAAAAGTGGTAAACTTCACATTGTAAACATTCAATGTGCAAGGCTGCACATTTACACAGCATTGGACAGCATACTATGTATCTTCTACAGTTGCTTTTGAAATTCTTTATTAAGTCTTCTTTGAATGGCTTTTGCCACACATTTGATGCTGCTTCAGAAGATTTATCAGGACTTGTGTTTTGGTGTGATAGAGAAAAGGTTTTTGAGTCCACAAAGAGTTTCCTACCAAGCGAGGACGGGCCATCCTTGACAACTTGTCTTTAATCCACTTGGCTGTTAAATAATTGGCTGCAGTTTTGCTAAAATAAGAGAAAGAAGTCTCATTCTGGATAAATTGGCTTATGTCTTAATTAACTGGCCAGTTCTGTTGTTTCAGGGTCAAAGAGTTGGGGTGGGCAATGATTTAAAATAATTGGCTGTGATTTAATCAAAGTTTTATGTATCCCAACTTTATAATCAGGTATACTTTGGCTAACATGTTTTCTCCATCAACATGTCAACTGTGTGTTTAGTATTTAATGTCAATGCGTAGAAAAACAAACAAACAAACAAAGCAAAAATACAGTAGAATACCCTCAAAAAAGGTGCATGAAATGGTCTAAACCTTTGGGTGTGACAGCAACTTCTGCCACATAGTGGAGGTGGAAATGAGGCCACAATGACGCTGATGCTGTGACAACAGTAAGAATCCACCAACAACCAAGAAAATCCCTGCTTGTATCCAACTGTATTATATTTCTTTTTTTAAAAAAAGAAATGTAGGAAGAATCATATTTTTAATGGATCAATGATCTTTTAACTTCTTTAATAACATATGCATGGTCTGTACATCTGCAAAGCTGAGGCTTTCATCTAATCTGCAGTTTATTTACTCTGCAGGACTTGAGAGAAGTGATTACTTTAAGAAGATGAAGAAATATTTACTACATCTTTTATTTACCAGTCAAAACATTGCAGGTTTGCTTACAACCAATTTTTCACCTAACTGTTCAAAATTATACATTTGAAGTTTCATGCAGGGATTTTTACTCCCCTGTTGCATCTGCAAAGGTCAGGGGAAATATCTAAAGTCCAAGAAATGATCCAATGCTTGACGTTTTTTTCCCCCACAGCTTCACAGCGGATGAAAGGCCAACCTTGTCTTTGGAGGGGGAGCTACAAGAAGAAATCCTTCAGGTGAGACCAAATAAAGAAGTGGAGATGGGCCACAGACTGAGACATGAGGTCCTGCTGGTATTTACCTCATCTGATGAAAAGATGTCAGTTTGATAATTGTGGGTTTATGGTTGATGTCTCAACGCCCCAATCATTTTATTACAGTAAGTACACCCATTTAATTGCCTGTCATGCACATAACTCATGAATTTAGGACTGAGCATGGTCAAGAAAATTCATTAAAGTTCAAACTGAAAAACAGTTTGAGTAACTTAACCATGTAATGTTTGTTGGTGTCAGATGGGTCTGAGTTCAGAAATTGATGCTCTACTGGGATTTTCACACACATTTCTCTCAGTTTACAGAGAATGGCCTGAAAAAGAGAAAGCATCCAATGAGAAGCAGGTGTGGATGAAAATATTTTGATGACAAAGGTCAGAAGAGAATGGGGAGACTCGTTCGATGTGATGGAGTGGCAGCAGTAATGCAAAATACAACGCATTACAACTAATGTGTGCCTTTATGAATGCACATTGAAACTTCAGACAAAGAGGCTACAGCGGCAGCAAACCACATTGGGTTTAATTCCTGTCAGCTATGAACTGGAAGCAATTCACACAGACTCACCCAAATTGGACAACTGAAGTTTAGAAAAAGGAGTACTACCTGAGTACTGTTACTGACCATGTCTATTCCTTCATAACCATGGTGTGACCATCTTCTGATATCTACTTCCAGGAGGATAATGTACCATGTCACAAAACGCAAATCATCACAAACTGGTTTCGTGAGCATCAGTTCACTGTACTCCGATGGACTCCACAGTCAGATCTTAGTTCAGTATAGCACCTTTGGGATGTAGTGTACCAGAATAGTGTCATCATGGATGTGCAGCCAACAAATTTGCAGCAGCTGTGTAGTGCTGTCATGTCAATATGGATCAAGCTCTCTGAGGAGTGTTTCCAACACTTTCTTGACTCTATACCACAAATAATCAAGGCAGTACTAAAGGCAAAAAAGGGACTAACCTGTAACTAGCTAGATGTCCGAATTAAAGTGGCTGGTGAGTGCATGTGATGATGCTAGTCCTGGTTACTTATAAAACAGACAAGTTTATGTAATTGTACATGCCCCGTTACATGCAAATTTTAGAACAAAAAAGCCTTCGATGAGTTAACTGTCAATGATAATTACTACCTCGCCCCCTAATTTTTTTAACCTCCTTCCTCTTTCCTTGGTTACTTCTATCAGGAGTTACCCCATAGATGATCATCCATGGCTACAGTCAAATAGTCATGATGACACTGAGCACTTTCCTTCAACCTCAGAGAGCAAAGATGGTAGAGGTAATTCATAAGGCCTCAGTTAAAGGATAACTTTCTTATTTTTTTAACCTGCACCTCATTTCTATGAGTTCATGTGCATTTACTCACAGTAAAATTTTCTGTATCACTGACTCCTTCGGTTGATTCGCTATCCGGTGTATATCCATATAATTGGGAGAAAAGGGGCAAAATGAATGGACCTCTCTATGAGCCATCATCTGCAGCAAAACTCCTTCATTTCACAAATACTTGAAGTAGACTGAATGAACGATTACTATTGTCCTGTTCAGAGTTTTGCGCATTGTTGTCCTGGTAGCAAGCTGCTCTTCTCAGCTGTGCGCGGCGGCGCTCGTCCGGAGGCGCATGCGGCCAGTAGAGTGTGGAGAATGCCCCAATAACTAACGGAGAGCTAAAGCTGGACTCGCAGGACACAATAGTACTTGTTCGTTTGTTCAATCGTCTTAAAGTATTGGCGAAATGACAGAGTTTTGCTGCAGATAATGCCTTAAGGCCCATTCGTTTTGCCCCCTTCACTCCCATTATATGGATGTACGCCATTGCAAAATCTAAAATTTTACTGGGGGAGTAAATGCACACAAACTCCAAGAAATAAGGTCCAGTTTGAAAAAAAAAAGTTGTACAGTCACCCTCAGATGAAAATGTAACAATGATATATTTGTTTGCATGTACACTAAACTTGTAATTGTTCTTGTTTTGGGTTTTTTCACTTCAGAAGATGAAAACCCTTATAGATTATGATATATCAGCTCATTAATATACAAAATATTTACATATTTTGGTGTTGTACTCTGATATAAATATCTAAACAAATATCTAAACAAAGTTAGATAGCAGGTGAAAAGGCCCTTTATTAAACAAATACTTGGCAGGTAGAGCAGTGTTAAAAGAACAACAAGCCAGACAGTCAAGATAAACCATTCTCAAGTGTAATAGGTTGAACGACATGATGACAGTACCCTAAAGACTGAGGAAAACGACTATGGAGCCTGACAAAAAGAATAAAGAAATAACTGAGGATGAAAAAGCTGCATTTGTCATGTTAATGACAACAGCAACATGTTGCACAGCCATCATCCGTCTGTCATTTACTCCAGTGCAATGTATTTTTAAAGAAAACAAAGAAGCATCACCTAGAGCAATAGACTGACAGAGTTACAAATATAAATAATGTGACATTTCATAGTTAAACTTTGTTTGACTTCTTGTAATCTTGCTAAAAGTAAAAAAGAAAGTAATTACTTGGCTGGCTTATACACCAACCTTAACCTGGCATTAAAAAAGATCTTTTTAGTCATGCCACATGCACTAAATAGACAGGCAGAGTTTCTTAGAGTCCTTCATAAACAACACAAGAAAATATGAAAAATGTTCTAAATTCCAGCTTTTCTTCTTGAGCTGGTATTGAGTAATGGACAGAAAATCTTAGCAGATCATTATGTCACTGTGATGTTGATTTTCGACCTTTTTATATATATAATCTGTCATACAAAGATTATCATAAACTGAAAAAATATGTATTTTGGAGTAATATACTTACGATGTACTTACAGTACCAGGCTGTTCAAAGCCCTGGAGTAACAAAATAATACCCTTAATGAGACAGTTGTTGCTTTTGGCAAAAACCGGAATGCCTCTAGATATGGCTAGGATCTGTTGGACATATGAGCAGAAAAAGTGGCTTAATGCCAAGTTTAGAGGCAGGCATCAATCAAATGTTATAGTGGAAACAGTCCCACTTTGTGCAAACTTTAAAAAAAAAAATTATCAGGGATAATTATAACTAGGAAAATATACCATTTAATATTCAGTCTGCTGGACCTCAAGAAGTTTAGATATAGTGGAGTTATGAGAAAACAGGACATGCCGATGGTACAACTAATGGTTCCACAATGCCCCCGCCCCGTGTTCAGAGTTGTTTGATTAATTTTTGGAGATGCTACTGTTAAAGGAGTGATGACATAGCAGTAAAAACTGGTTCATGTAGTTGACATTACTGCATATGTAAATTATCCAAAAGACCACCCACCTTTCCTCATGTTATCGTTCTCCATATCTTTAAAGATGCTCCCTGCGAAGGGCTGCATGGCCACGGTCCGTCTGATCCTGTCTTGTTTATATGTTTTGTTTGTGTGTCTTGGACAGGTTGTACTGAAACATGAATTTCCCCTTGGGGATCAATAAAGTATCTTTGATTTGATAACTAACCCTTAGTCAATTTTGATTCACCTATACATTGTGGCCTGCAAAAAGCTGACATACAGGATCATAAACCTGTTTGATCTGTGCCATGAATCAAACTTTTCAACCTTATCACACTTGAAACAACTTGAAACACTTGTATTGTTTTCATATTTGTTACTATTTTAATTTTATTTTGATTTTCCTAGGTGGGGTTTTGAATACGCCTGTAATGGGTTTCTACCTCACCTGCACATGTTATATACTGTATATATATATATATATATATATATATATATATATATATATTTATGTTTCTGAAGTCTTCTTAAGAATGTGTAAATAAAAAAAAAAAAAAAGCATACTAAAATGAAGCCATTTTTTCCTTCCTAAATCATGAACTCTGGCTCAATCATTATACCAATGAAGATCAACATTGAATCTGTCAATTTCTTGTTCCAAGTGAGCATCTGTGCCAAAATTTGCTCCCTGGAAGCATTTCCAAGACATTGTGTTCACCACCCACCCCCACACCCCAAAAAAAAGGACAGATTGAGGAACAAACGAAAATTGTATTGAACACTGTCACAGTTGTCAGTGGCACAGGAGCATTAAAAAATAAAGAAATTCAGCTATATCACATTCTCTTCAAAAGAAATCATTTCACAATAAACAATACAAGATGTAAAAAAAAAAAACCTTGCCACCTGAGACCAAATATTGAAAAAAACTGGTTTGGACCAAATGTTAACTTGGACCAAATTGGTACCTTTGCAAAGCCATAATTCATTATGAGTAAAGTGGGTCTGAACTATTGATCGCCAAATGAAAGTTCCTGAATCAATGAGGCTTTCCAGCCCTTTGGCTCAGGATAAGGTTCAGCACTTGAATTTCATTCAGATTCCTCTTTAGTGATATCTAGGGCCTGATTTATGAAAGGTTTGCACGTGTTAAAATGGGCGCTATCTTCATTACGCACGCAATAATCCGCAGAGCGGATTTACAAAGCAGGGCAAAAGGAGGTTTGCGCCTATTCAGGGGCAAAATAGCGCCGCTGTCCATTTTGCGCATCTGCTGCAGATGAATATGCAAACTGGGCGTTTCTGCCAGAAGGCGCAAAATATTGGGAGGAGACGATGCAAAACCTCAGTTTAACACGTACAATGTGATCTATCAACCATTCAACGGAAAGCGAGCGCCAAAAATTGCGTGTAATTTAGCACGTCTGAAAAGCAGGTATAACTGGCAGCTTTATGCACTGGTGGCTGAAAGAATGCTGCACACAGGACTGCAGACATCGGGTCAGAATCATTTCTCATGAGGTGTTCAGGCGACACTTCAAGTTTTCATTATTTAATTAAATAACAATCAAAATCACTGTTTAACACGGGTTATTTTAGGCAGCTGGTTAGCTTGAACCAGAACATCTGCAGCTGCAGCATCACGGTAGTTAAAGCTGACATTATTCATGACTTTTTATTTTCTTTTATTTTTTGGCAATGCCATATTTTAAAATTAAAATCATTTCCTGCTCCTCCACACAGCAGCGACTGCTGCTGTTCTGAGGTTGCTTTCCTGCGTGAAGTTGGCCCCCACCCTACAGAAAACTCAGTGAAAATAACCAGTAACGTTGCACAAACTATTGATACTATTTTTTTAAGGGTATTTTTTTAGTTTTGCGAGGGGTGGGGGGCAATTACGCGGGTCCAGCGCCTGGCATTGTGCCAAAGAGCGCGCAGTCTGTGCGTAATATCAGATCATCTTCACCAGCATGTCCTTATCCATGTCCTTATCCATGTCCTTAAACTGGCCTCTTCTTACGACCCACAGGGAAACCTGCTGGATTGTTTTTATTTATAGTTATTATATGAAGAGTTCATTTGCAAAAACAGACAAACACCACTGTGGAAAAACGGAGTTAACTGCTTTTGTTGCTGTTGGGTACAAACGTCATATCTCCATTTTACATCATTAAAACCCTCTACTTCACGTGAGCTTGATTTGGTAAAAATATTCAAAAAGTAAATGAAGAGTTTATGTGCAAAAGCAGTTCACTCCGTTTTTTCCAAATGGCATTTGTCTATTTTTGCAAATGAACTCTTCATATTTATCTTATATTCTGTTTTTTATTTGCCTCATATTATATCTCTGGAACTAATATGTCTCTATCAGGATGAATTTCATTTTGCATTTACCACATGCTCTTCTGAACTTTCCGTGGCGCAGGGAGAGCGCACGCTAAATCCTCATTTAAATCCTGCTGTTTGCGCCTGTTACAGATTGCACATGTAATCTTTGTAGATCACCCGCAAACGCTGAAAAGACAGCGCATGCTATTTATGTGCAGCAAAGACATCAGCCTCGCAATTTGGATTCTTTGTAAATCAGGCCCCTAGAGTCCAAATGGGTCCACAGCAAGCCAAACAACTTGACGTCTAAACAATCGGTAGTGTTTTGAACCCAGGAAGGAGCTGTATAGTAAGAGCCTCATCAAAGTTGCCGTGAGTCCTTGGTAGGACCTCTGTGGTACTGTGATTGGACCGTAGCAGTTCCATGATGGGAACCCACTGATCCCCCACAATGACGTAGTGATTGCAGTCACTCCACTGCAGCCTGTGTGAAAATCAGCTGCAGTACCACATTTGTGCATGGGGGGAGCAGTCATTATGTCCTCAGTTGATCTGTCAATCACTCAGGAATATGTCACATATCTTTTTTAAATTCTTAGTTGTACAGCAGACAGGAAGCTCCAAAATATCAGCCTTACCATTGTTCTGCTAATTTTAGAGGGGTTACAGCAGCTTTACTATCGTCGGCAAAATTTAGTACTCTGGCTGAGAGAAAAATCAAATCCAGGTAAATTTTCTAAAGTCTACAAGTTTTCAAGAGTCTCATGCTAACTTTAGCTAATTTCATGGAAAGACCGCAAAAAAAAAAAGAAAAAAAAAGTATGATCCAGAGTTTTTGCCCCGAAAATAAATGCTAGACTTGTGCTAGTGAAATCCATCCAAATCTGCACGTTTGGGCCTCTACTCTTGTGTGGTGGTGACTTTGTTTACAACTCCCTCATCCCCTGACCTGTTTTGTTTTTTCCCTTTGTTTTGGTGTATCTGGGATGTTTCTGGGCAGAGATTTGCGTTATTAATCTCCATCCAATAACAGCACTATTGGTGTAGCACGCTGTGGGGTTAAACTCATCAACTGCTGCAGACACCAGATTCACAAAAGTTTTCAGGAAAAAAAAAGAGGCAGACACAGTGGACAAAAGGAAGTATGTGCCTACTCTGTGGTGAAAAGAGCTTTAGATAGTGCACTTAAGAATTTTGGTTTGGTCAATTTTGGTTTGGCTTTCACTTGCCTTGAAGCTTTGAAGGAGAAGCTTGTACCGAAGAGCGATTAGCCTGAGGCGCACCATCACTCAGAACAAAGTGACAACTATCACCTGACAATTATTTGTGTCGAGTGCAGTGTTTATGGAACGCCATGGTTTAAAGTGACGTGGGGATGCTGTTATCTGATTTTTAACTGCAGGAAGGTACTCTTGATAACATCCCTTATTCTATAGGCTTCCATTTTAAAGATTTACTTCCATCGTCATTTCATTAATATTGCTGTGTTCGCCATTATTATTGAATGCATTGTGCGTTGTTTCTATTTAAGAAAAATGTCTGGTTGTTTTGTTTCCAGCTGAATAGTAGGTTAGAAGAGTGGCTTGTGGTCCAACGACAGGCTTCTCCGGTCCTTCTCAATGAGGGGTCTCTGATTGGCTCCCTCCCATGAATGTACCTCCTCCCCCCACTCTGTGTGTGTAATAGAGCACACGAACAAGTTTGTTCCGCCATTCTAGCAAACAGTTAGCTAACTTAGCTTCTCAAGTCCACAGCTACAGTCACGCCGTCTTCACTTCTAGTGCCGAAGGGAGGGTTACCTGCCTTCCCATGGGCGGGTATAAACCTACGTGAGCGACGCCCGTCTCGATGTGATGTAGAAGCCAAAGGCTTTTCCTGATTCACTCCCTTCTCTGTAGTGTTTCTATGAATAGGAAACGCAGCCAGTGGAGGTGACGCACCACTTGCAAGCGCAGTATGTGTATGTAACTAGGGGTGACCCTCCGTATTTCAAAAGGAGCAAGTTTAACTGGTTTTCAGTGGAAGGAGATCTTTAAAAGAATCAACCTTACATTTGTTTTCCTGTCACAAGCAATTGTTGTGTCTCAAGCCAAAAGTTGGTCCATAACCTCACATTAGAACTACTGACTTTTTTTTTTTAATAGCTCGACTTTTTGATTTGATTGTGGAACGCCACCGCGGTACTGTTGCATCTGAATTGAACATTTTTCCATTCAGGTGCTATTGGATCCTAGCGCGTCCAATAGGAGAGACCAGTTCAGAAAAAAAAGTGGTCCTTGGTCAGCCTGAAGCAAACCTGGAAGCGGTCTGTGTGAAAGAATGCAGCTCCTGGATGAGCCTGAACTCCCCCAAGTCCTGCCTTGCCAGCAGGATCAGATGGACCCACACCCTTTTATTTACTGCTGATCTCCTCCTCCTCCTCAGGAGAAGAGCTCTATGCTGCGACGATGAGGGGCACATCTTACGCAATGAAGCGCACCAGGGAGAAAACACTTCCTGGTCTGTCGTTTAGCAACGGGTGCCCGCTGTGCTCGCTGCCGCCGGGCCCTGCCCCCTATCCTGCGTTGAGCGCAGCGAAAACCGCGTTCTATCTGAAGGGCCCTTTAGACACCTAATCTCCAGAACTACTGCCCTATTTTGAAAGCTTTCAAGAAAGTGATCTACATCCTCTCTAACATTTAAGGGTTTCCTCCTTTTTCACTTCTCAACAAGAAGTCATGAAATACTGTATGTCCCTATAATTTATAGATACTTTGCTCACACACACACGCGCACACACCCAGACATACACCTACACACATGCACAGAACTAAATTTGCATATCTAAGCTCTTGTCTTCGTAGAGGATAGATAGAAGCATTTTTCATTTGATATGCACTGACACCGAGAGATGACGGTACAAAATATTTTTTTCAAAAAGCTAGAATGGTGATAAGCTTCAATGCTAATTTTGTCACAAACAAAATAAGAATACGTGTAGATATATGAAGGTCAAAAATCTCCAGGACATTCAATCACAGTGGAGTGGAATTTGTGACACAGAGAGGAAAATAAAATGCAAAACCACCCAATGAACTTTCCTCATACTCCACCTCTTACAAAGACCAACTGCACTGATATTGGGAGACCTGCCAAGCAGCCAGATTCCCCATGTTAAATATTGCCAGAGGTTGCCTCACAAACTCACAAGTATATTCCCTCACTAGAGGTTTGTTTTATGATTTATAATATCTAACGGACTCTGACTCTGCCCATCCCGTTGCTTACAATAAGAAGTTGCACCACCCTCAGGCACCCTCAATACTGCTCAAAAGCCAAATGTCTGAACACTGGAATTTAATGAGTCGGTATGAAAAGGTCTCATATTTCAACCTGACATAGTTCCTTTATCTTCTTTTTTTATGATAAATGAATTGCTGATTGGCTTGGCCACTGTAGTGTACATTCAAGCGCATAAGGATGCACTTTAGGAGAGTTTAGAAAAAACCTTTGATTTTTGTATAAATTTATCCATATCCGTGGCAAGTTAACATCGACACATTATTTCATTTATGTGTAAGTTCAACTGGTATGCTGGATTATTGCCACAAGACTAAGCCAACATCAATAATTCTGTAGTTGTAATCCTTCGAGTCCCCGCTGTCAGTCAAATAACTATTTTTACATTGCATTGGGCCATAAATCCTCTGCGTGGTTGATTGGTATCAATTCCTATCACTTAAAGGTTATCAGTTAATGCCCTGTGCTAATTGGCACTTTTAGCTACTTTGGGAAATTCTCATATCCATTCCCTAAATTTCTCAGCTTGCAAAATCTGTGTTTGGCTCTTTCCTACAGTGATAAAAGCCTGTGGGAATTTGGTTTTATCAACATACTTAAGCCCCCTCAGACTTGCACTGGCTACCATTAATCTGGTGGCATCGGAATGTGTTTGTGTTGTGAGTGGATTACCCTTTCAAAACATTTTTCAAAGGCAATCTAACTAGGTTGGACTCATTAATGTGTTCTTTATCTTCAGCACTGCACAAGCCTGAACTGCTACAGTCACATCATCAGACAGGCGCGAAGTGCAGCCATGGGTTGATTTGACAATCTGACACATTGCAATATTGAGTAAACAAATAACAGCAATGTCAAATCTTTCCTTTCTCATGGTTTTGTCAGTGTTAATTAGCTGTAGCACTGAGTTGTGTTTTTTTTCACATCACCTTAAACAAGAGAAAAACATGTTTTCTCTGAATTTATATTTAAATATTTTATCAGAACACACCCTCAACTGAAACAGTCTTGTCATTTATTCATACCTTACCTTACAATATTACTCATGATTCTGTCATCTGTATATAGCATGTTCTCAGTGTTACATTGATTTGTAACATGGTTGTCATGGATACCATTTTACAGTTTGCCTTTATTCAGTGTTTCTCAAATCCAGTCCTCCATCCAGGAGCCATCGCCCTGCATGTCTTCAACGTGTTCTACACCAACACACCAGATTCAAATGAATGAACTTCTTCATCAAGTTCTTTGCAAGCCTGTTAACGAGCGATTCATTTGATTCAGGTGTGTGAAAGTAGGGTTTCCTAAAAGACATGCAGGGCAGTGGGTCCTGAGGACTGGCGTTGAGAAACACTGCCTAAAGCCTGGGATACACTGTGCGATTTTTTCAATCGTTGCTCTCAGCTCCAACTCAAATTGTGCGAATCAGTCGCAGAGTTCAAAAGTTCACAGCTTGCGATGTCTGTCCTCATACTGTATGAACCGACGCTCGGATGCGAGCTGACTATTCACACTGTACGTCCCAATCCCAAACCGCCCCCTACACACTACCCCTTAACTATCCAGTGTCACTCCCAATGAAGTCACACTTGCAGCTGTTGAGGGCACCTTGATTGCAGGTGGAGGGTGTTAATGAGAACGAGACGCCCTCTTCCCTCCACTGGAAAAAGAAAGCAGTCATGCCGTGGCAACAAAAACACGCCCGTGTCAAATAAATCTGTGTGGACATACTAACTCACACTCACGTGAAGAACAATATTTTATTTTAGACAAATGATAATCATGATCCTAAACAATTAAATAAATGATAAAAATTATTATTGTGACTACGAATTATCATTTATCATTGTCATCATCATTATTATTAATATTCCATTATTATGATTATTATTATTATTGTACCAATTAGAGGATTATAATCCTCTTTTCCTGCTCAAACATCCCCTTCCATGAGCACCAGAGGTTTGAAGGATACCTACAGCGCACCTGTCATCGCTTTTTATTCCCCATAAAATAATTCCATTCATGTTTTTTCTGTCTGTATTGACAAACATGCAGGACATGTGCGGAACTCGTGCAGGACACGACTGTTTCCTCCTCCATTTAGCTGTTGCACCCGCTGCAAAATTCTGGCAAGTCTGCACTGATGCAGACTTGCTGAATAACGGTGTGTTCAGACCAAGCGCGATTTGGGCGTCAGGTTTACATGCAAAGTCAATGGCCGACGCGCGTCGAGGAGGCGTCGAAAAACCTGTGGCGCGTTTCGCGCGTCGAGCGCGGCGCGTTGAGTTTTGAGATTTTGAGCGTTTGACGCGCATTACGCGCGTCAAGGGCGTCAGACGCCGGAGTTGGAAAATCTGAACTTTGGCGTCGACCAATCAGAGCGAGTCATGACACAGACACACTTTTTCTGACAGGAGAGGAAACACCCAGAAAAACCAGGGGAATCTCCTTTCTATCTGAAGACAGAGGAGGATAAACTGTGATCTGTGTCCGGTCCCGGTTTCTGAACGGTGGTTTGATGACCTGCTGTCCTGATGGGATGTTAAACTGGGCTGATAATGCTGCCCCGCATTGGGACAGCGGGACGTTAAACTGGGCCGGATCAGACGGCTGAAAGTGCTGCTCGCCAGCTGCTCCTGGAGTAAATGATGAAACTCATCACAGTCAGAACACCTGGAATCATTTTGTGGACCGGGCATAGAGCAGAGATGTCCGACGACGACGTTCCCTGCTTTATTCATCACATAAAGCCGAGCCCCTCTCTCTCCTGCACCTGCCATGGTGCAGACAGAGCAGTGAAAGGGAAAAGAGAAAGGAGAGGCTCCTCCCACGGCGCGGCGAGCGCGGCTTGGCTGGGCATCTCTCGCCGCGCGTCAGGGGCGTCAAGACGCTGGAAATCAAGCGTCTGACTTTTTAGTGACCAAGCGTTCAACTTTGGGCGTCAGGCGCGATTTTGACGCCCAAATCGCGCTTGGTCTGAACACACTGTAAGGGCTGAACAGTCCCCTCACCCTCCACCCGACGTTGTTTGGGACGGCCCTTAATATGGTGGAGCCTCCGCGGGAACGGAGGGGTAGTGTGTAGGGGTCGTGTTTAGGGGCCGGTTTGGGTTTGGGCCTACGTCCTCAAAGACACGTTGGAGTCTTGAAGAATCCCGCAATGAAACGCAATGAATACAGCTAATAGGAGAAGAAGAAGAAAACGGAGGAGGAGAAGAAGAAGAAGAAGAAGAAGAAGAAGAAAACAGAGAAGAAGAAGAAAATAACAGCAACAACAACAGCAGCAGCAACATCATGCTATCACCAAAAAAACTGTGCTGTCTTGGCGATTTGCACTCTTCTTTGTGAAGAATCGCCAAAAATGAAAGGCGACGACGTTGCGTGTGGACGAGGAATTGTCTGAGCAGACGTGAGCTGTACAGTCTGCCGGTTCTACAACGAGATCTCCATCTAAATGACAAGCCGAGTGGCCATGCTGCCTCTAGTTTACTTCAGTTTTTGTTTTGCGCATGCGAAATGTGAAAATCTCTGTGGAAAGAATTCTCAGTCTGGTTGTGGCGCCACTTCAACATGCGAATCACTCACAAGCCACGACCAAATTATCGAACAGGTTTGATTTTCTTGCGACTCACGATTTCTGATTGTGAGCTCGTCGTGACGTGCCAATCGCCTCTCGTGACCCCCAGTATACTGCACGACACACGATTTGGCCAAGAGTCGGCCCGATCACCAAACTTGTCGCACAACTGGAAAATCGGCTCAAAAATGGCCAAAAATCGCACTGTGTATGCCGGGCTTTAATTACACGTTAACATTATATTTCATAGTAAAACGTTTGAGCTTTTAAACTTGTTCAGGGTTAGAAATAACTAATTAGGGCTAATATACATCATTTTTAAAATGCCAGGGTCACCAATCAGATACTACAGGATCACTAGGGTTTCTTCAGATGAAATAAAAGATTACACTTTCTGTTCAGGAATTTTATTTCTTAAGTGCAATAAAACCGTAGTATGCGTGCGTAGTATGATGTTGACCTTTCAACAGGCTTAACTATAGATTAAAAGTGATATATTTAGGCGCTTTCATCCACCACTGTTGTCTTACAAGCCTAACATTCTTGGAACCCTCAAATGAATTTTAATGGAGGCATATGTTATGGTATGATGATTCAATAAGTAAAATGCAAAGGTAAATGCATGAAAATGCCAATAAAAGGCCGCACATGGGCTGTGTGCTGGCACAGACAGAGGTGGGACAAAGATGAGAAAAAAATAAAAAGAGCCCAAAAGAATGAATGAAAATGAATAATTATGACTAAAATGAGCACTTATAACAGCTTTGTCTTAATTTTCCAGGGTGATACATTTTGTTAGATAATCACACAGTGAGAGGCAAGTAATATTCCAGTCCACAATTTTTATCTCTTGAACTTGGATCGTGTGCCTGCAGTCCGGTCCCATAAACTTATCAAGATGCATATCCCAGTGTGATAGCTAAAGGGGAAGGTGGTACACAGTATAAGATATTCTCTGTTTACATTCTGTACCCTACCAGAGTTTGTAAAGCAAACTGCCACCTGCAGTGTCTAAACACATCCAGGATTCTTTCAGGATGCAGTGTGCTGGTGTGACGGTAAGCATCTGATGAAATTAACTACCAAGTGAGTTTGAAAGTTGGTCATTGGTGTGATTTACTTGTGGTTATGGCATATCCTTGATCTCCAATAAAAAGTAACAGTATAACAGTATGATAAAAAGCAACATATAAAAAGAACAGGGGCTTTGCTTTTCCACGCAAAGTTTCTGATTTATAAAAACAAACCTGACGGGAAAATGTGTGCACCTGTACGCAAACTCTGAACCTTGCGTACCAACATTTTGGAGACGGGGAACCTGGTGACACCGCTGGTGAGATGATGAACTTAAAGGCGCTATACCTGATTTTGCACATTTGTGAACCGTGAGTGAGGTGAAGAGTGTAGTTTGAACTGTAAGCCCCGCCATTGTTGCTAACTTAGTGACTTTGTCACCATATTTAGCGACTCTTCAGACCCCTCTAGCAACTTATTTCCAAAAAAGCACCTAGCGACAAATCTAGCTACTTTTCATGGTGATCATGGAGACAGATGATGTTTATATCGCTCCACCCGTTCATCAGGAGCTGCCTCCCGTCAGCCCCTCCCATACCTGTTTCCCGGCACTCACTCACTGCTCCCGCTGTGCCTTTGCAGACAGCAGCCCTCCTGAGCCAATAGTATGTCCAACCACGCCTCCTCATCTACATTATTTCCCATGATGCCTTGTGGGCACAACTGGGTCTTCTTTGCACCATGACTCAAATGTGTATGTCACCCCTTTAGTACCCTTGTAAATCAGCATTACAGTATGTAAAAAATAAATATCATAACTGCAAGTGCACCATTATACCTATTTGCGTAGTCGTGTCAATGGGCTGGTGATGTCATCTAGCAATCTGTGAGAAGTTTTGGGTCAGCCAATAGTGACTTCTCTTCATGAAAAGTTGGCAACACTGAGCCCTGCCCCTAACTCCCTTGGGCAGTGGATAGCCCAGTGGCAGCATTGAGGGCTTGGGCGCGGAGGACCCCGGCTCAATTCCCTGACACGACCCCTGGGTGTACCACTGTGGACCCTTGAGCAAGGTCCCCAACCCCCCACCAACTGCCCCCCAGGCGCCCCAAGTAGCAGCCCACTGCTCTCTGATACTCACAGTACAGAGATGGGTAAAATGCAGAGCCCAAATTTCCCCTCGGGGATCTTACAAGTATATAAAAAAAAACAGTTTCTCCCAGTGAGAAACCCTCCTACTCTTGTTTTTCTCTCCTCCCATTCAACATGCATGAAATAATGTGCATGTTTCATACTCGTGCACAAAGAAACTCCAGAGAAAACTTGCATCTTCCAGTGAAATTACTGTTTTGGTTGCAGTAAATGGCTGCAGATTAGCTAAATGACATTTTCTATCATAACCGGTAGTTTTACTGTAACTACAGTTAGTACCACAGATGCACAGTTATGACGAATTATGATGTTATAGGCGACATTACAACATGACAGCCTGATAAAGTTTCTAACCGGCCACTTAGAGAAGCAGTGATGTAAAGCTTTGTTGTGCTACGGTGTAAATATCACTATTATATACGGTAGACCAGCAGAGGAAGCGCCAGCACCCGAGGACGTAAATGTTACTGAGAAGAAAGTTATTGAAAAAAATACCTGTCCAGGCGGACTTCGAGTCCACATTCAGTCCGAGGCGTCCGGCTACTCTCTACCTTCAGTACAATCCACCGAGAAAAAGGAATTTTATTCCTTCTTTGGTCCCTCCTGCGTTTCAAGCCTCTCTCCTCCTCAGTTTTGATGCTTACAGGCTGTTTCGCCACTTTCCCTTTGGCAGACGCCATGCGGTTCTATTTACAAGTTCTGCCGTGCACGCCAGAGAGGAGGGCGCTTCTCGTTAGAAAACGCTGTGAGTGGCTGATTGGAAATCGAAACTTATGTAGAATGGACCGCATTGGCATGAAGAGAGCGTCACGCCAGCCTTAGAAACCTAAACTAAAAAGGCCTGGATTCATGCATATACGCAATCAATGAGTGATTTATTTTTATGAAATTACCTCTTTTAACACACATTATACTGTGTAGAAAGCATTTCTCTGAAAGAGATTAAAATAAAATCAGGTACAGGGCCTTTAAGTCACATTCAAGCATTTAACCATCATATCAGACGCGACTCTTGTAAACCCCCCTCTGTTCCTGGATTGAGCTGTACAATCCATAAGCCTCATTTAAGAGAGCTACAGTACAGCTTCAATGATGTAGCGATGACACTTATTGGTAGGTTAACTGGAACAAGGTGTGGAGACTGATTGTAATCACTGAGTAAACGGTGACACTTGTGTGTAATGCTTCACAATGGATGCGCTGCACTGCTGGAAGATCATGGAAAGAAGAGGATAAAGATGGAGAAAGTTTTTAGAAACCACAAATATTCCCTGGGCCATGATTACTGACTGGTGCCGATAGATTCCCCTGAGCAACCTTCCCGAACTGGGGATTCTTAGATCATTTCAGAGGGTCGTCAGACGATTGTAATTGCTGTAAACTAAATACATTTAGAATTTTTAGGTTTGTCAAAATAAATCTGCCAATGAAGGGAGATTAATCTGTAGGAATATAAACCCATTTATTTTCTAAGAAATAAATAATAGCCTAACTCATAATAAAACTCGCAATTTAGCAATATCTTGCAAAACCCCCTTCTCATATCTTGGTCAGCTAAGTTGTTTTTTTAGCATGTTTTCTTACAGTTGTGTACATATGTATATATGATTATTGTTGCACCTTTACTTTTTATATTATAGTAATGTTAGATAGATGTTATATTGTTAAAAAAAAGAGAGAAAGAGAGTATTACAAACATGGAATTTCCCTCCTTGGATTAGTAAAGTATTTTTCATTTCAGTTCATTTCATTCATAATCCACCAAACCTCCTGTTATTCCCCTAATTCATTAAGATTCTGACAGTTTTCCAGCCTCACGTGTAGATGCTGCAGGATGATCTGATATATCGCACAATAAAGAGCTCAGCCGTTGCGGGGCTCAGGAACAACAATGTCTGGTATCTGGGGGGTCGTAGCTCAAAAAAGTTTGGGAACTCCTAGATCTATGTGTTAAACTGGACTTGACCGACCCGCCGAAACCGTTTAAACCCCGTGCGCAGTTGCTGACTTTAATGCGCTCCGGTGTGCAATGTGCCGTTGTGTTCATTCACCGCTGCAGCAACGTGTTGTCACTTCTGTTTATCTGTGATTCCACTGTGAAGTCCAAATGAAATGTCTTCTGAGCCTCCACCTCACCAACAACCACCCCATTTTCATTCTCAATGAAACTGCGTTTTCTTGTCTTCTCAGTCGCCACGATCAAGCTTTAAATGCCTCAGATCAGCCGGCTTATTTATATGCAAAAATATCCATAAGGTGCTTTTCATTGACCCTTTATGGTATAATGTGGGCGTGTAGGGGGCGGCATATGAGCCAAATTCAGCTGCGCAAACTTTTCAGGGAGAGTGTGATGTATAAAGAGGAAATTGCTTGGATTTTTGCATACACCCAGTTTTATAAATCTGAATATTTTTCAGCGCACGCAAACTTTGGGTTTTTGGTGAAGAAAACACCATTAAACAATTGAATAATGATACGTCTATCAAACTCAACTGCCATTTGTCTTGCACGTCCCCTCTTTATGTAAATCACAGAGTAAACAACCGTGGCTGGCAGACTGCATGCTGCTGCTGTTATTTGCGCAGCTTTGATGATCCACCAAAACCAAAAAACAGATGTGGATTGAGTCGTTAAGGCATTAATGTTTGCATCGTGGACTTTTTACACTGCAAAATAAATTGGAGGTGGGTAAATTAAATACTTTTAGAAATGTGATTCATCCAATGGCGGAGGGGTGGGTTGGCTGGGGGTGGCTGTGGCCACCCTGCTCTAAATTCTGGACACCCTATTGGCCACCCCAAGCATCACATCACAGCCATTGCTACAATTTTTTCTTTCTTTTTCACATGGAACCATTCCTGTGCTATGACGGTGCCTCAAGCTGCGCACACATACTGTTCCTGCCCGAGGTGCTGACCAACTTCATCTTGCTAGAGTAGAGACAATTTGGACAATTTGTAATTACAGCAGTGGACCAGAACAGAACTCATTAAAGCTGACCTGCCTCCATTGCGTCTTATGTAAACAAACAGAAGAGAGGTTGTCTGTCTGGCTGTGACAAGTAAAAGAAAAAAAAAACAGGAAAAGAGGGAAAAAGATCAAGACTGTGGTCAGTTGTGTAGATAATACTGGGGCTAAAGGAGCTCAGTCTGTACTCATGTAAGTTTCTGGGTGTCACCTGGCTGACTATAAAAACAGATAACTTGGACAATACTCTTATCAAGTTAAAGCTGTGTCCAGTTAAACTAAACTACCAAGTTAACAATGTTTCATTGGAATTTATTTGAAATGCAAAAAATGGACTACTAATGTTAATGGATGGAAGTTACTGTGTGTGGCGTGGAAAATGAAGTTCTCTGCGCATTCCTTACAGTTTATTTTCAGCTCTGATGTGATCTTACTGTAAGTGATGAATCTTGATTGAAAGAGCTGATGTCTAGTCCCTAAACACACTAGCTAAAGAGAAAATATTAGATGGTTTCCCCATATTATCTTTAAAATAACTTGTTTTATTGATGATTTCAATCACACACACATTTTGCGTCATGTGTGTCTTTGTATTTCCTTCTTACAAACTATTCTTTAAAAGAGTGGGCCTTCTCAAATGCATTTTTACATTCAAGTGTCTATCTAAACAAGTGAGGTCATAAGTTTTTCCTGACAACTGGCATGGACAAGATCTGTGTTTATAATCAAGTTTAACTGAAAGAAAGATGAGCTGTTTGACTAACTCCATGTTACAGTTTCACTTTTAATTTTGGCTGGGTTTTTTTTTTTTTGTTGTTTTTTGGTGTTAGTTGCTGTTCCTCTGTGACTCCCAGTAGCTTCCTAAGAATGTGTACAGCCCCTTTAAAAGTCCCTCATTAAGTGTGGGAATTCAAAATGACACCTTAATGATATGAATAATTTTACTTAACTGAATCTGTGAATATTGCAAGTGACAGGACTGTTTAACACTGCATTTTTACTCATATTCACTAAGGATGCCAGCAACTCTGGAGGGCACAGCAGTTCTCTTGTGGCAGAAGTGTCTTGCACACCTCTCTTTCACATGAAATTTCTACACCAGTACTTGTCACTCATATTGATAAGTTACTAGCTTGGAAACAGCAGTTACCCTAAGGGTTCTGCCATCTGCAAAGCATATGACATTTATTGTAGCTGCCAGTAATTTCTTTCTGATAATCTACACTAATACAACACTAGATGCATGTTATTATTGACTTTTTTAAATCCATTGGTATTGCTTTGACATTAGTGTAATTGATCAATACATATCCGCAGAAAAGCTACAGGGTGAAATCATTGTTTATCTACAGTATACAAGAAGTGACTATTTCTACACAAATACTTTCTAAAAAGTGGGTAAAGTAAAGATTAGTATTGGTTAAAAAATTATACAGTATATAGCATATATATGTAACATAGTTGAATGGGTTCAGGTTAAATTCCTGCTAAAACGGAAAACTACGCCACCTGCCGTTGTAAAACTGTCCCTGCATTGCGCAGCTTAGTAGTGACAGCGAAGGATTATGGGTAATCCTCAAAGCAATGGAGGATTCACCACGAGGTAACGTGTCTGAAACGCGTGTGGACAAATACAAGTGTAAAGCTGTTATAAAACCACTTTGGAAGTAAATATGGCTTTGCTAGGTTATTTTGATATGTTGTACAGCGAACTCCGCCATATTTGTTAAGTTTATTACCCTTCTAATATATTTTTGTGTTAAGAAACTTTATAGCCTAGCTAGCTAACTAAAGTGTGCTAACGTCCTTTCAGGGAGAAAATGCGCTGTCCACACGTTACCTCACTATCCGCTGTTGCCTTTTGTCATGAATGCAGGTATGTTTTGAAATATTAGTGTGTTATGAAATATTAGTATTTGTTATTGAGATGTTTTTATTCTTGTGCTTTGTATTTTATTAATTGCAATTTACAGTTCTATGAAAGATAAAAAGGTAATGGTCTGAATTAGGTTAAATTTCCCATGAATTACTTTTAATTTAGCTCCTACTCCAGTGATTTGAAAGAAAATTGTATTTCTTTTGTTTAGTATTTTATGGTTGTTTTATTTTAATCCACTATACGATCACAATCTGTCATCATTAGTCATGTTTTGTTAATTTCTTATTTTATGGGTAATCCTCAAAGCAATGGAGGATTCACCACGAGGGAGAAAATGCGCTGTCCACACGTTACCTCACTATCCGCTGTTGCCTTTTGTCATGAATGCAGGCGCTGCCTAATTGCTGGAATAAATCTGACTGTTACCAACACCTGAGCAGCTCCAAGTGTTTCATCCACACAGCCAGAAGACATCACATAGGTCACATATATATATACTGTATATAGATATCTATCTATATATATATATATAGATATATATTGTGTGTGTGTGTGTATGCGTGCGTGCGTGATGCATGAGCTTCTTCATGCTACATTATGGGGACAACTTCCCATATTTTACCATAACCGTGAGGACGTTTTGCCTTCGTGGGGACATTTACCCGGTCCCCACGGGTCCAAACCCCGTTTTTTAGGGTCAAGATTAGGTTTTAGAGATTAAGTTACAATTAGGTTTTGGTTAGGATTAGGGCAAGGATTAGGTTTAGGCAATCAGTTATGGGCGTTAGGTTTAGGGTAAGGGGCCAGGGAATGCATCATTTCAATAGATGTACCCCACACGGATGGAAAACCAGAAATGTGTGTGCGTGTGTTAGTGTGTGTGTCACAGGGTGAACAAATGGGTGCTGCCAGAAACTGGACTTCTGCCCTCTAGCTTGGTTTTAGCATGGTTTCATGGTTTCATGTGAGGTTTTTAACTTGTTTTTATCTCCAAGGTAGTGGAAGCTTTTCACTACCTTGGAGAGCACCAAGGTGGCAGCACCTGGAAAGAAGGACTCCTCCCCTGACTAATTGGCAACAGAAGGATAAAAGCCGGAGTGCAGACAAAACAGGTGAGAGACGAGAAAGAGAGCAGACAGAGGACTGGTTGGATGAGGAGGTGAAGCTGGGTGGCTGCTGGATCCCTGGGCTTGGAGGCGCTCAGGAAGAGGCAGTGGAGACACGACACGAATGCCTACGGCCAGAGGCGTGGCCACCGAGTGGAACGGCTGCCTGGGCCAAGAGTGAGAGTACATCAATTCAGTTCAGGTCAGCTTTGTTTGTAGAGTACCAATTCACAGCAAAGTCATCTCAAGGCATTTCACAGACAGAATAAATTCAGACCAACTTACTGTGATCAAATTAAAACACATCAACATCAGTCTACTTTAAAATAACTTTTCATACCAGATAATTCTCAGAAAAAAAACACCTTTCTAAGGAAAACCAACGTTTTGCATCACGTCATGGCTTCAATTCAATCCCCCATCCTGGGCATCCATGGGGCAGTGGGAGACAATGGAAGGGAAAAATTGTGACAGTGTGGGGCACTGTCACTGTGTGGCAGGTACACAAGTAGGACCTGGGCGGGATTTGATCAACAGACCCAGGTTAGAGTCATATGCATTAACCAGTCAGCCAAAGGGTGGCTGTGGCCAAATAGCCAAGGCACATGCTCAATCGGAGGCATAGTGACAGGACCCCACACTGTCATATCTCTCCTCCTCTTTCTACAAGCACATCTTCATGTTCCACACAGTACTGCCACAAATTACAAATCCTTGGACACATTACTAGTACCACGTCCTGCTGAGAACACAAGGACGGTCCGGGCAAGGTTCAACCCTCAGACTCCGAGGTGAGAGTCATGTGGGCTAACCAGTCAGCCAAAGAGATATCCCTGCGGCCAAGTAGCCAGGGCACATGATCAATCAGAGGCATAGTGACAGGACCCCACACTGTAAGAAAAACTTCTAACAGGAAGGAAAAGCCTCTAGCAGAATCCCTCACAGAGAAGTAACTGAGAAATGTCTATTCAGAGAAGTTCAGACATTGAAATGTGTGAGCATCTCCCTGCGTATCATTTTCCCTGCTCCGATTTCTTCACACAGTCCAAAAGGCATATAGGTTAATTGCTGTCTCTAAATTCACCCTCAGAGTGAGTCCTTGTTTGTCTGTGTTGGCCCTGTGATGGACTGGCAACCTCTCCAGGGAGTTCCCTGCCTATTGCTTACTGCTGGTATTGGCTCCAGCCCCCACAACCCCAAATTCCAATTAGCTGGTACAGAAAAAGGATAGAAATCCAAACCATGAAAATACCTGTTAAAAGGGTAAGTTTTCCCACCCATTGTCGCTCATTCAAAATATCTGTGTTAATTGATTTGATTTGAGTTATGGCTGTACAGATGTGGTGTTCAGCATTGTCTTCTCACTGTAAGAAGGCTATTGGTTCAGACCTCAGCTGGAAAATTTCTCCCAATGCATGCGTGGGTTCTCTCTAGGTCTAGCTTCCTCTCACAGTCTAAAACAGGCATGTTAGATTAATTAGTCATTCTGAATGGACCATGAGTGTGAGTGGTAGTTTTCTTGACTGTGTCTTTTGTGTTTGCTCTGTCAAGGATGTACTCTCCTTTTCAACTGATAACAGCTGGGATAGGCTCCAGCCCCATCTGCAACCCTGAATAAAGTTAAAATAGAAAATGGATGAGGGAGCTTAACTGAACATTTGCACCATTGGTATGTCAGAATGGAGGATTGGCTCACAGCCTTTTTTTATATTATAATGATTATGACTGCATTACTGTAGCTTTGCAATAAATATTTCTAAGTTTTACTTGATAAATATAAAGTTACGTTTTAACCGTCAAATTTTATGGTAATGCCTACACAGATGATTAGCGTGATTTCCAGTTATAAAAGCTTTTTATGTTGACCGAATTGCAAAAATTATTCTGTTTTACAATGAACAATGATTTTGTATTTGTGGATGCTGAATGCTTTTCATGTCATTGATTTAACACTGTATGATTAAAATTGATCTGGCAGAAGCAAAAACCCTTTTTTAATTCTCCACATTTTTTACTTGTTTTAATTGTTCTGTACATGATATGTGCTATACAAATAAACTTGCCTTGCCTTGTTAAAATCATGCACTCGGCTGCTGTCAGCTGGATCAAAAATGTACGTATGCTATGCTCATCTGGCTTCAAGCAGTGCTAATACCAGTAAACTGCTACAACCATCATGTCATTTTCTGTCCCACTTATCCAGTTCAGGGTCGCGGGGCGTTGCTGGAGCCTATCCCAGCTATTATCAGGCAAGAGGCAGGGTACACCCTGGACAGGTTGCCAGTCTGTCACAGGGCCAACACAGAGAGACAGACAACCACGTACACTCACATTCATTCAAAGGGACAAATTAGAGAAACAAATTAACCTAACATGCATGTCTTTGGATGGTGGGAGGAAGCCGGAGTACCCGGAGAGAACCCACACATACACAAGGACAACATGCAAACTCTACACAGGAAGGTCACTGTTGGAATTGTTCGAACCCCTTCCCCAGCCAGGACCTGAACTAGCAACCTTCTAATTCTCACAAACACTCTAGGTGCAACTTAGACACATCATTAGTGTTGTATCCTGGGTTCCTAGTGTGTTTCAGGTTTCACAACAGACACCCTCGCCCAGGTGACCCAACCGGGGTTGATCAGGCCCAGGCTTGTGTCTAAGTAGCCTGTGTAGCCCCCCCGCTTGATCCACAGCCATCTTGATGCTATCTTGGCTGCGTCAGAGATGTTTCTGATGGCTTTCCTGTTCTGCAGCCCTTTCACTCCCAACTTGAGTCCCCCGACAAGAGACTGGCCGACAAAGCCTCTGCACTCAACCTTGATGGGGTTAAATCGGGTCCTCCATCCCACACTCTGGCACTCGGCTGCCAGCTCCTCATACTTGGCCCTCTTCCTCTCAAACACCTCCTCCATCCGGTCTTCCCAGGGAACAGTCAACTCCAGCAACACTTGCCTCGTTGTTTCAGAGACCAGGACTGTCTGGCCTGAGTGTGGTCACTGTGATGTTCTCTGGGAACTTGAGCTGTCTCCCTAGGTCAGCCTTCAGCTGCCAGTCCCGAAATGTTGACAGAAGCCCCCCTGCCTGGCTCTGATGCTGTTGGGGCTTCTCCCCAGCCCTAACAAAGGTGATGGACTGCCTTGTTGGTTGTATGTGCTTGCTGTTGGAGATCCCCATACTGATGACCTCAGCAGTGACCCGTAGCACTTGGTCATGGCGCCAGCAGTAGCACCATTCTCTGGTCACACATCAGGCGCCCTATGTGTCCTGATGTGCGGAACACACGGGACTATGTGAAGCTCACAGGTTTTTGATGCACTGTATCTCGTCACATGGCAGCCGGTACTTCACCTTGATCATGCGGTATGACAGCACGATCAGTGGCCTGAAATGCTGCCACATGAATGCATTGGCATAGACTGTTTCGCTTTGCCTATGGCAGGGGTGCCCAAGTCCAGTCCTCGAGAGCTACCATCCTGAATGAATTAAAAAAAGCCAATATCAAAAATCCATACTGAACATTGTTTATTCTTTGTTTCTTAGAGTTAAATCTGTTGCCTGAAAAAAAAAAAAAAGAAAAAAGGAAAACACTGCTGAATAAACGCTCTATTTTGGTTTCCTTTGTCAATTGAATATAAATACAGGGTAGCTGTCTTGTCTTCAACATTTTTGCAAACTATAATTTAGCTTTTTTGAAAAAAAGTTTTTCTTCAGAAATAGTGTCCTTTATCATCCCATGGAGCACTAACTTGGCTGCATGTGGTTTAAGCATGACTGATTACCTGTCTTGAAGCCTTTTAAACGTCCTTTATTCTTTTCTTCAAAATCTTTTAACAGTGAGACTTCTGCGTGGGTCAAGTCCTTCTTAGTGTCATGTCATGGGAGTATTTTCACAGTTTATTTCAAACTCTATCGCTGCAAACTGTTGAAACAGGAACTTCAACATATTTGTGGATCGGCTTATATCCTTTGGGATTATTTTTGATAATGGAATTTTTCATGCTCTCAGGCATCTCCCTTATCTCCACCAATGTATCAGGTTTAAGACAAAACCGAAGTAAAAACAAAAAGCTGTCTCTCTCTAAACCCTTTTATCCGGGTGATGTAGACAACAAAAATTAACCCCAGGCTTTTTTTTTTTTTTCATTTATTCACTGAGTGTCTTGTTAAGACAAATCTAATATACAATATGTAAAAAAAAAAACTTTGTGATGAACTATAGATTCTATCTGTACTCCAAAAACAAAACAAGAGTCCGCGTCGACATTGAAAGATCACCAGATACAACAGAATCTAACGTTTTCTTTATTGCGACTTTTACAGAAGCCTTGGTTGTTAGAAACCTCTGCCTTTCAAACATGTCTCATGTTTTCATGCTCCCTGAGGTGAGAGTTGATCTGATGTGAAATCTCTGGAATGTCTGCTGTTTTTTTTATATGCCTAAGACTCTTCCAGACTTAAAAAAATGCTTTTCATACACTGAGTAATAAGATTTACTCCACTTAAAATCAACAAGTCCTGATAAATATCAAAAAAACTACACAGCAGAGCACAGACTGAACCATACGGAACGCATTTTGATGTCTGGATGATTACTTTTCATTATCAGCAGCACACCCGTACAAGTCGTCAGACCCTATTTACATTAAGTTTCAGTCTCTAATTACCAAGCCTCAGGACACCATTAATTAGCTGAAAACAATTTTCATACCATGAAAACAAGCACCTGGAACTGTGTTTAATTATGAATGATACATAAAAAAAAAGGGAAAATTCTCAGTCCTATTAATCAAATTGAGGTCTACAGGCATGTTAGACTGTGTCAGATTTTATACAGAGAATTAAGAGCAGTCTTAAAGTTTAACACTTACTGTACATCATTTGTTGCACTTTAAGCTCATATCGATAATGTATGTTTGATATTACTGTTGTGACCTTTTCCATGTTGTGTTAAAATGATTTAGAACGAGGCAAACTGTGATTTAACATTTGAGACAGCATGAAGTGTATCGATTGTGTCCTCACATCTGAAGTCATTAACCAATGCAAACAATGTGTTTCATGTGCTTTAAAGTCATTTGGAAATTGACTTGTTTAAAATGAATCATGACAAAACATAGTATCTAAATTACAGCTTCATATTTTGCTACAAGGACTTTTTACATGCTAGTCCCAATACTTCTGCTAAACTGCAATACTAAAACCATTTTTTATGATTTAAGCCCAGCTGTACAGCTTTGTGTCGGCTGAATAGGCAAGCTTGTTTTGCCTTGGTTTAACCATCCGAACGAGGAGAGATGAAGTGCTGCACCATCAACTCAGAAAGCATTTGTTAAGATGATTTAAGAATTATTATTTGAATGTCTCAATAACGGCTCCATGTGGACATATTCGAGACATACTGAACAAGAAGGAGGCCCAGAGGTGTATTAAATCTGGGATTACAGGGTGTGGGTATACAGATATCACAGAGGAAATACTGGATGACATGATTTCAAGCGTCTGTTCAGACTGCTATACAGCACATTCATGGATAAAAAGAGTAAGATAGGTCGATTGATCGATTAATAGATGGTCATTTTCTAAGAGATATGATACTCTCAGATGGTAACAGCTATGTCTAATTGTACTCTATCTGACAGTAGCATAAAAAAACCCTATGTTTTCTGTGAGTAGGCTACATACACATTTATATTTTTTCCAGCACAGTCACCAAAAATCTGAAGTCTTGTCTAGAAAAACACAGTTTTACCTCTTCACAGGTAATTGCACATATTTGTCTTAAACATCCATGAATTATAAATATGTGATTAATTATTCATCCCCTTGCTTGCTGTGCTAATGTGAACAAAGTGACCTTTTTCTTCATCTTCCTACGGTGTATTTCAGCAATGACATTGCATTCTACCTTGTTTAATTCGTGCTTTGATTGAAATCATTAAAATAAGACCTAATTATGGGCAAAGCTACAACAAAGACCCTCGTGCAGTTGTGTTACACGTGCTTTGCAGTGGTTTTCTATGCATACATTTGTTTGTTTTCCCAGTTTAAAGGAGAAAATTAACATTTGGGTATGATTGAAACCCCTTTAATCTTTGGTCTTCAGGGATGGTTAAAACACATCTTTTCCTGTTAGATCCAGTGGATTTCATCTGTCAGTTGTCTTTAACCATTTATCCATTCATTCCTCCATTTACTCACAACATCATGACTTCAGTCAGCTGTTAGTCTTGTTGGCAGCTCATGGGTAGATTCTCTATCTATAGATGGGGATCGATTGGTCAGTCTATCTTTAGGTCTTGGTATCAGTGTTGCTTTCTTTTCTTTCTTTCTTTTTTTTTTCCAAAGGATTCAAATTCAAAATAATGCACTGAAGCATTAATAGCTCATGAAAAGGTGAAATCACATTTCTGACAATTAACACTGTTCTATGAAGCAGCAGGCTTGGTGATGGAGGCTCAGTTTTCCCTGTGGTGCACTGAGTATGAGTCATGATGAACCCTGTGCTGACTCCTCGTGGGGAGCTATCGATCCACCACTAGGATCACCTTCTGGCCATCATCTCTAGGCCTCATTAGCAGGGGCTTATTAGGGCTATTACAATGCTGTGAAGAAGAAACCAATGATGAGGGGAGAGTACGCATTTTTTACTGGACTTTCATGCTTGACTGACAATGCCTGATCCTAAAGCAAACTGATGAACTGAGGAGAGCTCAAAGAAGAGATGACATACCTTTTCTGCTATTGGATGCTACTAAACTGTTAACACAAAGCAAAATTAGATAGCCAATGTGGTTTTGGCTACTTGCAGAACAAAATCAGAAAGATTTGAATTTCACTGCCAAGTTAATAGAGATAAACTTTAAATGAGTGTGACAGAAACTGTATCATTGAGTTATGGTTGCTTGCAAAAGAAAAGCCTGAAAAAACAAACATTTTCGATAGAGAAAAAGTGACACATAGTTGTCAGTAGCTTTCCAAATGGAAAAACCAGTGAAATAAATCTGTTTACAATATTTTATGTGCCTTTTTTAAAAAAAAAAAAAAAAAAAGAAGATCACCAAATGTTTTATTTTTGGTCACTGTCTTTTCAATGTACAGCAGACAAAAACTGTTTCCCTCTAAATCTTATTAAAGGGACATTGTGTAAGTTCTCCTGTTATCTGTTCACAAAAATTATTTCGTTCTAAAGTGTTTTTCCATTAATCAGTCATTACTCCCATCAACAAACTGAAGTGCTCCTCTGAATTTGCAGTTTGTATCATTTCATATATTCATCGAACTGGCAGGCTCGATGGCGTCTACCATGTCGTGTCGTCATGTTTTTCCGTTCAGTAGAAGCGTGACACTAGGAAACCACGGAAACTCACCGGAGACACCAGAGTTGTCAGCTCAGGTCAAGGTAATGGTTTTAAAAGTCACCACGGTGCAGTGAGGAGGAACCAAGCGTTACACTGATGGTACGTTCATGTGCAGTTGGCCGTCGGTAACAAACCAGATGTCATAACCACAGTAGCTGAGAGAAAGACAGGGAAAGGTGGGTCAGGGAAAACAATACAACATCGCCATGACAACATATCAGAGGTGGGGACTGAAGTCACTGGAACTGCCAGACCACTTCTTCACATAGAGGCTTGTTTATGCCTTCACGTGCAGCGGCTGTAGTCCATCTGCTGTCTGCCCGGCTTAACATGAATGCCGGAAGAAAAGTACGTGCGAGTTGCTTGCGATACCACTGCTACACAATGTCCCTTTGAATAAGAAAGACCAATATCCCAGTAAATTCATTTCATTTTACATTTTATTTAGATGATTCAAATGACTGAGTGTCTTCATCAGAGGTGCCACAATTATGTCCGGATCTGACACAGATGTGTGATCTCACCCTACTGATAGGGATCTATTCTTGGTGTCTTGGGCATGTTAATTCTAAACAGCCGTTATTCTTGCAGTATTGAGTTCACCCTGTATATAAAACAAAAGCAATTCTTTTTGGTTGAGAAATGATGCAAGGTTGGTGATGAAAATGTCTTTAATCTTTATATTTCTGCTAACTGTGCACTGCTGTATTTGTGCACCCTCACTTCTCAAAGTTTAACTGGAGAAAGACGTTTGAGAAAGCATGGATGTGATTTTCAATTTATCAACTCACTAAAACTCCAGCATTTCATCACAGTTATGTTTGCAGCTTGTGCACTTAGCTTGTTATGGTGCATGCATTTTTATGATTGCATACACAAACTTAACAAGAAGTTATTCCAGAGATGCCTCTTGGCCATTGTGTGCATTTTTATTAACTCAGGCTGTCAAAGTTTGCAGTCGCCATTAAACTACTAAGAAATGTGCTTGCTTTTATGGACTAAGCACTGAGACACCCAGGTCATTTGCAAGCAAGCCAGTGTTTCGGGGGATAATAGTAGTTAGACCCAGAAAAAATCATGCTGAATGCTTAAAAGTTCTTGATCTTAGACTTTAATGCTAATTTTTAGTGGTATATTGTTTGTATCAAGCTCATTTTCCAGAATGTCTTCCTATAATGATGATCTAAAACAATATTTGTGCCGTCAATTTTCAGTATATTTCTATTTTATTTGCTGTAATAGCTCTCACCTACAGGAAGAGGTCAAAGGCCTCCTTTTTAATGAGAGAATCTGAAACTCTTGGTTGACTCAAGTCAGGTTGCACCATCATTTGGCTTTACCCTGCAAATCTGTAATGGGGTAACACTGTTATAGAAAATCCTACAACTGGTTGACAAACTCAGCTGCCAGTTTTCATTGAACTGCTCAATATTCATTTATTTCCAACTGAGAACTGTAACAATTGCAGGCTCTGTGGGGGTTGAGTGAAGAGCAAATTTAAAAGGCTGAAGAAGAATGTGACGCATATTTACTGATTTAAAAATTTAGCAAAGCTGGTTTGCTTGCAGTATGAGGCGAGGGTTTGCTTAGCACTTTGTTTTGCAGTTGAAAACAAAAAGCAATGGACTCAGTGAATGATGGAGTGAAAGGTTCCAGGTTTTACATTGGCAGAGCAGTAAACATGCAGCTGATTGTTCATGTATAAGGTCTGACTAACTACTTAGAATATGTTAAACCTTTCTCTACAGTAGCTGCATGTAAACTAAAGGATTCACAATGCTAATAATCTGGTGCCCCATAAAGTCCCAGAACCCCTTGAGTCAAAATTCTAAAACTGAGATCATTTTATCATTTGTTTGGTTTTTAAGAGGCAACTTTGTCTTTCTATACACTCCGAAGCAGATTTTCATTTAAAATTATTTTTGCTCATTTTTCCTCATAGTCTCTCTGCATCCCCTGGCTGAAATAAGAAAAAAATGCTTCTCTGATGCTTTGCTAGAGCAAGATGTCAGATTGTAGCAACTCTCAAGGAATTACAATGTAATAATTCTCTGAAATCTTTATCCTTACCCATTTCCACAGCCTGGTGCAATGCTGCTTTCCAGATTTTCCCTTTAAAGCTCCCAACCCAGAGTTATAGCTTATTGCACTTTTACGCTGATTTTAACAAGCTCCAGTTCCCAAAACCACAAAAACACACTGCAGGAGTGTTTATATGGAATCTTATGAGATGCAGTCTACTTTTACACTCTCAAGAGGAAAATACAGTATCTCACGTTATGATGAGATACTTTTCTTGTTTGATTCTCTTCAGTGTAAAAGCAAAACTTTCCTTTACTTTACAGAGAAAGTTGCATCATAGTTGAGAAGAGTTAAAATTCACAGTCAGAAATGTGCTGGCAGGTATTTGTGGCTGCTGAAGTTAAATTAGGTCAAACCATTTTCATAATTACAAGACCCATGAACACCTCTGCCATAATGAAACCATTACGTCTTTATATCAGGAGATATGATGAAAACCCTGCTATTCAGTCAACAACAGGTAGAAAGAGACTTTTAAGAGAAAGGTCATTTACACACCTTAAAGAGTATATTTCATGTTTTTAAGTCTTGCCTGCAGTAGAAGCTAAAAGTTTCGGTGAGGATTCAAGGTGCCAATAAAAAGAGGGAATTTTTTACCATCTCAATGACTTGCATGCAGTCCTTCAAAAACCTAATTGGATGTAGCCCTTGGAGATGGCACTATGTGGTTCAACTGTTGATTTGCTGAACGTTAGCTTGAGCTGGAAGGGGAAACAGATCAATTGCCTTCATCACAAAACAGCACAAAGTGCCAAAAAGGATAAATAACAAAGAAGAATGGATGAAAAGCACAGGCAGAAGCTGCAATGGACTCTTTTCATTATGTTAGCATTTATTTTACCACAAAGCAGATCTTTGTCCACTGCTAAAATCACTGTTTATATGGAAAAGCAAAGGTAAAGGACCAACAACACAACCAAGAGAATCCCTCATCTGAGATTAGCTGCATTCTGTGTTTGTTGTATTTTCACTAAGGTCTGAGCTCCAAGGGTAGATTAGGCAAAATATATCATCTGAACTGTGTTGCTCCTCTCTGACAGTGCTAGCTGGAGTCCTGGTACAGATCTGGGCATGAAAAAGTTCCCCTTTCAGCTGACTGCCAGCCACTTACCAGCGACTTATCTGCTAATTCAATTGCACAGAGAGATGCCTGTGTGCCCAGGGGAAATGATTTTAAAGCATAAATGAATGCCCAGAACAAGGACGTTTCCACACGCCAAGTTTGGACACCGTACGTGATGACGTATTTGCAGGACAAATCGTTCAGCCAGTGATAGTGCAGTAATGGTGCACTATTAGTGAACCACTTCTGGCAGAAAAAGGATGAACTTTTTCATGCCCGCATCTGTAGGCCTACTGCTATTTTAAGTCTTTCTAGGCAGTTAAACCAGGAAGTCTGCTTTTGCTGTATTAATAAAAAAAAAAAAAAAAAAATCTACTCTTTCTTGCAATTTGGGTTGTTTATATTTAAGACAGTGCTTTCTTCTTTTTTTCTTTTTTGCAATGATTTAACTGGTTTCTTCTCACAATCTTAGCTCTGTCCTTATTCCTTGCAGTGCTTGTTTTCAGTTACAACTATTCCCACAGTATACCATATAGTTAACAAATTCTATGAGCTGCTCAGATGACTGAAACAAAAAGGTGAAAATAAAACACTGGAAACCATCAACAATTGGTGCAGCAAACCCCACCACAAAGGTTCATGGAAATCAAGAATGTACACAGCAAATTTCAAAAGAACACAGCAAACACAGCAACACTCTCAGTCAAATTCAACACATCCACCCTGAGTTTATATGCACACCACTGAAAAATGTTAGATTAAAGCAACCTTTACCGATAATGAATTGTTACACTATTTTTTTAATAGGGTAAAATTCTATGGATGAGGTAATGGAACTCTGAAATACAAGACAGACCCACCATTAATCAAAACAAAATATTATTCAAATCTCTAAATATTCAATGAAAACTCCAACCAATCCTTGAAGTGGGGTGCACCCCTAGGATTGGCCAAGGGACCTGCCTGTCAGACCTTTGCTTTGGGAGGCAGAGAGAATAGGGGGGGTGTCTTAGGAGTGAGGCGGGACTGCTTATATTCAAATAATCATGCTGTGCTTTCTAAAATGCAAGATCGGTAAGCACCAAGATGGATAATAGTGACACCAAATCTGTGTTGAAAGTTCACTAACTGGGATTGTTTAGGTTTAATTTGACCATTTTCTAAAGAAAGCTGTAAAGGAATGATGAATTTCTTTGTGTACCACCCTGTTTGTCTTGGGCCTTCCGCCCGGGTCCTCCAATTCTAGGCCTTTTCTGCAACTTTTGGGCCACTGGCATATACTGTAAGCCAACCAGGTGACATTCCACGTCCCTAGCATCTGCAACCGGGGGTCGGACCGCCAGGGTCTTCCCTGCCCTTGGCCGCCGCCCAACTCACACTGCACCTGACCCCTATGGTCCACAAGAAGGGGGACCCATGTCATCCTTTTGGGTTGAGCCCAACTGGGCCCCATGAGCAGAAGCCTGTCCTCCAGGTGCTCGGTTTCTGTGCCCCACCTCCAGGCCTGGCTCCAGAAAGGGGCCCCGGTGACCCGCATCCGGGTGAGGGACACGCGACTCCGATGCTTTCTTCCTCCATAAGGGTGTGTGCCCCACATGGAGGAGTTCAAGTATTTCGGGGTCTTGTTCACGAGTGAGGGAAAAATGGAACGGTAGATGGACAGGCGGATCGGTGCGGTGTCTGCAGTGATGCGGACTCTGCATCGATTCGTCGTGGTGAAGAAGGAGCTGAGCCAGAAGGCGAAGCTCTTGATTTACCGGTCCATCTGCATTCCTAACTTCACCTATGGCCATGAGCTGTGGGTCATAAACGAAAGAACAAGATTGCGGGTACAAGCGGCCGAAATGAGTTTCCTCTGCAGGGTGGCCGGGCTCTCCCTTAGAGATAGGGTGTGGAGCTCGGTCATCCGGGAGGGACTCAAAGTAGAGCCGCTGCTCCTCCGCATTGAGAGGAGCCAGATGAGGCTCGGGCATCTGCGGGATGAGGCCCCGTGGGGGACCCAGGACACGATTGAGGGACTACGTCTCCCGGCTGGCCTGGGAAAACCTCGGGATCCCCCCAGATGAGCTGGCGGCTGTGGCCGGGGAGAGAGAAGTCTGGTCTTCCCTGCTTAGGCAGCTGCCCCCGCGATCCAACCTCAGATACTGTAAGTGGCAGAAGACGGTACAGTACTGTAAGCCATGTTTACATTACTTTTAGATGGCAGGCTAACAGATCATGATATGCTCCAGGGCAAAATCAAGGGATTACATACACTTCTCTGACAGCACCAAACGGGACAAGGGGGGACCACAAAGCTTGATTGGAAAAATTTAAATGAACCCACGCTAGGACCAGTTAGTGTACACTACACCTGGATGTTCCAGTAACACTCTCAAGTGTTGAATCTTACTATGTCATGATATTACACCCACACAGCCATAACTGTTCACTACAACAGTTAGCTGTGTTTGATTCAACACTGAAACTTTTAACACCAGAAACTTCAATTTAGCTATGTCATCATTGTAAATGAGAACTGGCTCTCAACTGACTTGCCGGATTTTGAATGAAGGTCTCTGCTACTACAACTACGACTACTACTACTAAAGGTAGAATCCAGAGTTTTTTCCCCATTTCTGTTTGTAAACACTATTCAGACTTGGTGCTCCTCCCCTCAGGCTAATGGCCGCATCACTCTTCAGTCCAGGCCTCATCTTCAAAGCTCAGGAGCTGGAGAAAGTCAAGCCAATATTGACCCTGGTTTTCGAGCGTGCAGTCTAAACACTTCCTTTTCTTTGCTGTGATTCACCTTTTTTTTTTCCTTTTTTTTTGAGAACTCGAGAGAATCTGGTGTCTCCAGGCGATAAGTTTATCCTCACAGAGCACCACGCCCTTAAGCCTGCCGCACATGAGAGCTTTCTGCCGAGCTAAAAGTCATTTGAGGCTGTTTGCTCAGCTACAGAGGAGGATTAGGACCACTGGAAAAAAAAAATCTTAGAAAAAGTCAGAATTCTGACTTTAATCTCAGAATTCTGATATTAAAGTCAAAATTCTGACTTTTTCCCAGAACATTTAAAAAAAATTCAGGAAAAAAAAACATTTTTTCAGGATTTTTTTTTTTTTTTCTATTTCTGAAAAAGTCAAAGTCAGTACGTCATGCTGTTTTTTGTTGTTGTGACTTGTGAGGGTTTTACTCTAGCATGCATTTTGTTTTGAGAAAAAATTCTCATACATCATAAATGAGAAGGATTTTCTTCATCAGGGGTCTGTTGAATGAAGCAGGTTTAATGAAAACCCTGAGTTGTTTTACCCTGAAATTCGGGAAACTGAGTTTTCCGTAACACAAAGGTAGGTAACTCAACCCAGGGAAAGAGGAGTAACTCTAGCCTGTTGCACGAAGAGGGGTAACTTAAACCCTCGGTCAGTTACCATGGTAACAGACTCTCTGAAACTAACCTGGTCGGGAGCAGGTTAGTGTGGAGAAACCTTGAGTTTCTCGCTGTCTCCACCCACTTTTAGTCACACTCGCCGTTTCCTTTCCTCATTCATTCATTAAGTCAGCGGTGAGTTTTGGCTGCTGCCGTCTTAAATAAAACATGTTAAAAAATAAATCAGAGTCGGTAGGTTCATCCTTATCTTTTGATGAGGATTTTATGGATTAAGATGCTGCATGAAGGGTTAAATATTCAGAGATCATTATCAGACCACTGATAGAAGTTTAATTTCCCGACAGTTGTCATTTCTGACGTTACAGTTACACATCACGGTCAGTTATTTACATACACGAGCTGATCCGTCCGTACATTTATAATATCACCAGCCATACGTAATAGTTGGAGGTCCTGTCTCTCCGTTTACAAGAGATGCTTTAACATGATCATTTGACTCTCCAGCTGTCTCTGTTTCTGGCTAAATGGATAAAGTGTTCGTTTGCCGTGCAGACAACTGCGGTTCAATTCTTGTTGTGGCTTTTTTTATGTTGCCATACGCTTTTCTCTCGAAGCATATTGTCTATTACCCTGCATTTTTTCGCAAATAGATTTTTTTTTTCTTTCATTGTAGACGCAGGGCATTTGAGAAATGCGACGGTTATATTTAATCTTAATGCTGCCGACAAGAGCGCTTCTCCCTGAAGGATTTCACTCAAGTTAAATAAATAAAAAGACTGTGGTAAAAGTATAAAGCTGGATTCGAACATCCACCCCCCCGCAAATGGCAGCCAAGCGCGTAGACCATTAGACCAACCAGATATTCATATTCAGTCACCTGGAACCATAGTGAAATTATACGAGACTGTCGCGTTACCATTAAACAGTTCTACTCTATAACATCGTTGTGATTGTAAAGGACAGGTCAGAACTTAAATCTTCTCCCATGCCGTCTTTCTTTCTTTCTTTCTTTGCTTGCAGCAGCGGCAGCAGTTTAAACTCGCCATATGAGGCTTTAAAAGTTATATCTCCATTCAATGGCGAGCGCAGCCCCGCCCTCGCGTCTACGTTTCCATGGTGACTCGTCGAATCGGTGCTCAATTGATGTTGGCTTTTTATCTTGGTAGTGCCGGGTTAAAACCCCGGGTCGAACTACTCTGAGTTGATTAAACCAACTCAAATCAGCTGTTATGGGACTGAAAACTCAGAGTTTCGAATCTCCGAGTAGATCAACTCAGAGTTCAGAGTTACTCTCGGAGTTTGTTGAACCTGCTTCATGCAACAGACCCCAGGAGAGATGAGGTCCACTTCAGGTGTGCTAAAAAAAAAATCAGTAGCCAGAACTTTCCTTCTGACCTCAGATTTTTAAAATTCCAACTCTAAGGCTTAGCTAATGTTCCAAAAGAGTATTTGTGTGCATCTCCAGTTCACCCTCTTGAAGTAGAATCTTCTTTTCAAATTTAGCACTTTCTCTCGACAATATGACCAAATTCAGATTTTTCATATTCTCAGTCACCTGATCCTCCTCATTTATGATGTCTATGATAGTGCCCAAGGCCCACACATCAAACCTTTATCATCCACTGCCCACAACCAGGGTTAACACTGCAAATGTGTTGAAAATCCAAATTTAAGCATATTTCGCCAAGAGAAAGTATATCAGAGAGGAAGCTCCTGCATGACGGGGGTGACCCGGTGTTCTTCTTATTTTGAACACAAGCTACCACCTACATTTGAACTGTGCGTTAAGCCTGGCATACACTGTGTGATTTTTGGCTGTTTTTGAGCCGATTTTCCAGTCGTGCGACAAGTTTGGCTAACTCTTGGCCAAATTGTGTGTTGTGCGTCGTGTACTATACTAGGGGGGTCACGAGTAGCGATTGGCACCTCATGATGAGCTCCCAAACAGAAATAGTGAGTCGCAAGAAAATCAAACCTGTTTGATATTTTGGTCGTGGCTCGTGAGTGAATTGCATGTTGAAGCGGCACCAAGACCAGACTGAGAACTTTTTCCTCAGAGATTTTCACATTTCGCATGCGTGAAACAAAAACCGAAGTAAACCAAAGGCAGCATGGAGACCCGGCTTGTCATTTGGATGGAGTTCTCTTTGTAAAACCAGCAGACTGTATAGCCCACGTCTGCTCAGCCAATTCCTCGTCCGCACGCGACGTCGTGGCCTTTTATTTTTGGCGAATTCTTCACAAAGAAGAGCGCAAATCGCCAAGACAGCACAGTTTTTTGGGTGATAGCATAATGTTGCTGCTGCTGTTGTTGTCGTTATTGTCTTCTTCTTCTGCAGGATTCTGCATACGCTCCATGGCCATTGTGGCTGCCATGAAATTCCTGCTGTCTTCTGTGTACCACTTGAAGGAGTTTGTGTACCACTGGTGGTACACATACCACAGTTTGAACATGAAGGTTTAAGAGGATAAATTGGTGGAAATAGGTGCGGCCAGGGGGAACGATTTCAGAGCATAAATGAATGCCTGGAACAAGGACGTTTCCACTGGCCAAGTTTGGACAACGTGTGTGATGATGTATTCGCGGGAGAAATCGTTCAGCCAGTGATAATAGGGTACTATAATTGCACAACTTCTGGCAGAAAAAGGCAGAACTTTTTCATGCCTGCATCTGTATCAATCAAGTCAACGTGATGACAGAGGGCTGCCATCTTGAAATCATGTGATCTGCGGACACGTTTTGATTGGTTGCTAAATCTTCTGTCCTCAGCAGGAAGCTTAAGTTGAGCACACACGGTTAGTTTTTCACCTCGTGAGGCAAAAAATATTAAACGTGTTTGATTTTCACCTCAAGGCCTCGTGAGGCAGAAAACTCACCAAAAATCAGGTGCATACAGCAGCAATCTGGTGAGAAAACAACCTCGAATGACTTTTAGCTCAGCAGAAAGCTCTCATATACGGCAGGCATTACCTCTGTCATTGGCTGGAGATAAATACGCAAATCTCCGCCCAGAACCATCCTGAATACACCCAAAACAAAAGAAAAAATTAAATTTGGTCAGGTCGAGAGGGAGTTGGAAACAAGTCACCGCCACACAAGACTAGAGGCCCAAAGGTGTGGATTGAAACGGATATCACTTGCACAAGTCTAGCATTTATTTTCAGGGAGAAAAGTCTGCATTCTACGCACTGCCAGGTCTCCAGAACACTTTTAACTGGCCTAAACTATGGGATTGCTGGGAAAAGTTGCTGTAGTGGAAATAATTATTCCACATGTTTTTGAGGCTGACCCACAGCAAAATGCAATAACATGTTGATGCATGTTTTAAGTTCCAGTATCTAACAAAACGGGGGGTGGGTGAGTGGGAGGGGCACCTTTTATTTATTCATTTGGTTTCACGCTATTTGAGATGCCTCAGACCAGTTCTTGTGATGATCCCTTTTTTAAACTTGGGAAACTAAACTGAGAGTCTACAGCAAGGGTGCCCAAGTCCGGTCCTCGAGAACTACTACCCCTGCAATTTTTAGAACATACCTTCCCCAACACACCTGAGTCAACTGGCTAATTCACTCATGTATGTCATTCAGCTCTGCAGAGGCCTGATAACGAGCCATTTATTTGATTCGGGTGTGTTGGAGAAGGGATGCAAACCAAAATGTGCAGGATAGCAGCTCTAAAGGACCGGACTTGGGCACCCTTGGTCTACAGTATGTGCTGTTTTCTGAGGATGAAGCATGGACTGCACAAGCCGTAGCTTCAACAGTGCTTTAAAAAGAAATAATCAGACCCAAAAATGCACAAGTAAGATAAAAATTCTTACTTTGGGGAAAACTGCATAAATATTTTAGATAAATGAGAAGTGTGGTTTCCAGTGGTTAAATGATGTGTGCCTGCGTAAACACTAGAATTGCTTACTTATTGGAACATTATGTTTACACAGCTACATGATGGAAAGTCCAAGCAAATCCTAATCCCAAACAGTAAATTGTTAAATATTTACTGTAAAAAAAAAAAAAAGAAAAAGACAAAGTTTAAGCTTGGAGTGGTAATTTTATTGTAAGTCATTGTGTATTTCCCTGAAGTGATGCAAACTCTGTGGGTGTAGAAGCCTCAGTTAAAAAATGTCGACACCTGCAAATTAAATTACCCCATCACTAAGTTCCATCAGACCACACGGAAACGTGAGCAGGGGCTCTGCAGGTCTGGGGATTTGGTGACATTAAAAGCAAATAACACGGTGTGTATCTGTTCAACCTGTCCTTCCACTCCGCCCACACCTCTGCTCCCGCGCATCTCACACGTGGAGCATCACTAACGCGCAATGGTGTGCATAACTGAGGATGCATTAAGGCAGAGGACAGTGCGCGCCCCTGGATGCGAGCTGCTGAAGTCGCAGCCACTCCACTCCATGTTTTGCCCTGCCCTTGTGCGCTCTGCCCGCTGTGCAGCGTGCGTCTCCGTTGCATTTCGCTTCCCTCACACTGTCATAAACACACGGGGCAGCTGTGCGTGTGGGGAGAAGTTGTAGGCACGCGGAGCACCAGGTAGCTTCTTCTTAAGGATTTGTTCAGTCTCGGAGCAGTCGGACTCGTCTTTTCTCTTTTCTGGGGGACGATGAGATGGACGCATCAGTTGCCTGTCTAAAGTGAGGAGCGATTTTTTTTTCTTTTTTTTCTTCTTTTTTCCCCCCTTTTCTTTATCCTCATCTGACATCGCGCTGATCAAAAAGATCACTGTATCAGCCCTTTGGATTTCTTTCATTTCTGATGGAGCTTCTATTTCTCTGTGAAACATCATCCAGGATTTCACTGATGTATGCGATGTGGAGGCTGCAAGTCGCCTTATGTACTCTGTCGGTGCTGTCCCTGTCTTCAGCTGGAGAGAGCAAAGCGCGGAGCTGTAGCGAGGTTAGACAGGCTTATAGCGCTAAAGGATTCAGCCTCCTCAATGTACCTCTTCAGGAAATATCAGGTAGGCGACACACACATAATCGCTGCATTTCGCTCACCCCATCCACACGTGTCACGTCTCCTTCCCCCCTCAAATTCAACAAAATGATAAGAACTGTGTGATCTTCCTTAAATCTTTAATCATTTAATTGGTGCAGTATTTAAGCAGCAATTCCGCTCAGTCATGTAAGATTCCCACACTCAATCTTATTCTCATGAAAAGTCTGTTTCTTTGCAATGTCCCGTTTCATGAGATTAAGTTTGGAAAACATATCTCTGAGGAAAATCTGTGCAGTTTGGTAGCCGTGCTGCAAAGTGCTATAAATCCAATGCATACCAATTTTAGGCATGTAGAAGGGGCTATAGCAGCTGATTTGTGCTATTTTATCATTTTCATCCCCATTTTTTTTTTTTACTGTTTTTTTTTCACTTTTCATTAAAAGCCTTATATAATTTTTCTTCTAGTTGATATCAAAACCTGGGTTTGACATGCAGAATACACACCAGAAGTGATCTAACTGCTTTAAAGCATCATCAGTGTTGCATCTTTAGAAAGAATCACAATGTGTATAGGGAAATCACGCATACTGCTCAAGCATTTCTTTTAGGTACAGTATGTTTTAGAGTAAGAGACTAAGTTGAGATCAGTAACAGCAGTCACACTAAATTTTAAAAAACAAACAAACAAAAAAAACACCCTAATGGAAGCCACTTCCTTCTTTCACCTGTTTCCACCTTTTCCTGTGTTTGAAAGTTCTCAACCATTAAAGTGAGATATTTTCCTCCCTAAAGGGGGAGACTTCACCCAGAGCTGACACAAGAATCATTCGTAATCATTTGTGACACTTTAATATGCTGCAGTCACCCCCATTTGTGATGATCCTGAAACAGAGCCGCTCAGTTGCAGCCAGTGGAAGTCTGACTTCAACAGCAGCATAGGAAGACGTGTTTCCGAGCTGGCTGCATACCTGTTGCTCATATTCAACAGAAGATCATGGAGCTTGCTGTGCTGGATTTGGCTAAATAGTGAATAGTGTTTACCAGTAGGGGGCTGTATGCACTCAACATGAATTACTCCTTTTGCTGGAGATTTTTTTCCATTTAGATATTCCTCAAGGCTACAGCTTGGGTTTTAATTCATGCTCTTCACTACAGCAGAGATATGGGGTTTTATTATCTCTTGTGTGGTGGTAATCACATTTATGGTCGAATCAAGAAAAGAGATTAGCCAGTAAACATAGTCTGCTTCATGAGAGGGAAGCTGAGAGGCCTGAAGTCACTGCCTCTATTGCTTCTTACAGAGGGAATGGAGATGCTGTATTGGTAATTGACAGTGTCAGGCAGTAATCACCATAGCTGCCTTATTGGGTTTTAACATGGTTTTGGCCATGATGGGAATATGGTAGGTTTGTGGGCGACTGGACGTTTGTAGGTCTGCTCCAGTGTCTGTATCAATGTGCATGTGTGTGTTCTTTTGATATATCTTATCTCAACTTGTTGTAACTCCCAATTAATATGCGTGCTTAAGATTTAATTTGCTTCTTAAAATAACCAGAAATGAAAAATGTTGTATCTGCACTGTTTCTGCTCCAGCAGCAAATTATATTCTGCTCTAGTTGTGACTCATAATTCAGGAGAAGTCAGTAGACTACTCGAACGAAAATATCAATGATTAGAATAATTAGTGTGCAGGTTATTTATTTATTTCCTCATCTGTTTGTATGATTAACTCTAAAAAGTGCTGCTTCCTGGTTGCTTGTGCTTTATTTATCTATTTATTTTACTTGATCCGGACATGGGATGGATGCCAAGCAAGCGCCCGCTCTCATTTTTGTGAGCAGGGCTGCAAAACGTTATGATCGAACCAAGCTTTGCACAGGGGTCAGATGTTAAACAGCTCTACGTGTTTTCGTGCTTTGCATGAATCCTGCATGTGATTGTAATGTCAGTTCTCAGCACTGGATGCAAGGGTGAATTTTTTTATTTATTAATTTCATTTCATTCTTCCTGATTATCTGGCATGTATTTTTATTATTTATTTAGTCGTTTTTGATTATACTCATGTGCTCTGTTGCAGAACTTAAACTTTTGTGCAGCTGTTTTTATTTAGTTTGACAGCTCTTAAAAGAGAGAAAAATCATGAAGTGTTTCCAGTATTTGACCAAAGAGTTTTTGTTGGCTTCCAGTCCTCTACTGGACGAGGTCCATTTATCACAAGAAAAATTCAGACTGTGTCAAATAGTTTTTCTAAGTGATTTTGAAATCCTTGGACACGGCTTAACTTGGTTATTCATAGTGTACGGACAATGTTTTATCTTGTATAACATTCCTGTCCTGCTTGGCGTTCCAGCACATGACGTCAGCTGGCTGCAGTTTTACAAGGTTGTGATCAATCATTTCTTAAAGTTCATGAACAGCCCATAAACTGTGTGTAATCTAATATAATTGTCTCCAGATAACCTTTAAAGAACACAAAAGAAGTTAGACGTGGCCGAGGAGATGGAAAAGTAGAAAACATTCAATTATCCATAATTAAATATGCTAATACAAACGTGTGGAAAGCTGCGTGTGTGTTGTTAACACTCATCCCTCCATCATTTGCAATGTCATGCCACCGCTATGCCTCTAGATACAAAGCACCCAGGTTTAATGCAGCTAACATGCTGGATGCCTCAGATTGTAAGCTCCAATTAGCATAAGCTAATTATTTTGATGGGTCTTTGCTGCTGACCAGCTGGACGTCATTATTTACCAGGTGAAAAAGAGAGAGAAATTTATATTTGCCAAAAGGGGAGGGGGATTGTCACACTCGAATACTAATTGAAAATAAATCCAAAACATTGTAAATTCTTAATTAGGAAAAATACGTTATTTTTCCACCCACACAGCTGTTATTTAACGCTGTCTAGGTGTCTCACAAGCACGAGGAAAACTTAACATAAAGGAGTTGGAAAACTATAAGAGCGGAGATCTCAAGTTGATGTTTTAAAACGTACATACTTTAGAGCTGTGCTGTCATTTATTTTTGCCTTTGCTATATTGTTATGTTCAGTTGTCCTCAAAATTATTCATGTCTTCCTATTAGATAATAAAGAATCAGCTGTCAGTGAAATAAGATGAAATTGAAAAAAATAATAATGCATTAAAAATTTGTGAGAATTATGACATTTGAATTGTGGTTCAACACAAATATTTAAAACAAGCATGATGGGACCCCTGAACTAAAATTTTGTTGAGCAACCCTTTGAGACAATCACTGCAGTCAAGTAATGTTCGATCAGACTTCTGCACCTGCTGACAGGTATTTTGGTCCACTGTTAATGAGCAAGGTGCTCCAATTTGTCTGGGAGTTTTTTTTGTTTTATTTTCAAAATTAGTCTTTTCAACTGCAATTCAAAAGCAATATTTTGTTTCACTAATTATAATTTGTAATTTTTTATTTATTATTACTTTTAAAAATGTTATTTGAATTACTATTGTGAATTTAGCATTTTCTTTAATTGGAGGGTATGAATCATTTTTAGGACGACTGTCTGTGAAGTTGGATTTGCCATTTTTAACCTATTTAAGTGTTTGTTTGTTTTTCTGTATTAGTGACAGAGCAGCAAGTCTTAAAAACTTCACAACCACAACTGTCATGGCAGTGTTAAGCACAGACATTTGGTGGACAGTATGTCTCGTCCTTGTAGGCAGTCAGCAATAACCGTGTGATTTTGCCCTGAAGAGATCTCAAACACTCTCAGTAGTGACACTTCTCATACCCCCGGCTGTGCTTGACAAGTCATCATCATACATAGTTTTACTCTTGGATTGAAATGCCAGTCTGCTGCTCATGCAGACTTTAGGTGAATTGACCGAGTTGTCTGACTTTAACAGAAGTCAACTACTTCATTGAATGTAGAGTAAGAGTTAATATGAACTGAAGGACTTGTTCAGCAGAGGTAGAGCCTAGTGAGATAAATTTCACCAGCTTAAGCTTCTGAGGAAAGAGTCAAGATAGTTTGTTAAAAGACAAAGCAAAGGATGGAAGGGTACTGAACTGTACCTGTATGCAGAGAGAATGTGAAAGATGTATAGTGTTTCATTAGACTCCACCAGGCTGAGCTTGGAATTCCTCCACTCATGTGTCCGCATTGCCTACGCACCGTCATCACCAGCCACCCGGTTGCTCATGTGTGAGATGCAAGTTACCGTGTCAGACATACAATAGGGCCTGATTGTCAGTCCCTTTGTTCATATACACAGCTGCTCTTCGGCGCTTCAGTCAGGCCCCACCATGGTGCTCCTTTTCTGAGGCTTCGTTGTTAATATCAACGTCTACTCTACACTGAGCAGCTGGGATTCTCATGGGTGGACTCTGCTCTTTGCTTCAGCTTTCAAATAAAATAGTTCAATATGCTGTGGTTCCTATCAGTGCATTTCCCAAGTTTTATATTTCCTTTCTCAAGAATAACAACTACCTCAGGGGCTCATCCATAGAAATTTGATTTGATTTCTCTTAACACATTATTAGCTGTTTGACAATACTGCATATTTTTCCTCATGCGAATTCTTTATGCTTCAACTCTGTTTATTAATGAGATCAATGCTTACAAGTTGGATATTCGTGCACTTCCCCAGTTCCCTTAAACACAACCCAGATATCAAAGATCTTTTCTGTTTGAACTTAAATGCATGTTGAGACCCCTATAAAGCTTTGGTGTGCAGCATAGCGTATGTTGTCTGCATCTGAGATTTCTTGACATATAAATCTCTCTGTGTTCGTGTTAACATCAACGCTGTAATTTAAAGAGTGTCTTGAACAGTCTTGTCATCACGTTTCTGCATGCTGTCATAAAAGTATGTAATCAACATTCATTTTGTTGCACTGATTCATTTTCATTTGACACAAAGATGCAGGATGATTATGTGAGTTTTAGATGTAATCACTTAATAATGGAATGACATCAGTCTTGTATTGAAAGCGTGGGAATACGACTGTAAAAACCCTTGCCCTGCACACATCTCTATAAAATTTCTGAGGGGTTTCACTTGCTAATTTTTTTTTCTTCCTTTTTTTCCCAAAGCCCATTAAGATGCTCTTGGCTTTGCCAAATTGGAAATAAGTCTCTCGCCAGCCTGTATACATCTTTAGAGAGAACAGTTAATGAGATGTGAGGGAGATTAGGCTTTATGCGAGTGTGTATATGTGCGTGCCTCTGCAGCAGTTTAGCTTCACATTGCGAGCCTTTCTTTTGCATCGCATCTTTGTTGTGATAGAAAATGACACAAGTGCTTTGTTTTTCATTGGGCGAGACAGATTGTGTGCATGGCACATCCAAATGAGTTTGAATGTGTATCCTCCTGTGGTTCGCTTCAGATTCCCTAAAAGAGAATGCCTGACAGTTGTCCTGATCTGAGGAATCTGTTTACCCTCTGCAAGCATTCAAGCCTGAAATACATGGTCTCCAAGCATCCCTGGACCATCCTCAGCACCACGTATGATTTTTTTTTCTGTGTAGCGTCAAAAGCCTCCAGATAGCGTAGAAGACTGCTGGAGCATTTTTTCCAGTTTTCAATCAGCCACTGGCCTAAATCAGTAATAGAGGAGGGATTAAGAATCTCTACCCTGTCAAGCATTGAGAGGAAGTGGAAAATAAAAAAGTTAAAGCACGGATGGGATGCTATGTTTAGGGATTAGAAGAGAAAGCGAAGAAAATAAACAGTGCAATAAACAAACTTTTAAAGTAAGAGGAAGCATATAGGTATATGAGAACATCCTTGACTAACCAAGTGTTGAAATCGTGACTTGGTTGGTAGCGCTGTGAGGTGAGCGGAGCTCTGGGACACAACGAAGGAGCTGGGTAGAATATTATCTATCTGAACATAAGGGATTAGTGATCTGACTCTGTCTTTGTGCTGCTTGGATGTATTCCTACCTTTTGTACTTGTTTTAGAAAAAAAAAAGTTCAATAGTCCTTTTGTGAATATAGCATCGAGAGGAAAACTCCCACAGGAGTTAACTTGGAAAAAATAAATACATAGAAATAAATAAATAAAAAGTCTAATGCTGAGCTCCACTGGGGAACAACCTTTCTCTGGGATTTCTGTCACCGGGTGCTATAGGAATGGTGTTGAGCATAGTGGGGTCACATTGTTATATAATTGCACACACTGGGAAATAGTGAGTGGTTATACAAGATTATAGGGACTGCCTTCCCATTGATACAGGGGAGACCCTTTAGGTTTGACCTAAAGCCTAGCTGAAGCATATTGTTTACTGCAAAGATAACACTGTTTCACCCTTTAGCCAGGAAAGTGTTTGTGGTTTTCCCACCATAATTTAATATGTATGTCAGAGAACCAGAGCACTATGTTTTGTTTATTGCTATGGTCTGTCTTGTGCCCACAGAGCCCTTAGCCTCTGGAGGAGTCTCTGAATAGAAGTCCCAAGCCTGACACCAACAATAGGGCTCAGAGAGATGAGAGCCATGCGGTGCTCTGGGAAAACCTGCATGGGTGTAGCATATCGAGATGTCAAGGATCCAAATGCATTTCACACAAGGGCCTTTTTAGTTTTGTTTTTCAGATCCAGATAAGTGCACACGGCTAGAATGATTTGCTAAATAAGTCAGCCCTCAGAGAGTTGAAGTAAACAAGCATTTAGTAGAAATAAACACGGTATGCCAAAATTGTCATAGCAACGTCAGATGCTATCAACAAATGCAGACAACACTGGTTTCACTGGCGTTACAGACTTGACAATGACACTGTTGTTGTTGATGTGCTGAAGAAACAGAGGGAGTTTGTACCCCCCCCCCACCCCCCCCCCCACAAAAGGCCTCAGCGGTGGTTCCACTGTCAGGAAACCACGGCAGAGTTTTGATGCATCAAAATCAATATTGTAAGTGCTCCACCTAGCAAAACAAAACATCTCTCTCTGGACTCCAAACATGGTGATACTCTTGTCAATAAGTAGTCAAAGAAAGGCATCAAATAATGGATGCTGTAAATTTTTCCTATCTTTTTTTCTTTTTTACAGCTGAAACAAGAAATTAGGGTTTGAAAAATCCAAGACCCTCTGTCAGTTTATATCTTTTAAACTGTGAACACAAAGGATGAAAGAGAACTGTGCTTTTTACTATTCTTAAACTGATAATTTCTTAAAAAAAAAAAAAAGAAGGAACTCATTCAAACATAATGCAGCGTACAGGATGTGTACTTATTTCTTTCAGACCTGCAAAATTGTTTGTGTGCTTTTACCTTTAAGGCCTGATTTGATGTGGATGTTGCATCATCCTTTTGAAAGACTATGTGCAGAGAAAAAAAAAAGGAATACAGCTTTTATGTTTACAGAACTAACAGGACATGTCACCAGAGCAAAGAAACATTTTAAAAGTTATTTCAACAAGAATAAAGCCCTAAAGGATAGAGGAACAAGAAAATATCTGACTACACTGATGATAGCTGTAACATCAGCTGGTGGGGATGTTGTTTTCCTGTTCAAACAAACATAAAGAGAGAAAAAACAGACATTTAAAAAAAAAACAACAAAAAACAAAACTAAATATGCCACATTATGTCAGTGTGTCCACATATTAATTCCTTTTAAACTGTTTAAAATTTTAATTTTAAATTAGTGCCTAATATTCTGACTTGGTTCTTATCCCAATCTGTTGGTTGCACCCCTTAAAATTTTTGGGGGGAATTTTCTTTCCTTTTTTTTTTTTTTAGCAAACTCTGTGTTGACTCAGACTCTAGAGCCTGAAGTATAAAGATGTGTAATTTAATTTGAGCACCACTTTATCTACTAAATGAATTTGTCGGCTGCATATATGTGAAGAGCTGCATTTGATTTCTCTAGACTACCACACATCATAAAAATTTGTTTGCATCTCTCGTGGTCATACAGGGCTTGCACTGTCTCTGGTCATTACCCGGCAAATTGTACAACTGGAACAGAGATCTTAACTGGACTACAGTGTGCATATAAAATACCCACACTGATGCTTGGTCTGCATAATAATGGTAAAACTCATAGTCATGTTTATTTTTGCCACTTGGTAAAATCATGATTTTCAAACATGATTGTTTATTTGAGAAAACCTTATTTCTTTGTTCAACTTTTAATATTGGTGTTTCTTTTAAACACTAATCATAAAAAAGAAATGAAAGGATGCAACTTATTGTAAATAGATAAATTGGAAAAAGTATATAATTTGAACAGATAATATGAAAATAAGGTCCCATCCATACGAATTCAAACTCTGGCCTAAATTCACAAATTTTTCACCAGACCAGCCTCTCATCCATACGAAGCCGACATTTCGGGGGTCTGCAAACGATCTTTGTTTTAATCAAGCCTTCAGAGCGGGAAGATTTTGAAACGTTGTTTGTGCGGTTCCATCTTTAAGATCTGCCTGCATTTTTTTTTTCTTACACGCATGCGTCATAGCTTCGCCTCTAAACATGCATGTGCTATACTCAGCATCTTAACAACATCGGCGCCGTACAGTGTTGAATGGTTGCTGCTCGTACCTGTTCGCGCACTCGTACTTGCTGCCACCTTTTTGGTTTGGTTGTTCTTCCTCTTCTTGTGGTTTGATCGAAGTATTCAGTTTGGTTGTTTTACATTGTATACACATTTCTGTGCACGCCCAATATTTCGTCGCCTGTTTTCGCCCATTTTTGCTTTAGCACCACAGCGCCACCTACAGGCCTGGCATATATTTTGCAGCGTTTCCATGCATTCATGTGGTCGATCATGTTTATTTTACATCTCTGTCTTTAAGACAAACGTTCTGGAAAAAATGAGCGTTTCGTGTTTGTTTTGACTTTGTGTGGACATGGTCTAACACTGTAATAACATAAAAGATTTAAATGGAATGAACTAAAATCGTTGGTTCATTATGCTGTTTCATAATTGTAGGAAGTGAAAGTTTTAGTTGAAATTGAATTGATAGTCCAGTCTTAAAGATGAAGATTGATGCTTGTAGAGTAAGTGTCTGCTGGTAGATGTACAATTTGCTCTTAAAAATGGCTTAAATAGGCATATAAATAGCAAACAGCCGCTTGTGTAAATAAATAGCAGCTTGTGTTAAAGTATGTTTCTCCTTTATAAAAGAAATCCATCCAGTTTCTACATCCATGTCAGGGTCACAGGGGCAGTTAGTTGGGGGTGGGGGCTCGAGCCTATATCCCAACTGTCAGAAGGCGAGAAACGGGGCACACACTGGACAGGTCACCAGTCCATCACAGGACAGCTTGAAATTCAATAAACTATTTGTCACATGCTCACCATAACAGCTGTAAACAAGGCAAGAGAAAAAGCTCAGCATCCCATGGCATAAATTCAGAAATGCAATTTTATCTGGATTGCTAAAGGCTTAACGAGAGAGTGTAAACTGCATCAATTCATCACTCAAGTGAATAGATGATTAAGGCTCACCAAGTAACAAAGCAGCTGAAATCGTGCCAGCCTTGCAACACTCCTGAGGAATTGTTGTAAATTGCATTTTCAAAAATCAGTAGTTGTTAGTGAGGACAAGACAGGCAGGGGAAAGTATGTCGTAGTAGTCATAAATTAGGGAATTTGGGCTAATTACAGAAGTTCATGACCGAGTTTAGTGTGATCTCGTCTGCAGCTTTGAGGTGGAGAGACTAATTGGAGATCTTTATTATTTTTATGTTAATGCAAAAAATTTAGAGGGCTGGTTTTAACCCAGGGTCGCATTTGTGGGCTTTAATTATAACACAATATAATAAGCTTTGCAATAAAATGCCTACGGGGATAAAATGGCACAGGTGTGTTTCAGAAGTCAGCTCCATGTTCCTTCACCTTTTGTTTCCCTTTTTTCTTCAAACTCCTGTTTATACACTGCTTCATTTTCACCTCATTAACCGGAGATGAAATTATACTGATGAAAATAAATTATTATTTAATGAATTTCTGGAAAGAAAAAAAAAAAAAACACACGCACACATAAAAGCTTTAATACTTCCAGAAGTGGGAAAATAGTCTGTATTGAGAAGGCTGGAAAATCTTCTGGAAAATGATGAAGAAAAGAAAAAAAAACAAGTTTGCTTTTAAATATCTTGTACAATTTCAGATTAGTGTTTGTTGTTGTTTTGCGTCAATGATGCCTTCATATGTTTCTCTATACTGTATCTGGCTGCTGTTTTCATGTATAATGGCACTGAATATTGGATTTTTTGGCATGGGACTAGTAACTTTGGATGTGCATCTTGCAAAATGCTGAAGAATGACATTAGGATTTATGTAGCACTACAGACGTACATTGTGGAATGAAACATTGCACTCACACCAATGACTGAATGGAGCCACATAATGTATCTCTTGGGAGCCGCTTTGCCCTTGTGAAAAATGTGAAAATCTCATACAGTATAACCTCAATGTCAGGAGAGCCCGGCCTTAAGTTTTGTCTTGCAAAAAATTGTGGATGGGACTTGAGAACACATATACTGAGCCTTCCCAGTTTCAGTTTTATTAATTCAAGACCTGTTGGACCAGAGGTTCAACATTTTGGAAAAGCTTATTGAGACTGACGGCTTATTGAGCCCTTGTCCGGTGTTTACATCTTTTGGATCCTTTCAGTTCCTCATGTGTCAAAAGAAACATGTGGTGATGTGATACTTCTTGGCACATCCTTGTTCTTTGGCTGCTGCAGGGTGCGAGATTCTGAAAGGAAGCCAGCCTCATCTTTTGCTCCCAGAACCCTGCTGTTTCCTGTCCCCGGTGTAAACTGCCGGTAAATGAGTGGGCTGGTCATCGCACACCCTGGGGCTCTACCTCGGGCTCTTCAGACCACCAGCTGTTGTGTTTAGGACTGAGTCATGCACCAGTTAGTATGATGAATCCAGAGCACAAATGTAAGGTTTTCACCTTACCGCATGTCTTTGCCTCCCTTCTAATATGAAGAGAGTGCAATGAACTGCATGGACATAATGAGACAGAGTTAATCGTTTTTTGTTTGTTTGTTTGTTTGTTTTTAATCAAACAGCTTTCAAACCAGAAAGACCAACATGTTCATGTAAACTGTAATAGCATACCAGTTTTGGTACTTTTTAATGCATTTGCATGCATTTCATCTGCTGCCCTTTGCTGCCCTTTGCTACAGCCATGCTTGTTTTTATGCTTTCATTTGCTTGGTTCCTGCCACAAATGATGCATTCTGGATGATTCCTTTCCTCTCCAAAATGTAACCAAAGCAAAAATGTTAAATAACTTAAGCTGATTCACCTCAAATCATCTCTGTGTGGACATAACTTAGTTTTCATCACACTGGGTCTTGACAGTCAAAGCTTTGGGGATCCCCCTTGGTTTGCAATAAAAATGTATTTTTATGAACCAAGCAAAAGGACTTGTAAGTCTGGACAGTTAATTTTAAGGGCGTCAGTTTCCTCCTACCATGATTGAATTGAATGAATTAGATCTGATAGATTTCAGTTATTATCAGGGATAGGAGGTAAGGCTGTGACTATTTACTGGAGGCTGGATATTGGAAGCGGCCATTAATAATCAAGGAAATCTGAAGCAATAGGTATTTGAAAAGGACACATTTCCATTGGTGGTTTTAAGCCAATACAGTGGACTGCATAGCATTGTCATAATTAATTTAAATATGGATTTGTCCTTGGGGTAGAAAGAAAAAATGAAAAAAAAAAAAAAGAAACAACTGAAGTGGACATCCACAAGTGGAAAAACTGGAAGCTCTTCTTAGAAATGTTGTTTTTTGTTTGGCAGTATATCTTGTTTGACATATGAAGTAAGAATTTCTTAGTAAGACCCTAAAAACTGACACATGACAGCTCCGATCAGGAGTTCTCTATAACAATTGGTCCCACGTCTTTAGTGCCTTTGGTTGTTGAATTAAAGTCTCACTGAGGTCAACGTTATAGGGTAAGCTTTTTTTTTTCTTTTTAAAGAAAGCCATATAGTGTTCATATATATTTTATCTTCAGATAAAGACCTGTCTAATGATGTATTTGATTTGGAGAAAGCCAAAAAAATAATTTTTCTGACCATTGTCAGTGTGTGTACTGTCTTCTACTACATGCCTTTTAAGGTGTTGTTTATCCCAAACAGGGCACACTAGTTATTTTAGCAAAGTAGTTTGATGCCAATAAATCCAGTTTAACAATTTTTCACATTTTACATTATCTGATAACTAATTGAAACTAAAAGGCTAAATGTCTTGGAAAATGTATGTAAATATTCCAACTCAATGGTCTGTTTTAGAGATCGTAGACATATAATCTACTCCTAGGGCTGTAACAGTACACATAAAATCCCGGTTCAGTATGTACCTCGGTACACAAGTCACGGTTCGTTTTTTTTTTTTTTTTTTTTGTACAGAAATGGAAAAAAAAAATACAAATATCTTTTACGTTTAATATTTAACATCAAATCTGTTTTGTTTGTTTTTCTGCCATATTGTTTGAATAAGAAAAAAATTAAGCATAAATAAAGAAAATATATTAAAATAAAATCCTGCTGTTTTGTTGGGGTTTTTTTGTTTTTGTTTTTTTTACACTTTTCCATGAAACAAAACAAAACATGCTTTCACTTCGCCATTTGCGTTCTAAGAGCAGCATTTAACAGAAACAGCTCCTCTTTCATTTCACTCATCCTTATCACAAAAACTAAACATCACAGCAGGTTACTCTTCTGGTCAGATTGCCTTAATTAAAAAAATGCATAAATAAGTAACATACTGCTGTTTTTACACCTGTTTGCACTAAATTAGTCTGTTTTCTAGTCGTACCAGTAACATTCAAACTTGTGTGGTGTTGCTGTAGATGCATCATGTTGGAAGTGTTTCTGAGTGCATACCTGACCACAGTTCTGCAGAGTAGCCCACTGCTTTTGTTTTGACGGCTTTTTTTTTTTTCTTTTTCCTCCTCCCTCTTCGTCAAAACCGAGGTGCTCCCAGACGGGGACTTGGGGCTTTACAGAGACGCTTCCTCTAGCTCAACTAGCTTACATGCCATGTTGTTAGGAGTTGTTAGAAACAGGATGGTAAGCGTGCTGCACCAACTGGAGGTGACATTTCACTGGTCTGTCATTCAATTATGTCCGGTTGCACGCAAAAACTTTAATGAAACAATAAAGAGCTAAATAAACAAATCTTGCGCCCAACAGTTTGGTACAGAGTGCCAAACCGAGAGCAGTTTAACAAGCGGTTTGACACAAATACACATACCGTTACAGCCCTAACTCCTACTCATCAGTGATGATGGAGATAGATATGAACCAACTTTTGGAATTTCCTGACAGGAGATTTTTACATGGGGTGGCATTTCATTTTCATTTGTTTTATTTGCCTATGTCTTGCCCCACAATTGAATTAAATTGACAGAGTATAAAAAATTGATGGATTTAGGAACACATCGCTTGTTATCTCAAGACAAATTACATTGTATTGCAAAACAAGTGTGCTTAATATTTACCAGACAGACACCCTGCTGGGATTTACTTTGTTTTACATGTTCTTGTGTTTTTTTCTTCGATGGATCTGCTTATGAACCTGTACAGTTTAATTAAAGAAATCCAATTCCCAAGAATGGCAAGAACAATATTAAAAATATTGCAAAGTTTGCACATGGAACTTCTTGCAATGACAAGAGAATAATGTGGTGCTCATAAACCAAGGCATCTGGCAAATTAACTTCTGTGGAATTCAGGAATAACACAGACAGCTGGGAATGTGGATTCTAAGTTCACTTTTGATGAATCTTTAATGCAGAAAAAGTATTTTAAGTTAATCATTAAATACTTCAGGAATAAGTAATAAATGAATATCCCTCAAAGTAAAATAATAATGAATGAAACCCATATTGCATTGTGGCCTTCACTCATTGCGGTTGATCTTAAACTAAGATATTTTTACAGCTGAACTTGAAAGTTTAATGCTACTGTAACAAACAATAATTTATTTTGATTGCTTTTATTTGAAGAAATAGACATATACTGTAACAAGCTGTGGATTTGTACTCTACCCTGTATACAGAATGTCACAGAACTGGGTCAACGGGGAGGGACTAAAATGCAAAACTCCACACAAGAGACATAAAATGTCCTTTTTCTTTAATGCAGTCCAAGGTCAAAACTAGGAGGTCAAAAACAGGCAGGCAAAAGTTTCTAAAAAAGACAGAAAGCAGGAATCAAGAAAGGTCATCAACACCAGAGGCAGAAGACAACAGGATGCAAGTAAAACATGTTTCTGGTGGGACAAATGCTGATCACAGGAGGAAAAGAAGCGAAAAATGCCTGAAACAAGACAAGACAATAGCGTGCAAAATAAAACAGGAAAGTGAAAACCATGAACAGACAGTCAGAATTTAACCAGCGATGTGACAGTATAATACAGAAATGGCTTAAGAAGCCATACGCAGCAGTGTCCCATTGCTGTGATTTGGAAATCCATATTATTATGTTCTTATTTCTTAATACAGCGTTCACCACAGACTCTGGTATAAATTTAGCTTGGAGAATTAGTCACAGACATTACCCATGACAGAGCCATGTAGTTATTCACTATATTGCAGGCCTGCTTTAATAGACTGAATGCATGACTGAAGATAGCTGCCATGAACTCCTCTCAAACGCTTGACTTGTGACTTGCTTTACCTTTGACATTTACTCTAGAAATATCCAGCACACATTGGTTCCAGATATTATTGTATACACCCAAAGAACTGCGGAAAGTGTTAATGTATGAGGAATTAGATTATTATTCACGGCACAGAGACACCAGAACCACCAGGTGTTTGGTGGGAAATTTTATCTGATTTATAATAAGCTCAACATGAGTAGTTTACTAATGGGAGGCAATGGTTTAGTAAGATGATAAAAGTCTGCAATTGCATATGATTAAGCATTTTTTAAAAAGTCACCTTTAGGAAAAGTTTAAATTTCCTTCAGTGACATGTTAAATATTGAATATTAAACTTGAATGTTGCATTAATGGTAAATTTACTGTATGAGGAAAAGTACCAGCCATGTAGTGAAATAATAAGATGACGCATGTTTTCTGTAAATCACTTTCTTAATTATTTGTTTATGATGCTAATTAAGTTTTCATTACATTCAAAGAAAACCTTTATCGCTTGACAAATATTTTGTTTTTTTTATTTTTCCATAAATCTCAGTAATGCTGTACTCTGTGATTTAAAATGATTTTTTTTTCTTTTCACACATAAATTACAGTCTCAGCTTCAGTCCCATTTCCTGCCGTTTGAGATATTGCTTTTTCATATTTCTAGCTCAGTAATAGTTTCTCATTTAGTCCAATCTTTTTTTTCTTTTTTTTTTTTGCAGAAACCTTGGTTTTGCAGAGCTGCTATTATTGAAAATGGAAATGTTTCTGGTACTTATCATAGGTGGGGGATGTTTGGAGAAAGATGGGGTGAAAAACAAGTAGAAAAAAACAAGGAATTTTTCACTGGCATTTCAGCTAAGAGAGTACATTCATATTGTATAACTACAAAAATGTCTCTTAATTAAAGATCTACTGAGCTTAAATACAGTCACCTTGTCATTATCTGTCTGCCATGCTGTTTTTCTTTAATTGATGGAACCAGAAAATTAAATTAAAAAAAAAAGTGACAGGTTTAACTCTGCTGTTATGTTTGTTGTTCATCAGACTAAAAACGAGACTTGACGTAATACTGGCAAGAGCACCATGAAATTGTGAACTTAAAGAAATGTCTGATCGCTCTCAAGGCTTTCAGCTTGACTTCTCTCCCTCACACCTTTCTGTGAAGCATTCATTTATCTATAAATTACCATCAAACAATTTTCCAACTCTGGAAAGTTATTTCAAAGTTGGGCAAATCTCTTAGCCATCTCCAACTGCTGTAACATATGGTTGGAGCAATTGTGGGAATTATCTGTGTCATCTTGTTTGGACATATTCAATTTGGGTCTCAAGCCCCAGAGGAAATAGTTGAAAGCGGGTGATTTGGATGATGGAGAGGAGATCCAGATGGCAGAGCAGCAGTAAGATCAATCGGGCTTGATTCATTTTTCCCACTTCAACATGCAGACAGATGTGATTTAACACAGTAAATTGGGTTTACATCCAGCTCGTGGCTTTCTGTTGACAAGTAATAACACCTGAGAAAAGAAACACAAACTTGCTTATCAAAGCCTTTCAGGTTACATCACTTTATGTTTTAATCCATCGTAGTTATTCATTAATATCAGTCATCCTGAAAGGTTTATTAGGCTGTAATAAAGAAACATACTGCTTGGTTGCACCCACTATTTTCTACAAAATTAAGTTCACTCTTCTTCTTTTCCTTCTTTTTCTTCTTCTTTTCATCTTCTTGTTTTTCTCCTTCTTCTTCTTATTATTATTAGGAATGTTGTGATAGTAAAATGTTGAACGTCAGGGCTAAATTGCTTCCTTGCATCTGTGTCATAAAAGTGGTAGAAATGATGAAAATAGCTCATTATAACTAGAAGACTGCTTATTCAATCAACCTATTAGGTCATAATCAAATATGGATCAGCGCGAGCCTACGTCACAACCCGGAATTCACGTGACCACGAAGCTGGTCCCGGTGAAAACATGCTTCGTATTTGAACGGCGTCTGATGGACTATGAGCCTCAAAAACTGTTTTTGCACCCTTTTTATTTTTTTTTCTCCGCCGGTCTGTCTTTGAAATAATATTGAAATGACGTCCAGATATACTGAAAGTCTTACTTCCGACGCTAGAAGAAGATACAAAGCTAAACTAGTATCTGTTGGACTAAGTGATGCCCATCTTCTGCTGCTACAGCCTGGTTAGACGAACCTACCTGTACATAACAGCCTGATGATCAGTTTCCCGATCTCATGATGTATTTGGTTTCATCAGGTAAGCCCTGTGTTCAAGCCATTTATTTTTTATAGAATATTAATTTCCCCCGGATTTTTAAGAAATGGTGGTATTTCTTTGATGTACTTCTCAGGAGTTTACTCTCATTGATAAAGCTATAAATTACCGGCAGTCTCATCTGTATGTAACTGGTTATGACTGTGCATGTTTATAATGCTGCAAATGCCTTTCTGCCGCTTTTTATGCTTTTATTCTTATGTGGGAACATTGATGGCTGTAATCTGGATGAACGTAATCGTTAACAGTCCTGAGGAGACGGAACAGCGGGCGGCGCTGTGATTCTGTACATCCACTGATTTAATGGTGTTTTCCATCATCTGTGCAAAAACAACTACAGGGTTTAAAAAGTAAGACCACAATATGCTTTTTTTATCAGTCACAAAGTGATCCGAACATATTGTTAGATGTTTCCATGGTTTCCAGCGTGAACTGTCAGCATTTATGGGCTTGATAGCAGCTAGCCACTTAGCATGTTGTTCGGGACTTTTGCTGTTGTTTTGGGAACTGGAACAAACATCTTCTCTTGTCCGTGTGATAGATATGTTTATGGCAGCCATACACAGCGGGACTTCTCGGTATTTCCAAAGTAGAATAAACGAAGATTGACGAGTAATGAGGCAGGTAATTCAGTGGCTCCCCTATGCAACGAAGCGGTGTTTTCACCTGTTACCTAACCGGATGTGACGAATTTGGCGAAAATTCCCGGATGCTCGCGGTGATCCATACTCTGTATACAGTATATGGTAACAAAACATGACTCTTTTATTGATTTTTTTTTATGTTTATTTAAAACAAAATAACAAAATCTTTTAAAATAGAGATCATATACCTCAGCTTATTTCTGATGACAGATTTCACTTTGATGATGTCAGGTTTTAAAACTCCTCAATGTAAGCTTAGCATTATTTTTTTTTTTTGTCAATTATTACCTTAAAGGATAACTTTCTTTTTTTCAACCTGGACCTTCTTTCTAGGAGTATATACATGCATTTACTCACTGGTAAAGTTTCTGGATCACTTTAGTCCTTCGGAAAATATTACGTTAAGTCGCCCTTCTGTGTAACCCTAACCCTATAAAATGGCGGAGGCGGGGCAGCCTCTCTATAAGACATTATCTGCAGTAAAACTCCTTCATTTCATCAATGCTTTAAGTAGAATGAACGAATGAATGAGTACTATTGTCCTGTGAGTTCAGAGTTTCACAAATTGTATTTTTGTTGTTGTCTAGGTAGCCAGCTGCTCTTCTCAGCTGAAGCGCGCAACAAGAACGCACGGCCCTGGAAAGTGTGTAGAACACCCTGAAAACTAACAGGAAGTTAAATCTGGACTCACAGGACAATAGGAGTTGTTCGTTCATTCATTCTACTTAAAGTATTGGCGAAAATCCAGGAGTTTTACAGCAGATAATGTCTTTTATAGTGGCTGCCCCATCTCCGCTATTATTACTGGATGCACACCAAAGGGCAACTCAAGTTATATCTTCCAAAGGACTCAAAGTAATGCAGAAACTTTACCGGTGAGTATATGCACGTATAAACTCCTAGAAATAAGGTCCAGTTTGAAAAAAACAAGAAAGTTATCCTTTAACATAGCATTTTTCAAAGCGTCAAATAAATTTATCCCCACACATTAATATCTATGTTCAGTTATGGAAGACTGGCAATCAGAGTAATTTTCATGTCTGAGTTGAAATATTTGAGTAGACGGGATTGCAAAGGTTGATAAAGTACATGATGTAGGCTATTTTTTTCTACAGAAAGTGCAAAGTACCAAGAGAATCACCTAACAGTTAGTAGCCTACTTTTGCTTTGCATTTTAAATATAGTTTAGAGAAAAATTATACTCAATTACATTCAGATTGCCTTTGATTGCAGCAATCTGTCATTATGCTGATTTAACACATCATCAGGGATACTAAGCTCACCACTGTGTTATACATCTGGGCTCACAGTGATTTTTTTTTCCCCCTCATATAACATTACCAAGTATTCACAGCCCTCCATCCCTCAGCAACCTTTAATTGTATTTGTGAGTATGATTGAGCTTCTTTTTGCCCTCTAATCTAGGGCATGTCAGCTGAATAAAAGGGCCCATAAATGTGCTGCAGACCAAACAAAGAAAGGACAGTCACGGCCCAGATGTGAGAGACAGCCCAAGCTGTACCTGAGTCAATAGATCTCAAAGATAGAGGTGTCAACCTTTTACAGGGACATGTGGCTCAGGCAGGCTTTAAGCAATTACGGTCTCATGTGCTGAACTTGGCTTGAGCCATTTAGGAGAAAAAAATGACCAGAAGTGGCACTGACAATCATTTGCAGAAATTCTCAGCTTTGTTGGGTAAATTATCCCCAGCCTGCTATAGATTTTGTTTCAAAACTGCCACAGACTTTTTCAATAAAATAATATGGTGATTTAGATAAACAAGGGTTTATATAAAATGAATCCAGTGACACATTTGTAAGAATTAATCTATTTCTTTCACTTTTTATGTTTAGATAACATCAAACATTTTTTGCTGCTGCATCACCGACAATTTTTTTTAAAAGGGTTTTGACCCCAAACTTGCTTCAATGTCAAGACAATGGGTGCAGTTCTGTGATCATCAGTCACTGTGTTCCAGTGAAAGGTCTCCAGCTGGCACACCAGCTCCTCTACATCTCTCAGGATTCTCACTTTCCAGCTATTGAGATCCTAATGACTGTTCTCTTTGCTCCTCCACTCATCAGTTCACCTAGACTGTTTGCAGCTAGTAACAGCTATATTTAGATTTATATTTGCAGTTGTAAATACATTGCACACAATAACAAAAGAAGCAAGAGAATGCCTTTTTTTTTTTTTCGTCTCACGTTAACGACCTTGTCAGCTGTTGCAGTTCCCCCTGTCACTTATACTGAGCAGGCTGCGGTCAAGTCTATTTCAACATCTTCTTGGTCCAATTAGCAGCATCTAAGCATGATTGTATCGTAATCTTTATAGAAATTCATCAGTGTGAGTTCTTCCCTCTCTGTGCTCACCGTTTTGCAGAATTCAGTGGCTTCCTGGGTTTCTCAAGTTGGACAATGTTTTTGTCCTGTGTGTGTGCTAGATAATAATGCCTTTCTTGGTATGTAAAATGGTCTGGAAATGAAAGTCATGGATTCTGAACTGAATCAGTCATAAAGACCAAGTGACTTTAAAATAAATTGAATTATGGATATCATAAGAAACCTGGCTCAACTAAACTCAGTTGGTGAATTGAAATGTCAAGAGCACCTACTGGTTTCAGCTCTGTGTCCCTATTTGAAGGCAATGAGTCTCTGTGCACATTGGTGCTTTGTGGCGGTAGAGCTATAAAAGCCGTGAAGAGGCAATATTCCAGAGGCAGCTCTGAATGAGACTGGGGCAGGAACCTGGTGGTAGATCAATGATAATAAATGTGATTCATTCAGGATGGCTCTGCTGTGGTGTGAAACCCCTCGAACATGCAGCAGTGGCTGATATCCTGGAAACAGATAAAAACAAAGCCTTATTTCAATCTAGATGTAGGTTACTTGTACTGTATACTGTATAGACTTGGCTCTTGTAGATTCTTTCTAGTAAATTGTTTCGGGGGGGAATTGGAACTACTCTCACTTGCTCCGAGTAAACTAGATGCTGCCACACTGCAGTAATTAATTTCATTGACTGCATAACTACATCTTTTTATGAATTTTTCAGCCTGGAAGAATAATACATTTTTCTCTCTTGACTTTAAGATCTGTTGGCTGGTTTGGCATGAAGTTCTGGCGAGAGTGTCCTCCCTTTATAAATGTTGGCAAGGGTGGTAAGAGATGTAGCAGATGGCACCGCCCATATGTAGTTTGCCCTTTGGTCAGGTAGACTAATGAATCCTTTTGGGATTTAATCTGGCATTAGACCCTCCATGGGCATGCAACCCACTCTTTTCCCACAGCTGCCTTGAATTTTTGTGGAACTTTTACATTTACCTGTAGCTTACGTTTATAGTTATAAAAGATGATGGCTGGCTCTACTTCTATAAAGTAAAGTATGTGCATCTTTTTATGATAGACCCCTTTGTCTTTGAGCTGCTCTGTGGTGATGTTATTGGACTTGATCTTATCCTTGGGCATTTTTTAATCATGTTGCTTCATAAGAAACATGTATTTCTGGTTTGATATATTTTTTGACAGCAGATGAATGTGTTGCACTCTCAAGTGTCTTCGCTAGTACTGCCGCAGCACAATATGTCTGCACACTTACAGATCTTGTTGCGAAGGTATTTGGAGCTAATTCTCTGAAAAGGAAAATACATTTTTAAAAAAAGGGATTAATGTACCGCCTCCGCGTGACCTTCACAGTTTGGATAAAAAAGTATTATGTGGTACCAGCGATCATTATTATGATTGAAGTCTTTAAACTCAACATGGTTATTCACTTCAAATAAACTCTGCTAGTTAAAGATGATAAATAAAAAAGGCTTTTTGAGTTGAATTTCCTTCAAGAAATGGCTTACCATCAGGGTCATACTTACAGTACAGTAACATGAAAACCAAAGTAGTTCCAGATGTCATATCTGAATGTAGCTGAAAACAGATCCATTGACTTTTCAACACAGAGCTCATCATCAAAAAACAAGTTGATGAAATAAATTAAAAACTCTATATTGTTTAATATTCAGTACATGGTGGTCACAGTTCGAAACACACCTGTGTTGAACAGTTCGATACGGATACATGTATTGTTGCACCCCTAATATATATATTAGGGCTTTAACTGTACACAGAAATCACAGTTCGGTATGTACCTTGGTACACAAGTCGCGGTTCAGTTTTTCTTCGGTACAGTAATTGAAAAAAAAAAAAACAAATATGTTTAAAATGTGAAAAACATAAACCACTACACACTGAACTAAGTTACTGAGATTTTATTGAGAACAAATGACGCATTTCGCCCGTGGCTTCTTCAGGTTCGCTCAGCAAAAAATGGCGCAACAGATATGTTTATCAACAAGTTCACTAAAATTTAACATTACAGCTGAGTACTACTGTACATATCCGACCCACTGTTTTCCCACCGTTATATAGGCAGGGCACCCCCCCTACCAGACCCAGCACCCTGCCTACAAAGTCAGGTTATTTTTTTTTTATCTGGTTTTCTATCCAGCCCCAGGTCACAAAGTGGTTTAAAGTCTCAGTTCCTCTAGAATAGGTTTATATTGAGCTTTTTGATTAAAAACTAAACTGTCTGATGGTAGTTTGGCCTATCAGATTTATATGACAGTATGTGATAGCTGTTCTGAATTTGTCTGTGTGATGCGACCGCCCAGACACACGCGAGTCCAGGGGACGAGCGTGCATGGCGCCTCAGAAAGAGCATGCATCTGAAAATACGTCAGCCACCTGAAACTCAGACTCAGATATCAGTTTTAAAACTTTAACGAGAAGGTGAAGATGGAAACACTCGCGCTCCTCTTCATTTGATGGAGAACAAGCATGTCGCAGGAACTCGCATAGCTGATACCGCCCGTTAAAATCACATTTAATTTATGTCAGTACATCATCTTAGATCTGAACTTCAATAATATTTAGCACAACTTCATGGAATGAAACGGTTTTTATCAGAGTTGATACCATCCTTTACGTTTTTCTGTCGTCTGTGGTTTTTTTTGTTTTTTTTGTCAGTTTGGAAAGGTGCATGACTTAACAGAGTGTTGCTCGCTTATGATTATTTAGTTATTAACACTGGAATGCTGTAACTGGAAGGTTACAGAGTTCATGAATACATCATTCAGCAGAGCTGATTTGTACATGGAGTGCAGAATTATTAGGCAAATGAGTATTTTGACCACATCCTCCTCTGTATGCATGTTGTCTTACTCCAAGCTGTATAGGCCGAAAGCCTACTACCAATTAAGCATATCAGGTGACGTGCATCTCTGTAATGACAAGGGGTGTGGTCTAATGACAAATCACACTCTCCCTGGAAGTTTGCGCAGGTGAATTTGGCTCAAATGCCGCCCCCTACACGCCCACATTCTACCATGAAGGATCAATGCAAAGCACCTTATGGATATTTTTGCATATAAATAAGCCGGCTGATCTGAGGCATTTAAAGCTTGATCATGGAGACTGAGAAGACGAGAAAACGCAGTTTCACGGAGAATGAAGTGGAGGAACTTGTTGGTGAGGTGGAGGCTCGAAAGAACGTTATATTTGGACTTCACAGTGGAGATCATCCTGCAGCATCTATGTGAGGCTGGAAAACTGTCAGAATCTTCATGAATTGGGGGGATAACGGGAGGTTTGGTGGATTATAAATTAAATGAAATTAAATGAAATGAAAAATACTTTATTCACCCCAGGAGGGAAATTCAATGTTTGTATTACTCTTTTTTTTTTTTTTACAAGATAACATATATCTAACATAACAATAATATAAAAAGTAAAATTGCTACAATGATCATATATACATATGTATACAACTGCAAGAAAATGATTAAAAAAAATAAATAAATTTAGCTGACCAAGATATGAGAAGGGGTTTTGCAAGATATTGCTAAATTGCGATTTTTATTATGAGTAAGGCTATAATTTATTTCTTAGAAAATGAATGGGTTTATATTCCTACAGATTAATCTCCCTTCATTGGCAGATTTATTTTGACAACCCTAAAAATTCTAAATGTATTTATTTTACAGCAATTACAATCGTCTGGTGACCCTCTGAAATGATCTAAGAATCCCCAGTTCGGGAAGGTTGCTCTGGGGAATCTATCGGCATCAGTCAGTAATCATGGCCCAGGGAATATTTGTGGTTTCTAAAAACTCTTTCCATCTTTATCCTCTTCTTTCCATAATCTTCCAGCAGTGCAGCGCATCCATTGTGAAGCATTACGCACAAGTGTCACCGTTTACTCAGTGATTACAATCAGTCTCCACACCTTGTTCCAGTTAACCTACCAATAAGTGTCATCGCTATATCATTGAAGCTGTACTGTAGCTCTCTTAAATGAGGCTTATGGATTGTACAGCTCAATCCAGGAACAGAGGGGGGTTTACAAGAATCTAGTCTGATATGATGGTTAAATGCATTAGTTATGCTTAAGTTCATCACCTCACCAGCGGTGCTGCCAGTTTCCCCGCGTGCGCAAGGTTTAGTGTTTGGGTACAGGTGCGCACATTTCCCCGTCAGGTTTTTTTTTTTATAAATCAGAAACTTTGCGTGGAAAATCACTTACTCCACTTTCAGGCCCTGTTTTGTGCGTAAGCAAGCTTTATAAATGAGGCCCCTGGACCACAAGCAGGCTAGTCAACCACATACTTTGTTTAAATGAAGCCACACTGTTGTAAAACAGCAGATTGAAGTTCTGTTTTGTCCTGATGAAATAACCACATACAGTAGCTCCTGGGAAAAAGTGCCATCTTGAAGGTGGCAAATGTCTCTCCAAAATTCCAATATATACCTCTACATCACTGATTATACCATCGCAATTGCTGGCTTTTCCACTTTTTTATGATTGCAGTCTGAGTAGTTTTTCGCAGGTAGAACCTAATGTCTGTTTTTGCCTAAAGCAGCTGAATCATGAACTGATTTGACCACACCACACGTCCACTCTCTTATTGTTAGTCTGAGATGAGTTTATACTGAGAGAACACAGCAGCATTACTGCACAAGTTTGATCAAATTTCTTCTCCTTGTGTATTTCAGTTTCTGGTTACATTCCTGGATGTGACTGACAAAGTTAAGAAGAAATGGTTTTCAAAGATACTTCTAAGCCCATGTGGCTATATTGATCATTGCGGCATGACAGTTACTTATGTTGCCAGAGGCTCGAAGATAAAGGTCCAGCAGTGGTTCCCAGTTTTGGCCTTTGTGTAGTAAGATATCCTCAGTCTCCATTAATCTTTCCACAACATTATGATCTGCAGATGTTGGAAAAGCAAAGTTCTTTGCAATTTTTTAAATGATTGATGATTCTCTGACAGAGTTTGGCACAAAGTGGTGAGTCACACCCCAAGAGTAAGCCTTTGGTGGATGTTCTTTTTATACCCAGTGCTATGACCTTTACCAGCCACCAACTTGTTGAATCTTGTAGCTTATAGAATCTTTCAGAACATTAATATTTCTGTATTCTATATGAACCCCAAACTTTTATGAGTATTATCAATTTTTAGGTTTGTTAATATTCTCTAAATCCAACGTTGGTCCTTACAGACACTAAAATTGTGTTAGCTGTATTTGTTTAAATAGTCACATAAATTAATGATAACTTTCCTGTTACTTTGGATGGTATTATTTAGTGCAGATCTTCCTTGAGTTTTCCTTTAGTTTTCCACAATTGGCACGGTTTTCTTTGATTGCTCTCATTTAGCAGTAAAAAAAAAAAACCTCTACATTTTTAAAACTCACAAAAACAGTGAAATAAAACATGTTAGAGAATTCTAGTATACTGTAGTATGATGTCTTGGGAAACGCAACCGTTGCATTCTTAAAAAAAAGTCATTTCTGTAATCACACAAAAACAAACAAACAACAACAACACACAAAAAAACTGTTATAATTGTTGTGAGAAATTATGAATTTAGGATAGAAAGCTCTGTCCTCCAGTTTTGTGCTTTCAGGGTTCTTCTGAACTCAGATCGATGCTGCACTTACTGCAGAATGTGCTCCAGCTACTGAGCTTTAACTTAACATGGCTGCCTAGCATAGTGTGAGTTCTGTCAATTTTAATGGAACGCTGTTGGAAAAGACAAGAAATGTGCCATCCTTTCTGCCTACACATTTGACATGAGTGCTGCATGTGCCCTAATAAGAAACCTCACTGAGTGCATACGTCTTTAATATCAAGGGATATGAGGCCAAAGGGAAACGAAGCCAAATTCAAGGCAAGTGTGGGATGAAGCATATACCATATGATGTTCGTGCTTTAATCTCTGCATGATCATACCTTGAGGACTATCCACTTCTTCCCAGTGACCTATATATAGCCAACTCCATTAGTAAGCAGATCAGAGTATGTGGTTTGTGAAAGGTACATATTACAGTATATAAGCATCTAAAAGTTACATTTTTAATGGGCTCAAAGAGCTTTAAATTATTTGAAATCTGATGTATCTGGCTGCTTGTGTCAAACAGGCATCTTCCTCCATACGGTATTTTCTTTTTTACCAGGTTAAAGCCTGTATATGAGCACTTGCTGCAACTAGTCAGCAATTTAATTGCAAAGCATTTCAATCATGTTTCGGAGCTCATGAAGACTGTGATCCCAAGGAAACATCTGTGCATCATATAACTGTATTTATCAGCCACAACATATTTCTTATGCCTTGCTCTTTTTTTCCTTTGATGAAGTAGCATTTGAGCTAATGTTAGAAAATCCCCAAAGAAGATTAGCATTTGTCCTTAATTATTTTGCTGGCTGTAATTGCATACATTTAAATCTCTGATAGTTCTCCCTGAAAGCTGAGCAACAGAGCTTTTTTGACATCTGTATTTAAGTGAGCTGCAAGGACAGAGTTATCGGTGCACTCTAAAGTGTTTACATAACTATTTGCTCATAAATTAGCTGAACCTGTGGGTAAATAATGTATTATGTGTGTATGCTTGAATGTGGTGATCCAGGAATTTGTGATCATGTCAGGGTTATAATGAATTATGAATGTGGGTGGATGTGCCAGACTTCAAGCTTAAGATACATCTGTGCTGTTCCGCATCCAGATAGAAATACATTTATCTTCATGAAAAATCTTAGGCTGCATTAGTGCCATTTCTTTGTTCTTTCTTTCATTACATTAATACTCCTATCAGAGCTATTATCTAGGGCAGGGGTCAGCTATCCAAAACGTTCAAAGAGCCATATTGGACCAAAAAAACAAAAAACAAATCTGTCTGGAGCCACAAAAATTTTGCGTCTTTCATAAGCCGGTCGGCAACATTTACCAGTCAAACAGCCATTTTGACCCGTTTCCTACAATGAAGAAAACACTGGGAGCCACAAATGACTTTTGACGTTTAAAATGAGATAAAACTTTAACATTTCTTTCCTTTGCCTTTTATGTTAAATGTTTGCATTATGAACTGCAGAGAAAATAAAATTACATCCCTTTATGCAGCAAAAACATTTAAACTAAACAAAAGACGTCTGGTTGAAGGTTACTTCAAGAAAATGTCTATTTTAATCATTGTATTACTGGAGGGTGGAAAAAGGACGCAGCTTAAATAATCTACCCACAGCAAACCAAACATGCTATCCTGTGTGTGTGCTGTTATCTTTTAGCGCGTGCAGTCACCTGTCTGCCTGAAAAATAAAAAGGCTATTTCACCCTGACTCCAAAAGGCTAGGTCTTCTAAGCTGTTGTTGGGTTTATTTATTACTGTAGGGTAGACTGAGTACAGTTGAGACACGCCAATTACTTGTGCATGCAGCAAGCTTTTGCTGTGATTTTTGGTGTGCATATGCATATTAGCATCCTTTTTGAGCGTGGGAAAATTCAGCTTTGTGTGAAGCTCTCCGGCGAAGATAGTCCAAAAAAATTTTCAACAGGTCAGATTTTGATTTTACCATGTTGTTTTCACAATGAATATCTTCCTCCCTTTATGTTACTTTTAAAGTTAACTTATATATCTGCAAATATTTTTTGTGCTCTAAAAACTGATATATTCCATGACATCATAGCATGTCAGGTCTTCACATAATTCAGTGAAATGTGCAAATTAGTCATCAGGGTACAGTTGAGACGCAATGCCTCAAGCGTACCCCGATGCAGAACGCTATTGCTTTGCATGCTGTTCAGCAGTGCAGGATTTCAAGATTTAAGTCATAATAAGGCAAAATTAGAGCAAATCAAAGGTTTTCTTTTATTTTTTTTGGAGAAAACGGTAACATGAGGAGAGGTGGGTTGGTGGGAAAAAAAGAGGTCTCTGAACTCTCCACGTACACAGGTGAAGACCTTGGAGACAAAAAAAAGACACACCAATACAGAGAAGCACAAATCACAAAGCACAATCACAACATGGAAGACACATGGTGGGCAGGAAGGGAGGGGGTTTTCCCCCCCAGACAGCAGAGCGAGGACGTGCAGGCACCCTGCCAGCTCGGTCTGTCCAGAAGGTTGGGGAAAAAAAAGAAGGACCAGCAGTGCAGTGGAAGTGTCCATCAGTGTCGTGAAAATGTGTGCGCGTAAGCGAGAGACAGCGGCTCACAGTCCGCATGATGATAAAAAAACAGCCTTCAGAGTGCCCCACTGTTCCGGTGGAGAGGGGGGGCAGTTGCAGAGCTTCACTTCGGCAAAGTGTAAAAAAGTTGTAATTGAAGTTTTCAATAGTTCATTACATTAGCAGTAAGCTCTCCAGCCATTTCAATGGTGTCTCAACTGTAGTATTGTCTCAACTCAGTATTTTTATTCTATGGGTACAGTTGAGACAAAACACACCTTGATTTTGATTAATTGTGAAAACTTTGAATAACTTATGGACATAATTTATTGGTTATTTTTTAGTACACAAATAGAGAATGCATTTTGTAAAAAAAAAACTTCTGTCCAGACCTTTTTTAATGTCTAATTTTTGCGTGGAAATGAGAGGAGCAAAAACTGTCTCAACTGTACTCAGTCTACCCTACTCACTAAGGGTCCATTTATGCTCTACATAGCAGAGAATTCGGTCCGATTTACGTGCATAATTTGGCCCATTAAAATGAGACCCATGAAAGGAGCACAGAAGAAGCCATGATGACCACACAGACCACCGCCATCTACTGCATTGCCTTGTATAATGTATTTCTTCAGAATGAACATTATCCTGATCTTCTCCATGGTTGCCATGTTTGCTGTTGTCTGAAACCGATGTCGACAACTTGAAGGTGAACTCTGGACTCTGCACTGCCCTCTGGTAGATTTATTGGCTAACAACTATGCCACCATAACGGAGGCACAGAGGTTTGAGAGCAGTGAAGTTTAACCCCGTTTCCACCAGTGAGTCCAGGTCTGGACGGGACGGTGGAGGAGGGCAGTAAATCCTGACCTCAGTAGTGATTCCACAGGCAACCATATCGTTACCCAGTAGGCAGCGGATCAGCCGGAAAGTGACAGCTGCATCAGATATGTCATAGTGTGATATCGAAACAGTGCGACGCCAGCCTTGAATGATAATGAAGAAGAGCATGACGCAGAAACGAGGTAAAAGAATAGGTGACGTCCAGTAGTTTATTTTATTTCTTGTTGGCGTGTGGCTTTGAATTACAAAAAATCAACGGTATATTTAATCATGGCGTTGTTGCCACTTTGTTCTTGGTGTCTAGTTGCACAGGAAGCGATTACTTCCTTCAACCAGTCAGTGGCTTGTAGCGTGTCCAGCTCCGCCTTTATGGGTCGGATCGCTAAGATCGGCACCCTAATGGAAGGATGCCAAAAGTAGGACTGGTCGGGCCGGATGTATGGGTTCCTGTCCAAGTTTTTGCCTGTGGAAACACAAAAAGATGCAGACTGACCTGTCCTGACCTGCTGGTGGAAACAAGGCTTTTGAAGCGGATCTATCGATTTCCATATGTAAAGGCAACACGAAAAGGCCTTAGGGATGGTTAAATTAGTAGATGCACAATAAATCAAATAGACCCTGTGATCAGGATCAGACATTTCTACCTCCAGCAATTTGCAATTGGTGACCGTTTTCAATTCCTGATGAATTGCCTCCTACTGTATAAGAGCAGGCTGACTAGCTCATGAGCACTGGGTGTTGGTCCTCAACAAGTTCTGGCTGTTGGCTTATCACGAGACAGCTTACTTTTGGGGAGGGTGACCTGAAATAGTGAGAAGCTAAATCATGTTGTACAAGACAGAGGATGCATTAAGGGGCTTTATGAATCATGCAAAGCTACTCAACTGCAGTATCACAGTAAAATACTCTGCTGTAAGAGAACATAATAGGTCCCCTTTAATGATTTGATAGTGTTCTTTTGTTTTTTGCTCCACTTGCTAACAGCTTTGATTTGTCAACATCCATTACCCAGGGGTAGGGTTTATTTAAGCATACAGTGATGGCAGGATTTATTCTTTATAAGTTGACCTATTTATGATTTTGCACATTATTTAGTTTGTACATCCAGATACAGTATATGTTTGTCTTTTAGATATTCAAATTTTTTTCTTTTATTTTTTTAAGCAAATTCATTTAGACTTTTCCTGACTTGAGTGAAACCCTCATCCCTCACAGCAGGGTAATCTATAATTGCCTTTTGGGAATTACAACAAGTTCATTGTGAGTCATGTGTTTAACTTGCCTAAGATTTTAAAACATGAAGCAATAGCATAATCACTGCTGGCTGGTTAATAACATCAGAACTCAGGTGTTCTATCAAATATTGTCTCCATAGACTCTCAGTTTCACTCCATTCCTCTGTGCTTTTGTGTTCCTAATAAAGGCTTATTTATTTTTGTAATGTCTGCTACCCCTGCCCTGCTGTTGGTGCATTTAATGGTAAATTGGAATGCACTTTGGAATGGTTACTAAAACAAAATCTGTTAGAAGGTACTTCCCTTGTTGGGATATAAAACATTAAAGAAGTGGTAGAGCAAAAAATAATTTCCCCTCTTTAGTTAAGTGAATGATTTAATGAAGATGAGATGTGATGTTAGTACTAAAGCACAAGCAAGAGCAAAATGGTTTCAACTTTCTACCTCTGAGGTGCAGCCAGGACCATTCTCTGTTCAAGCAGGGACAAAAAAAAACCCCATAACATACAGTAGATAGGATAACTGTGAAGTGATGCGACTTTGCAAATCTCAACAATTCACAAAATTTCAAGGTTGAATTTTTTTTCAATTGGTCATGTTTTAAAGCACCTAATAGATGGAAAAAAATCCTCTAAGTAAATATGTCTCTTCTAAATCTCAAGCCATATTCTGACAGGATTAGTATAGGGACCACATGTAATTTGAAATAATTACAGAGATTGTCTGTGATTTCAATCCCATGCAAATCGGCCATGTCTGCGATTTGTGATGCAATAATTCCCCTGCAAAATACCTACTATAATTTGGTAAAATCAGAAGTCCTCTGATAATAATAATCCAATGCGAATGAGCATCCCTGTGATTTGGACAGAAATGACATGCGATTTGGCGCTATTTGTTTCCTGGATGCATTTCATTTCCTTTTTGAAAGCTGCAAAATAGGTTTTGCTTCTAAATTATTATGCTTATCCTAATTTATAAAGCATTAACTTTGGAGTCGGAGTGAAGTTTCACCAGTCATATACAGGCCTATATGAAAAATCTGTAAATGGCTTTTCCCCTGGCGAGAAACGTTTATTTTGGACAACATGCTGACATGGTGCAAGTTCGTATAGCACTGGTAATAACCGTCCGCAAGTCATTTCAACACATTTGTCTCTGATTGATCATGAGCTAATGATGGAAAGACAGCTCGTATGAGCAAATGTTGCGCAATACACAGCGCGTTGACATCATATCTGCTAGATGTCTGTGAACAGACTTCAGTTATCCCGTGCGAATGCGCCACAGAAATAACAGACATCAGGAGGTAATTTATTATTACATGTGGTCGCTAGGTAATACTAATCCTGTCAGAATACAGAAGGGCTTTAGTTTTATATATTTGAAAAAGGAGTTCCAGGACTGTTTCACATAACTATCTTTTACCTCTTTGAGTTTTTTTTTTTCTTTCAAAATTCAGGCTGTTGAACCACCAAATTGACTATTTATTTTATCTTTAGAACAACGTTTACTGTTTAAAAGACCTGGATTCCTTTGGCTTTTAGTCAATCTCACATGCACTTACAATTGATTTGCTTCTTCTCTTGTCTCCATTTTTATTGTCACTGCTGGTGTGGTGTCTTACAAGTTAAACAGAGTATGTGCACAAGTGATTTTGCAGACATGCAGTATATTGACAGCATGGTTTCTAATTCCATCTTGGGTGCAAAGCAACCAAGTAGAACAGGACAGATATGGTCTAGTGAGCAAAAATTCCATCTAGATTTGGGAACGATAAGTTCCTTTGCTCACTAAGGTAGCCACTTATGTTTGTTCTTTAGAAACAAAGCCGACAATTAAAAGAGAAGAAGAAATACAGAAAATACGTATATGGCGAGGTTACTTTGTTCATGGAAGAAGAACAGGTTTGCTGTAGTTGCCGTGCTGTTTAGGCACAACTATTTATATTCTGCTGTCTGGGTTGGTGTCTGTATTATGGAAGTCAGCCAGAAAACAGACAAGAAAAAAGAGAGGGAATAATGTGACAAACTCCGAGGCATGGCATGATGAAAATGCAGCTCACGTTCATGCCTGCTGCTCACAAAGTCCCATTTAATGTTGGTTTATGTAAAAGTGGAATCACAGTTTTTTGAAATGGAGAAGTAGCTGTTTATGTCGATCTGTTTTTATATAAAAAACAGGACTGAAAGTTGAATAAAGCATTGCACAAGACATGACAGTGGGAAAAGCATCACGGATCCTTTTCAGCTGTCAGTCACCTTTAGGAACAACTTTGCCTTTTGGCAGTTTTTTTTTCTTTTGCCAGCTTTCATTAGCCAACTGCGGTATTCCACCTACCTCCTGTTGCATCAGAAACTTAAAATCCAAAGTTACATGCTGTAATTCAGATTTACAAGTCCTCTGGATGCAGCATGAAATTAGTTTTTCTTCACTTCCTCATCATTACAACAACTACAGTAAGTGCATACCTACTCTTGTGCCAAGGTCTTACTTGGCCAGTTTTAAAGGCCTCAGAAAACCTGGTGTACAGTTAAAATGAGGCGTTTTTCTTTTATGCTCTGCAACCAGCTAATGTTCCCAAGTTCAAACTACTGTAAAGTAATCCTTTATAATCAACTGTCTGCTCAATGATATTAGTGATCCAGCTTGTTAAAGAGTGCATACTTGATGCATGCTGCATTTCTATAAATCACAGCCCAATTTATAGTAAAACAGTTAAAGCATAAAAAAATGATACAGGCATTGACTTACAGTATAAGTGAAAAAAGGAGCATTATGTAAATGCCTGAAAAAAAGATGTTGAACCGTAAAGTGTATGAAGATGTACCAGCATGCTTCACTTGATTCAAAACCTGCAGCTAGAAAAAGTTGTTTTCCTCTGCAGGCGTGTGTCTCATACAGTGATGCTCTACATACTGGCACTCATGTGTGACAGTTGAAGAATCTTGTTGCAGTGACATTGCAACATTGTCAATTAGCACACAAGCAAAAGAGCCTTAAAGAGTCACCAAATAGAAATTTACTGGTGCATTTCTGCTTATTTTATGTTTAAGAGAGTTTGGCCAGGAGGCTTGAGCATTACTCGGGAGAAATGGGTTTATGTTGAACTGTTGATGGTGCACCTCATTACTGGAGCTTGGTGCCTCTCTAAGGACTGATTACGGATTAAGCACATTTGAGAGTGCCAGCACGTACATGCTGCATCTTCTTTGTTTCATTATCCATACAGAGCTCCTTCATCTATAGCGTACTCTATAAGAATGCAAAGCACCAATGTGTCCGCTGGCTCCAGCATTGTGTGTTGTGAAAGGATTCCTTAAAAAAGTCCTACATCCGCAGTGGCTGCTCCACACCAATTCCCCACTGGTGCAGGGGCGTCCATTTCATCTCTCTCTTAGAAAAGTAGAACTGCTGGAACTGGAAAAATTCAAACTTGTCATGTAGTTGTTAGCTACTGTAGACATGTTTTTTTTTTTTTTTTTTTCTTCTAATGGTGTCTGATGCTTTTGCTACCAGGCATACTGTAATCAGCATACTGTATGATGCAGGTGCAGTGTTCATTTTTGTATGTATCCATGATGACTACAAAATATGAATATTTTCCAATGAATTTACAAAGCTGCTGCCAGGAATGACCCCCGCAGATGTTGCAGATGCACATGACACGAGTAAAAAAAAAAAAAAAAAAGTTTCTGACCACTGGACACTCAGTTAGGAGCTCATGATAGAATTTTACAGTCAGGGACTTTTTAATATTTATCAGAAATAACGACAACATGAGTAGGAAAAATAGTAGCACACATTTCTACCACACAGTGTAAATAGAAGGAGACAATTTCATTTATTTGGAAATGAGCAAATTTTTACTGCAGAGTTCTTTGGCCTTAAGTGAAAGTTTGCTCACTTTTTGTTACTGTTTTTCTCTCAGTACGGTATAGTCTACCATACTGTGTTCTACTTTCAGTTTTTGTCACGTCACCATGAGAAATAATATATTTTTTTATATTTTTGAATTAGCTCAGCAGTTGAACATGGATATTAGCTACTGGTTGGCAAAGCAATTTCATTTGGCATTTGCTGCCTGCAGAAATAACACTACAACAGTCATTAAATTGAACAGATTTAGTGGATTTACTAACTTTTCTTGTCACACTTTGAATTATGTCTGGCCACATGTAGTCTACAGGAAAAAGCAGTTGATGTCCTCATGCACAGGTTTATCGTATCACACCAGAGTTCCTTGTAAAACATCCACAAAGCTTTGTTAGAAATAACACTTACATAATAGTTGAATTAAACTTCCCAAGATTTTAAATGGATCTTTGACTTTATTCCAAGCTCTGAAAATCTGATTTTGCTGTGTTCTGTACATCCATCTGAGTAGTTTTTTTTTTTTTTAAAATAAAGTAATCTAAGGGAAATATCACTTTGTGTTGCATTAGTTCCATTTAATTGCGTACTTCCTTGTCTCCTTCACCTAATAGCTTCTCCTAACAGTTTGCAACTTGCTGGTGAACATGGTGGAGCACTTCAATGTGAAAAAAGCCAAATATCAAATAGGTATATATCAACTCCAGAGTTGATATATACCAAGAACATAGCTACATGATGGAGGCTTCTATTCGTCAGGTTTTCATACACATGACTCTGAATGCATGCTATTATTGTTTGGTATCTGTTGGATGAGTAAGTAAGCAATTGTAGCCTATGATATGATAATTTGTCACTCATTTGTTTACAGCTTGTTGTGCAGGCCCCGGGTGAACAGAAATCAATTAATGCAGCCATTACCTGTGATAGTTGGCTGATGTCATAGTTGAGCTTGTGCCAAGTTCTGTCTTTCTCTTTTCTGGATGAAAATTTGATGTACTAGGCATTATGCATGAAACTGGCTTTACTTGACTCAGCTCTAAAAAATGGAAGTAGTCACTAAATGCTTTCTCTTCATTGATGGTGCTTTGCTTCACCGTTTCAGTCAGGAGGTACTATATAAGCTGCAGGCACTGCTTTAACAAAGTTCCTCTCCATTTCATTTGATAGCGGGTGACTGACAAATATAACCCTTTCCTATTTGTTACGGTCTCTCGGTCTTCGATAGATTCGGTGATGAGAAACCGGAAATCACTGGAGATATTTGATCAAAGACTCAACTCAGCCTTTTGGAAAATCCAAATACTCTGGCATTGGTGTGTGTAAAAACAGCACTCTGTGTCTCTGTCTCCTTCAGGTGAGCACCTTCGTGTCTGTCCTCAGGGGTACACCTGCTGCACATCTGAGATGGAGGACAGACTCAACCAGCAAAGCAAACTGGAGTTTGAGAATTTGGTCGACGAGAGCAGCCACAATATTAGGACAACGTTTATCTCCAGACATAAAAAGTTTGATGGTGAGTAAACAAGCTTTTATCTGTTTATCATGAAGAAGTTGTGACACATATTATTTAGTTATCACCTCTAATCCAAGTTGAATGCAGTCCAGATAAGTGGTACTGGATGCAGACTAGTATTAAAAATAGGAAGGAAATTGCTTTGTGGAAAAATTTTCTGGAGTCGCCTCCTCATTATGACTCCTTCACTATAGACACTTTTTTTTTTTAAATCCACAAATCTGTGTCAGCAAATTGCCACAACCCTTAAAACATTGTGAAATTCCAACCAACCATCAATTGGAGAAAAAAAAACCAAACAAATAAGGTAGCCAGTATAAATCTATTTGCATTGCAGCAGTGCAAAAAAGGCTCTGATGTGTTTTTGTGAATTGATGTTAGGATTTAAACCCAAAGGCATTACTTAGTAAAACAGAAAACCTGTAAAATGCTTGAACAAGTTTATTGGTAACGTTGAATCCAGAGTCAGTGGGTTGAGATAGATACTGGACAGAAAAATCAAATATTAGTGGCTGATAAATTGATTGGAGGAGGTGTCTTAGACTAGTTTAGGGGGAATGAGCAGAATACTAGACAACATAGCCTGAATTGGTGTGCAGCTCAGTCAAGGATATTGTTGGAAAACAAGCACTGCAGGCAGGTGGATTTAATACCAAGACCTTAGTGTGTAGCTGCTTATGATCAGTGGATGAATACTTTGTGGTAACTAAACAAAACAAAACAAAAAAAAAATAGAGGAATGGATTGAAGTGAACAAAATGACTTGAACAAACAAACAAGAATAATCATCTGTAGTGTAATATCATGTGTTAACAAATTAGGGTGTTGAGCATAGATGCTGCCTTAGATGCCCAGCTGGAGGGGAGAGCAGCATAACCTGACAAACAAACACACAGAGAATGACCAGGGAATCCAACACAATAACAAGGAGGAGAAACAAATGTCAATTAATGTGATGTGTTACACACCTGCATCATCTGTCCATTGTTTTGTTCCAGCCCACTGCTGTGTTTTATTATCACTGTCGGACTCAGAGTGCTTATGACGATGTATATATTTACTTTTAATTCTTTTTACTCTGTGGAATAAATGTGTTGTGTCAATTTTATTGAAGAAAAACAAAACAGAAGATGCCTCATAAGATTTAACTGAAAATTGTAGACCTGTACTTCCTCAATAATAAGTTGAACATGTTGCCTCTCGCCTGGCCTCTGTTTTCAAAGAGCCTTTCAGGAATTAAATCATCCTTCAAGGTTTTTTTTTTTTCATTTATTTATTCATTCTTAATAGGATGCAAGGATGGAGGCAACATCGATAAATAAAAGTCTGAAGTAATCCCATCATTCAATGGGTTTTTAAAGAAAAAACATACAACTTTAAAACTTACATTGGATGACTGTACTCACTAGATATGTTCGATAGTGGCTTTTTTTATCGATATCAGATATTGTCTAACTTCTAAATTCTAAAAAAATGATATCAACCGATATCAATATATGCAGAAAACTGTGAGGTTGAATCTCTCATATTTTGAGAAATACAGTACAACTTACTCTGCTCTAAGAGCAAAGATCCCAAAATAACCTTAACTCAGCCAGAGGAGTTCATTTTGGACATCTGGCTGCCATATATCAGATACTAGAAAGTATCAGCAAACATGTGGCTAATTCTAATGTTTCTGACAACTTGGTAACTTTACCAACAACTTAAAACCAGACATATTATAAGCATCTTCAAAGCAAATCAGTCTGTAGCAGCAGCAGCTGCATCGTAGTCACATGACTCTGATTGGAATGCTGGGATATGATGTTCATCCAGGATAACAGGCACTTTTATACATGCTGGACCACTGCTTTACCAACAAAATCTCGTGAGATTTCATTTTTAAAAATATCAGTCCAAAAACCCAATACCGATATTTTCTGATGTGACATTGTAATGCCAATATCGGACGATAATATCGGTAGGCCAATAATATCAGTGGGCTGATAATATTGGTAGGCCAATAATATCGGTAGGCCAATAATATCAGTAGGCCGATAATATAGGACATCCCTAGCAGTGTTAATTTCGTTGCTGAAAATTTTTTGTCATAGTCTTTGTCAACAACCTATTTTTCTTGAAGAAAACTAAACGAAAACTAGACGAAAAGCAACACACGGGGATCAAATCCACACAAAGGTAACCAAGCCGGCAATACGTCGTAATTTTGTTGAGCTTTTGAAAAGTTAATTATTTTTGAAGGAAGAATGTTCTCATTACTTTGATATGATAAAAAAAAGACCTGAAATGTGTTATGAAATGAAATAGGTGTTGTGAAGAGGAAAGACAAAAACTCCTTGTAAATAAACAATGTCGGTTATTCTAAGGCGCCAGAGTGACTGTTGTTTTATTTAATTTATTGACAAATGTGTATATGTGTGTATGTATGCATTCATGCATAAAATCATGTATGCATCTATGTGTGTATGTATGTACATACATGTATGTATGTACAGTATATACATACATACATACACACACTGTAATATCTGTGTACAGAGAGAAGGAACGCTGGCCCTTTACAGCAAAAAGAGATGCTTAGATTCCCAAATCAGGACATTTCTGACACTGAAATGTAAAAAAAGACAATAAAAATTCTCCTAATGTGACCTGAAGGATATCCACATGAGAGTAGAAAAAAAAAAAAAATCAATGTTTTTTTTTGGCCAAAAAACATCAAGGAGGATTTTTGCCATAATAGTTGCTGCTATTTTTTTATTCAGTGATTGGAATCATCTTTCTGGTCATATATTTGTATATATGTTCATTCTTATTTAGATTGAAGAGTTTATGCTCCTTGAGTATGATCTGCTTTCCCATGACTGGAAATCATGTTTTTACTTATTAAATGGCAAACATTGGCAGGTCATATTCACTGCCTCTAATTAGACTTCATAACCGACCAAATCTGTTGTCACATTGAAGTGCTCTCTGCAGCGGATTTCTCTTCCGTGTGAAGCCTGTGTGGGAAGTACCTTTTTAACACAGCACTAGAGTTGCAGAAGGACCAACTGAAAGTGCTGTCTTAAATGTTTTCTTTCTCATTATGACTATCCTGAGTTGAGCACAGAAAAAAGATGTATTGTTTTCATGTCATTAAACCATATCCATATCAACTGTTTGCAACAAAAGACTAATATATTCGGCACAAACAATTCCACATTTATAAAATATTTAATCCATAGCTTCATTTTTTGTAGTTAAGCATTTTTTAAAAGTTTGCAATTGCTCAAATTTGCAACTTTCCATGTAATGACACAGAGAAATGGATGTAATACATAGAAATGGAGGAAAGAAGTTGATCTTTCCCTTGAGGTGCTGTGCAAAATTGGCTTTAAATTGATCAAAAACTGTAAAGGTTAGAATTTATTTAATCAGTAATAACGTAAATTAAGAGACACTGACTCCTGAATGATGTCCAAACTGTATATTAGCACGTTACACTGGTGACACAAATCCCTCCTGCAAATCTAGACCACCATATCTTGCATCATCATAGCTCTTCTTGTGTTACGCTTCATCCACGTCATTGGGTTGGATTCCTCCCCCATCAGTTTTACATAACCCTCATTTCTCTCTCCACTTATTTATAGGCTGCTATTATAAAAACCCTAAGTCACTTTTTGATTACTGACTGCTTTCTCTGGAGGCCTGCGGGTTTTGATGCATTATTGAGCAATCTTGAAGCTATAAATGACTGTTGCACACCAGAATTAAGGCTTGGGTATATCTGAATATCCAATCTTCTGGATGAGGACTCTTTCAATCCACCTCTTAGCCAGCTTCACGTTCTCCCACAGAGACTCAGAATCTGGTCGCATTATAATCCAAGTGATGAAAAAAAAACCCAACCAAACAAATAAACAAAACCTCTCAAACAACTTTGCAGTCCTACACTGCTGCATTCTTTTGTCTCAGTATGATTTAAAACCCAACAAGTATTAATGTTCTCTGCAGTGGCCCAGCAGGTGCCCTAAGGTAAACTGAATCAAGAGCATGGAATGTGATAAATATTTCCAGTCTTTATGTGTGTAAGAGAGAAAGCTGGAGACACTGAGATAGAGATAACCTTGCTGGATGTGTGAGAGGTGAAGAGGGTTGCATCACATCAGTTAAAGATTAATTGTAGTGGATGAACCATGACAAAGGATGCCTCATGCTCAGTCAAGTGATTAGAGACTGAAACTGTTGTTCTGAGTGGTTTGTGGCCACTGATCCTTCGTGTTCTCTTTTTTTTTCCTGCCTTTTTTTCTTAAATAACTTGAACATTATTGTTTATTTGGTTGAGTTTGATTTGCTTTGATGTTAACTAAACTCACAGATTTGGTGGAAGGGTAGAGTGATCTCTTCTTCCTGATTTGTGTGATGGTTTGTAAACTGCTGTTTTGCATGAGAATTGCTTACTTACAGTAATGGTTTTTTTGTGATATTAAAGTTAGATTGCTTTAAAATATAAATTTTGAGCTCCCTAACTGATATACAGGAGAGAGCAGTGGAGTACTGTATTTCCCAGATTATAAGTCACTTTTTTTGCATAATTTGAATGGTAATGGTTAGGGTCAGGCGTGACTTATGTATCAATACATAACATGGTTTTAAATGTTGATTTAAATGTTCATTTTATAATGACTAATATGAACCAAGATAAATCTGCTGCATTCCATAAAGTCACAAATAGGCTTACATGAAAACTCTCAGAGAGAGAAGTTGATTTTGGGCAAAAATTTGTGGAAATTGTGTAATTTTTTGATGCCTTAGTAAGGCCTGGCACCGAGTCAGTTATCCCGTTCCTATGCATTAGTAATCTGTGGCCAGAATTCAATGATATGTGGCCACGGAATATCTTGTGGTCTTGCATTTATGTTTTTTTTTTGTTTTTGTTGTTTGTTTGTTTTTCTGCCAGTGCACCCAAGGGGCTTGTATGAAATCAGTAGCTTAGTGAGCTTGCTTACTGGTATCTAGCTTTTTAAATAACGGGCTTGATTTTTGTTCCTCTTTCTCCTAAAGGGATATTTTGGTTGTGTGAAGTACCTGTGAGTAGTTCTTACCTTACCTGCAGACACTGGACCAATAAAGAGCAGTCAGAGAGGTTTCCGGAGCAAGCAGAAATCTAAGTTTCTCAGGACAGCACCACGTTCTGGGTTAAACTGCTTCCATTCAAACAACTTTGATCTTACTATGTCATGGGGGTTTGAATAAATGCTATATTGTAGTTTTAACAGTTATTTCCATCAGAAAGTTAAACGGACTGGGTCCCTGTAACATGGTCCAGATTGTCAGAGGGGTTCAAACCTGGAAAATGTGCTGATGGTCTGTGGGTGAGACTTGGTGACAAAATAAACAGCTGCGTAGTTGTGTGGTCTTGTTACCATGGTGATCTGCAGTTGAAAGAAGTGAGCCTTCTCTCAAAAGCCTCCTCTGAAAACCTAAAGTTAAACAATGCTTCCTTTGTAGTAATGTTCCAGTATCGAGGTACCACAACAAATAGGCCTGCTGGATCTGGTACCATGTAGCTCCCAAGTAACAAAATGATTCTAGTAAGTAAAATAGAACTTCTGACCCAAGACAGTGTATTCAAGAGATGTAATTAATTCTACGACTTGTCTTATTACAATTTGCTGATGTTTTTATGTATTTGTTTATATTATTGCAGAGCAGAGTCATATGTAAGCAGATATTGTAACACTTAGGTAAAGCTAAGGTGGATTTTTTTTACTTTTGAATCCCTGACATACAGACATACAGTATTTTCTTTGCGGTTTGATATTGGTCAACAGCAAGGGTCTTCACCTTGAATCTTATCCAAGTCCACCGAAGAGTTGAAGACTGTACCTAACTGTGAATCAACGCATACTTGTAAATTTGTGTTAATAAATTTGTGTTAATCTTTTCAATTTCAAATGAACCCCGTTCAATAATAGAAGAAAAGAAAAAAATAATAAAGGAAACAAGATAACAATTTTAGATTGTAAAATTTCAGCAGAATTTTCTTCACCAACCGATTGATGTCTATGATTTTATTAAATGATCTAAAACTTCCTGTTACACAACTGTAAGATCATGAAAAAAAAACATTTACACTTAAAGACAATTTAATTTTCATGCCCAAATGCAATGCTTATTATTTAAAAGATGAAGTTCACAAAATCCACAAAATATTTGTTTTCCAAAAGTATTCCAGTCCAGTTTGATGGTTTTGTTACATAATCGTGCCTGATGAGCATCAATGGAACCTTTTTAAAGGTTCTTGGGATATGTGTACCACAGATATGTGATCACACTAATTTACTCCTGTTCTTTTAATGAAATACTCTATAGTGCCCATTTATATCTGATTTTCATCACATCAAATGCTCATTCCAAAGGTTACATTTTTTCTTTTCATTCTCAGGTATGTGCTTTAGGATCACTTTCCTTCAATAAAATAAATGGCAAGTGAAATGTAATGTCTCAATACATTTAGGTTTGGATTTTTTGGGCTGTATTTATACTGACAAAGATAGGTAACTCAAAAGCATCACTTTTTAGCTGTGCAGTCAGTGTCTTTGCAAAGTCTTGGTGCATGTATTAAAGTACAAAAGGTTGAAAGACAAAGCTGCAGAGGAGTTAAGCTCCACCTTATTCCTTCAATTACCTTCCAGCGTGTCATTTGCTCTTGCTGTACGGTAAATGTTTATTAGGCTCAGTTTGGTTGGTGCCCTTCTTTTCTCTCACAAGACTTCAGATAGAGATTAGTGTGTGTGGTTGGTTGACTAAAGTCTGAGTTGAGCAGCTGCCTTGGTTGACTGGGCTCTTTGATCCTGCCTCTGTAGAGCTTCTCTGCTCAACGTTGAGAGCCGCAGTGTCCTCCATTCACTTCAACAATCCCTTATTCACACCCGACCTAAACCAAGGCTGACTCAAACACAACACCCCATTCTCTCTAATCTGTCGTCTCTACAGTTCACAAGCTCCTACTGGACTGATCGAGCCAACAAATACAAGAAAAAGGCACCACTCCACTTACTATTTTCACACATTTATTCTTTGAAGTGGCTCAGACATGAAAAACAAGGGATTTTTTGTTTGTGTTTTTCTTTGAAAGTAAAAGAATTCACCTTTTTGCCAAATGAAAGCAAATTTTACAGGGTTATTGGTAGTGTTTTTTTTTCCAGGTTTTATGTTAATTATTTAATGTATTAAATTTATTTTTGCTAAGAGTAACTATTTTCTTGCATAACAGTGCAGTAAATGGGGCCTCAAATAATTTACTCTTCTTATTCAACATATTGGTCCTCTGCTTGATGCTGTGTTCTCTTTTAAGAAATGGGAGGGAAAAACAAAGCTTTAGATAAGAAACCAGAGAGTGATGAGTCACAGTCAGCAGCTCACTTCAGAATCGACCTCATTAAAAACAACAGAGGGAAAGATGGGAATCTGTGAACCAGCATGTTGTTACTCATTATCTCAAATGTCTCATGGACTAAGGGACAGTTTTCTTTCAAATTAAACACATCCGCTCCTCATTTAGTCAAAGAATAATTGAAAGCATCTTTTCTTTTTTCATTTCATTTTTTCTATAATTGGTGAGCCACATTTTTATCTCGCTTATCCAACCAATAAATCCTTTCAGTTCTAGTTTTGCAAACACTTTTGCTTGCTTCAGTGATTGAGGCAATGCTCACATTAAGCCAGGAGCTTCAATTACGTTTGTTGGCATTTGAGTGAATGGTAATGGTGAATCATTCAAACCTTAACCAGGTGTTTTTAGTGCATAAGTGTATCTGCATTAGTCAAATAGTTTAATGTAACTTTGGCACTTTGTGTCAGTTCAGAAAGCGAAATGCCATTATGAATCATTTAACTGTGAATAAAACCCAAAGCAGAGAAATTGTCTAAACCCTTAAAAAGGGCTTCTCTTAGACTGACTAGGAAAATATGTTTTGCCTATTTACCACATTCCTGTACAGATAGAGGTTCTGTTTAAAAAGAGTCTCAGTGATGGACTGCCCCTCTCTTCTTCATAGCACATCTTTGAGTCTCCCTGCAAAAGAAAGCCTGGCACTCATCTCCACAAGCGGAGACTATGGTGGTGTCAAATCATGGCTTTAAAGTTTGTGTTAAAGGAATGAGGTTTCCATAAGCCTTCTCCCCCCCCACGTAATTCAGAAGTTGATGGCCAGGATTTTTTTTTTTTCATGAGACTCATAAAATTATAGTCAATAGTTTCATCCATCTGACAGCAAATAAACACTTCTCACAAAATACCCTTACTTAAGAAATATTGACTTAAAAAGTCGGCACATCCAAGGCCAGTTCTTCCCTCATACTGTATGTGGATACAAAAAACCTCTGCTAATTTACCAACTTCCCTAAACATCACAAACTAAGATTCTTTACATTTATTATTCATGTTTGACATTCATTGAAGTACTTACCAAGTGAAATTTTGAAAATGCCCACAATTCAGAGCTGACATCAAATAGTTACATCAAAAGAGGCTCTCAAAGGTCCTCATTATGCGATACTCGCCCCACTTCAGTGGCAAAGTTATGAACTGGAATTATAACCACCGGTTTTGTCTTTACAAGCATTGTGATTCAGTAGGAAAGTAAACGATTAGTTCACTTGAAAGTTTGAGTACTCATCATTAATATCCTCACTTTAACATGTTATGTCTGTTTTGCATCCGCAAACTGGATTGATGGTTTGAGCACAGTTAATTACTCCACATGAGCCCTGCTGTTGCAGACTGAGTCCTTGATTTTGTGAACTGATTTGTAATTCCCATTATCCTTTGTGCATAATATAATAGCCAGCATTATTAATTTATTATATGAATAAATTGAATAAGGGGGCTATGCTTAACACATAGTTTGAAAATCTAATAAAATTTGGCCTCATTTAGACATAAAACTCTGGTTAGAAATTTAGCCATGGTCAGCTGGATTTTAAAGTGATGAAGATGAATTGAGAATTTATTGACTGGTCTTCCTCACGTTTTAAAACGTTTTGGAGTTCGACACTGTTCCCACTAACTCCAGGGTTTTCCACTTTTAATATTGTCATTGCTACCTCAATTCTAAGTCATGATTATGTCGACTATAAAAAAATAAGCGAATAATTTAATAACTGAAAATGGAAGGTTTTTTAAACGTACTGTCCTCTGCCTTGTCTACCTGGATCAGCTTTCCTTCAATTGGACATACATACATACTGTACTTACTAGAGGTGAAACAATACATGTATTCGTATCGAACCAAACCATACGGGTGTGTATTGAACCGTGAGTACTATGTATCAAATATCAAACAATACAGAGTTTTTAATTTATTTTATCAACTTGTGTTCTGACGATGACCTCTATGTTGAAAACTCAGTGGATCTGTGTTCGACTACGTTTAGATCTGGCCTTTGGAACTACTTTGGTTTTCATGTTAAGTATGACCCTGATGGCTGTTGTGACCAAAAGCACATTGGCATGAAAACATATTTTTTTTGTATCGAAACAATATTGAACTGTGACACTAAAGTGTTGAACTAAACCGAACCATGAATTGTTTGTTTTGTTGTAAACAAATACCCTAATACCCTAATAAACCTAATACTTACATACATAAATACATACATTCATACAGTTGTCCTCAAATTTATTCATACCCTCCAATTAAATAAAAGGCTAAATCCACAAAAGTTATTCAGATAACAAGAAACTAAAGAAACCAATAATAAATAAAAATGTAAAAAATAATATTTTAGTGAAATAAAATATTGCTTTTGAATAATGGTGGAAAATGATAATTAAAAAAAACAAACAAACAAAACTTTCTCAGACATATAAGAATACCTTCTCCATGAACAGTGGACCACAATACCTGGGAAAACGTGTAGAGATTTTTTTGAAAATTACAGAAAACACCTGATTGTAGTGATTGCCTCAGTGTTGCTTAACTAAATTTTAGCTTCGGAACCTCATCATGCTTGTTTACTTGTTTGAATTTTTTGTGTGTTTGTTTTCTAAATTTATTTCAAACCACAATTCAAAATCAATGTCATAATTTTCATAGGATTTTTATTTATTAATACATTTGTCATTTAATTTTATTTCATAGACAGCTGATTTTTTTTTTCCTTCTTCAATTTTGAGGGTGATTGTATGTACCTGTATGTACATACACAGATCAACTGATAGATCGGCCGGCCAATATTTTAAGCCTATGTTTGCGTTTTTGGCTGGTTACTGGCATCGGCCAATACGTAGGGTGTGTTGGCTGATACGCTCCCCTCAGCATAATTTACAGTTATCTATACAGGCAGCAGTTGTTGGAAACGCTGCGCGCCCCCTCCTCTCTTTTCCTCCACTAACAGTGCTGGAATACTGCAGTTGTAAAATTAGTTCTCATCGTGTCCTTCATCATATTCAGCCAGAGCCGCAACCAGCTGATAGACAGCAAAGCGCCGCCTGACTTTACTACACAATCAAATAAAACCAATTTTAGAGGGAGAAGAAGCTGAAATGTGTTCCAAACCATCTTTTATCCATCAGCTTATAGATCATAAGTCTCAGACTTTGCACTGTGGTGAAGACGGGCGCGATGTGGACAGAAAATGAGAAATCTTTCGGTGGATCTCCATCAGATTCGCATAAATATGCCACAGAATAGAAGCTGAAGGAAAATTACTGCTGCTGCTCCTTGAACAGACCTGAAGCTGACCATCAAATCTTCTTATGAAGAGAATTAGAGGAGAAACCACCTGATCCAGCGTGCCCTGGGTACAGACAACTCACCCATGGAAAATATCTCTCCTGTGCATGTTTGGGGAAAAAAAAAAGAAATCGCCACAGCAGCGGGTATAAACTGTCTCTGTGCAGGAAAACGCAAACATGAGCAGAAACGGAGCGCATGTCAGGTCAACAATGGGCAGTGAAATGTTTCAACCACACATCCAGATCTGAAACATCCCGATAAAAGCAGAAAAAACAACACAACAGAAGCGCTGCTTGTCTGCGTGGACGGAAGAGCTGATTATATAATCTCTGTGTCCTCCCCAGCGGCATAAATGTTCTTCAGACCCACCAGACCTGCCGGAGACTGAGAGTGCAGGATGACATGAAAGATGTCCAGACTCACCTGCACCGTCAGAAAATGTCACTCTGGAGGCCGCTGTCAGATATTTGTGTTTTTACCCTCAAAACTGTGTTACTGTGCAAATAAGAGGCCAGAAGGCAACAAGACTCTCGTCTCTCTGTGCTGTAGTGTAATCAGGCTCTTATGTGTGATGTATAAGAAGTTTTTACACCTCAAGTAAAACTGAGAATAAGATAAAAATTAAATCAAATAGAAAACCTGACCTTCTTTTAGATTTATCTTCCAGCTTGATCACACTTCAATATACACATGAATACATGATAAATTATATATATATATATATTTTACAAAAATATATAAAAATATGAAAAGTGGTACTGTAACCTTTGTTTACTGTACTTTACAGATGTTGTAAATATCCTAATATGGATAGATAGATAGATAGATAGATAGATAGATAGATAGATAGATAGATAGATAGATAGATAGATAGATAGATAGATAGATAGATAGATAGATAGATAGATAGATTTAGCACAGACATAATATCATCACTTCAGATTTAAACTGCAGGTAAAGTCAGGTACATCTAAGACTTTTATCGCCTGCTCACAAAGTCAAAATATTTTGATATGAAAAATTATCTGAAAATCCTGGGAGTGCTGGTAAACAATACGGGTACTGATACAACTGATACTGATAATGTAATATCAGCCCCAAATATTGTCAGGCTGTATCGGTATCACTATCTGTATCGGCCCTAAAAAATCTGTGTCGGTCAATCCCGAATACGTACTGTACATATGTATATGCTAAAATTTATGCATGATCCCATGAGTTGACTGATAGCATTTTAGTAATAGAATCTTAAATTCTTATGTTTAAAAGAAAAAAATCTTTTTATCTCTTTTGACTGAAGTTTTACATCATAAAACACTTTAGCCACTTGATTTGCTTAAAAACTGTCCCTAAAAAACTTTGAAAGTGGGAAAATGACAAAACCATGACCATGACACTGTGACTTGGAACTCTACACCTCTGAGTACAGGACACAGGACATAAAATAAATGTACGGGACACAAAGGACACCACAGGACTCTATAACCTTCTGATGATACAAGACCTTCATTACACAAGAGATGACACCAAACTACACTCAGGGCAGAGTAGTGGTGAGGACAAGGCTCTGACATCATTGATTTAACCCCTACAGATGGGACCTCTTTGACAGTCGCATGTCCATTTATAATGAAATCTAAAACCATGTGGACACACAGTTCCTGGAAGTGTTCATAAATAAATAACCTCTGTTTTGGTGTCCTTGTGTTATCCTAAGTGAATGTCGGGAAGACTGCAAGTCTCTGAGGACTGGGTGGAATGGGGTCTGTCCAGCAGTGCTTTAGCCGAGTTGGTGGCAGCCTCCATCATCTGGCACGAGCTGCAGCGTGGTGTCACTTCTGTGCTTCAGGATGGATGGCTCTGCATGGCCTGGACACCGTTAACTCTGTCCCACTGGTGAGCTTCAAGGAGAGGCTATGAGAGGCTTGTCTTTCCACAAGCTGCTGCAGTAAAAATGAGAAGGAAATCCACTGGTCTGGTGTGATGCGATTCTTCTTTTCAATATATTTATTAGATTTAAACTTTGTGTCAGATATTGAAACACATACACTGTGAAAACTCACTTACAAAAAAATTCTATCCTCGGGATATTGAGTTTGCTCGGTCTACAGCTGAGATCATGCCTTCTGCTGAGACAGATGAAAAATATTACCCCCCACACCCCCACCCTCCTGCAAACGTGCTGATATGCTTCCCTCATAGATCCTCACTGTTTCCTCTCCTTTTGATTTTCATGCATCATTTTAAACTGACTGAATGCGGTGACCGTGAGGTTGGCATAATTTTAGTTTAGCATTCACTTGAGATGTGACAGTGAATAATTGGCATGTCATGCCCTACGAACAATTGCAGCAGAAGCGGGTTGACATCAGGGGTTCTGAGAGAAAAGCAATGATGGTCTTGCATTGTTGATTAAACCCTTTTTCATCTCACTGAAATACTTTTTGCTGCAAAGTGTAGTTATCCATTCTGCTAGTGCATCTGGTAGATTTGGCATGACGTTTCCTGTTTACGCTTTACAGTTGGTCAATGTGGTGAACATCTAAAGTGAAAATCCACATTATAAAACACATCTCTGACACTTCTGTACATGTAACGTAGCCCATGAATATAGACACATTGTGTAACATTATTATGAACCTGAAGGAAAGTGCTTGCATGTCAGCTAATAAAGACAGAGCTGGATTATCTTTAGGTACCAGTTTTGGAATATGTGGGCCTTTTGTAATCCCACAGCACGCCGTGCAATTCAAATGTGGACAACGACAGAAAGCTCACCACCTGTGTGTGTGTGTGTATAACGCATACTGCCTTGGAAGATGCTGTCATCTTGAAATAGTTTGGACCATACAGTGCTTTTCAAAACTGACAGCTATTCCTTTGTTCCTAAAATAGTTCTGGAAATCTAAATCATTTAACATGTTTTTTTTAATTGGGCCTAAAGAAAAGTTGTGTCATTGCTGTATATCCTTAATCAAAGATTTGCAGTCAACATTTTCCAAAGAAATATCCCCAACAGGGCTCCCTGTTGTGAAAATGGTCTTGTTTATCTGGATCCTATGAAATATTTGCACAGTTGCTGTGATGTTGCTACATTCAAACCTCAATCTAGCACATGCCCGAGGTTCTTAAGATTTATGGTAGTTATATTGAACATATTAATATAAAACAGATAGTGCATCACAAGTAAACAACTTTTCTAGAACCTCCTGCTAAACTGTTTTAACACATGGATTAGTAGTGACCACAACTGTATGGCGTCCAGTCATGACTGTACTCCTGCTCTCACCTATACAAAAGTTAACTGTCATTTGAAAATGACACAGTAACAAGGACAGGGATGAACAATGCCCCTTTTCCCCTCATCTCAGAACTTCAGTATTCTCAGTCAGGCACAAGAAACACTCCACAGGATGGATTAGTCTGACAAAGCTCTGCATGGAAGCTTTCACGGGGAGAGGCACTCCAACAGCCAGGTTGAGACAAAGCTGCTTATCCACGGGGTCACAGTAATGTAATGGTGTGTGCAGCCAATTTGCTCCTTGCTATTCAATGACTGTGAATATCATCCAAGGGAGAAAATCACTTAGAATTTCTGAGCTTTGCTAATTGACTTCTCCAGTGCTTCCCAACACTGAACTCTGTGTCAGATTTGGGAAAATTTCCTCTGTCGAGGTAGCTTATGTCAACAAAATGAACTGAACAGACGGAAGGAAATGGGATCTTGCCCCTGAATTTTTGAGAAGATTCAGGTGTGAAAGTAGTTAACTTTGTAACTCATCTTTTATGAGCACATTTTGCCAACTTCATCCATTGAAACAAAAATATTTGGAGCACAGTCATTTAAGTACAAGAATAGAGGATTAGTGTTATTCAGTTTTACTTTCATACAATGTACAGTATTACTTAAAAAAGACAAAAACAGGTGTATAAGAAAGCAAAATGAAAATTTCAATAGAAAAGAAAGGAGGTTAATAAGATAAGGAAGAAACATGTTGCAACACAGATGAGACAAATCTGCAGGTGGATAAACGTACTCCTTCAGACACATAAACTGCAGACATCATTGAAATTACAGCTCTTTCCCACTGATGCCAGCCTGGTGTTGATTTTTGCAGGGAACTGAATGTATTTTGGGTCCAGGGAAATTATAGCATCCAACGTGGATAGCATAATCCTCTTCAGTGATGGTTGGAAAATGCCTGATCTGTCTCCTATCTAATGCTTGAAAGCACCAGTGGCCAAAAAAACCCCCCAAGGTGGGTACTTGGATATGCATCATAATGGCCTCTGTGCACTTGGTATCTGCAGGTCCCAAATCAAGACATGGATCTAAGAGGATTTCTTTTGGGAAGTGGTATCTGCTTAAAAGCTATTGTGTGCGTTTGCCAAGCGGGTCGGAACAAACAAAAAACGATTGGCTCTGAAAGCGATAAGGCTACATGGCTGAATCTAACTAAATTACTGTCTGAGAAATGACTGATTTGGGCCAATGAAAAATTTATGTGGATGCTGAGAATGCATACTGTGATATCAGTAATCCATTTGCACATATTCCTTAGTATAAGACAGAAAGTACAAAGTGAATAGTTCCACACTTAGTGTGGGAATGTCCTTCCACATATGTTACAAACATCTGTACATAAGCATGTCTGATACATCGGGGCTCTTGTCATTCAGTAATTTCAGGTAGTCAGCTGACTTCTTATTTTGTACAGTAATATTGCTGACTGGAAGCTTCTTCAGATCATAAGACCACTCTGCCAGGCTTTACAGTATGTAGGTATGATGGATGCAGCACTTCATGTGCTCTACTTACCCTGATGATACCATCACTCTAAAACTGGGCAAATCTGAACTCATTTCCCCCATTGATTTTCAGTCTGATCTTCATATTTCATGGCAAATTCATATTTTTTTCTTTCAGTGCGCATAAGTAATAAGTGTCTTCAAGACTTCACAGTTTTTTTAGCTCCATATCTTGAGTTCTATTTGTTACAACGCATTTGTAGAAATGCTCTTACATCCACTATCAGCATTTGATCTCAGTTCTGCTGTTGAATTTCTTCTTCATCAATTCACCAAATGCCTAACTAATCTCTAATCACAGTCTTTCAAGATCTTCTTCCAGCTATATGACTTTGTCTAATTTCATATTTTACCACAACTTTAGCACATTTAGCAATCTCTTTAGCTGTTTTGTTTACTTGATGCCGGCCAATTACTGATGGGAAGAAGAGACAAAATCTTAACAAGTGTTAAATCTAAAGGATTTAATAAATACTTTTGTTTAATGAAAGTCACGCAGAGCCTTGAGTATGTTAAGCATTAGTTTCGGCCTTGGTGCAGACATTGCACTGTCACTGACCCCACTCTCATCTGTGTCCTGCACGGCTACTAAGTTTATCTGTAATAGTTCTCGCATCACATCAGGTAATCTTTAGCAGTTTGTCTTTGGGCCACTGATGGTTAATATGCTTTAATCATTGTGTAAAATGATGAGTGACAACTAATGAAAAAAAAATCATCAAAAAGAGAAAGAAAAAGAGGATTAAAGATATGTTTTTGTTCTTCCAAATCAAAATATGAATCTCATATTCCACACACTGCAGCCCAGCTGCTTATATTTCAGTCTGGTATCTGTTTGTATCATGTAGTCGCTAATGGTGACTCAGGCTACCGGTCGAAAAGCAGAAATGAGATCTAGCTACAAAAGTTGATCACCCAAATTTATCCCTAATCCCACAGCAAAAGTTTTTTTCTTTCTGTCTTTCTTTCATCTTGATGTTTTCAGACTCAGCCAACCCTGCAGCAAAAAGGATGCCACAAAAGAATCAGCTCTCTCTGGAGCCTCAAAAGTTTTACATAATGTAGGAGTTTTGAAATAGCTCCAACATTTATCAGTAATAAGTATATACACGTGTAATATGAGATTGAAATAGTTAATTAAAAGTAATTGTGTGTACTTCTCACAAGCTGCACAATCAGCGTCGGGAAGGCAGGTGTTAGAATAAAGGGACCAGCAGTAATCCTGCAACATCAATATTCTCTGTATGTTCAGTCAGGGCCATCAAAGACCATCAAATACAAAGTTCAAATGACTCATTAGGAATTACTTATGCATGCATTTGACACCACTCAACAGCGATTTTAATCTTGTGCTAACACATAGCAGTGAACAGTCTGACCAAAGAGCAGTAATTGCAATGCAGGTTCTGTGTGCAGCAATGTTTTAGAATGTTGCAGCTTTGCTGAGTGAGCCGGTCAAAGACACTTCTTTGGTTTGGTGACCTTTGTTAAATAACCAGAGGCAAAATGATGTTTGCCTCTTATTTGAATTATTTCATTTTCGTACAAGTTTGTGTTTTATCAGCAGCATTTTGACATATGAGGGAGCTGAACTGGTCTCAAATTCCGACCAACGCCTCTTTATACTCCTTCAGAAGACTCATTCATAAGTAAACACCCCAAAATGGAGCTGTAGGAATCTAATATCGCTGCTTCCAGTGAGTTGGGGCAATATTTTCAGGAGATGGCCTTTCCCTCTCTCTCTTAAGCTCTTTTTATCAGTGAGAACCACTCTCATTGCTGCTCATGAATGACTTTCTACGCATCCAGTCAGATATTTACAAGAACCATTACAACATCACTTGCATGAGCGGGTGTGTATTATATCTTGGAAAACCAACAACCTTCCTAACTGGAGTGTGAAATTGTTGCTGCCATTATAATGTGGCAGTTTGTGACAGGTGGTTTCACTGGTTCTTGTGGGAGATTGCCTTGGTAAAAATCTCTGAAAGACAAACTGTCTCCAAACTTACACTATTAACAAATACAATTAAACAATAAAGGAACAACGCTGTTACAAATGAACAAAACAAAACACATTATTTTTCATCCTGATGGTGTGCTCTCAGCTCTTGGATGTCACATGGGATTAGTCAGCAGAGCCACAAAGGCAGGCCTTAAACCCATGACTGAAGGTGTGTCAGTCAGCCTGGGAACGTTTGTCTTTTGGCTCAAGTGTTTCATTGGGCTTCCAGAAGTACAACTCACATGATTTAAACAGCTCTCTTAAGGGCTTTAACAAACCTGTTTTTGATCCTGTGCTTTGTACATGTCAGTATCCAGGGCTTGTCATATGCTGGGCTTTTTTTTTTTTTTTTTCTATCATTTAGGGTCTTTTTTGTTGTTGTTTGTACAAGAACATAAGCCTGCCACAATTTAGTAATAAAAAAAAAAAACCCTGCATTGTTCCACATTTTTCAACCATCAACGAGGCTTGAAGCTACAGTAAATCAATATAGACAGACAACACACAGAACATCAGTCAAGACAAGCAGCAAAAGATCGACAAGCAGCTGTTGATTATTAGCCTTGATTTTTGTTGGGACTTGGGAGGAAGTCAACATACAATGTGCAGCTGAAATATATGGTCTCAGCCTGTGTTTATCTTCTGGAATATTACTGGTGGCCCAGCAACTGGTCTGGGATCTGTTTACACCTGGGAAGGTTGTATAGACTTATTGGTGAACGAAGAGGAAGGAAGAGCTGCCAGAGCTGTAAACATGCATACATTGACTGGTCCTGATTGGCCGCTGATCTACATGCTTTTGTGTAAGCTTGCACTGAGGACAGTCTTGATGTCACCACCGTTGCAACTATATGTTGATAATAATTTGTTGTTGGAAATGATAATTAAAAAAAAAAAAAAAGTTGCAGCTGATGTTAAGCATTGTAAAATCCAGAAAATAGTTGAATTCATGAGCAGGTCTTTTAATATCCACCCAGATCCATTTTAAGATTCATTATAAATTGTTGTATTTTATTGGATAAATTGTTTTTATGTAAAGCACTTTGTGCTACTTTTCGCTTGAAAAGATCTTTATAAATAAAATGAGATTTTATTTGTTTTGATCTCTGTGCAGTTTCACTCATTTTGTGTTGGTCAACTATGACTCTATGAGATGCATGCGATCAGAAGGATGGATTGCTGTGTTAAAGGAAACCATCTGTAAATGCTGGATGTGGATACGGATACATGTTGCAATTCTTTCTGATTCTATGTCCACTTTCTCATCCACCTCTGCTCATTTTTCTTTTCTCCACTTATCCAGTGAAGAGTCGTGCATACCAGAGAAAGTTTTCTCAGCATACGTTAAGGGAGAAGTGAGGAACACCCTTTATTAATATTGAATGTAGATCTTAAATTTCTTCTGGCTTCATGTTTCTGCCTTACAGCATTTATTTCAATACCAAAATATGCACACCGTGTCTCATTAGATCTGAAGTTCGACCTTGTGCGGAAGGAGAACAGTGTCCATTTCCCCCTGCAAAAGTGAGGTGGGAGAATTTGCTCTACTTTTTTATTCCTGAAACTCTTCAAGCCTCATTAACTCGGAAAACAAGCCAACTAGCTGCTGTGAATGTTTTGTAGCATTTGCTCGAGCCAAGAAAAGGGTTTGTATCTCACGGAGGGAGACGAAGTCCCTGCTGGAGTGTGCAGGCAATCACTGAGGCAGTGATAGAAAATTCTCCATGTTTTTATGTGCTGTCTCTTGTGCTGAGTGATAAGGTTCACAGTTCACCACAGAGCATGGTGACGTCTGCTGTTTCATCTCAACCAATTTTCTACTTTTTTTTTTTTTCACATAATTTCATTACAGCGTAAAACTAGACCTTTTAAAGGGCGTTTTTATCTTGATTTTATAACAATGAAACCACAAGCAGCTCTGATGGACTTTCCTAAAGGCACAGTAGGGATTTGAGCTAAATACCAATTAGCATGCAAATATGCTCAGAATGACATGGTTATTTTAATCAGATATAAACAAGTTAATTATTTTGAGGCACCATACTATTTCAGGAAGTCATTGCTGGCATGAGGTGCCATGTATGTTAACAAGAACCTCTTTTATCAGCTCCTAAATAAAGCATGATTTCTACTATTCTCACTGACATGTAAGATCATCTGGGCACAAATGGTAACATAATCATTTTCAGACATGTTTTTTTTTGTTTGTGAAATATAGTTTTATTTGACAAAATTAATATATTTGATGGTGGTAGAATAGAGGAGCAGCCTGTGGTTCTTTTGCTTCGCTGAATTATTGCTTTTTTTTAAAAAAAATAGCTCTTGTTCTGAGATTTATTATGTTGTTTAAAATTACATGTTTTGCATTTACTGTAGATGGACACTTAAAATTCAGTGATCATTTTTTGTGCCAAAACAACATTCTTGTTACTTGATTATTTTTATTGGCCTGGTTTTACAAGAAAATGTGCTATTAGCTCTAATCATGCAACGTGGAAGTGAAGAAGAAAAGAGCAAAGGCTGTTGAAAATGTTGTTTAAATAAGTCTAAATCCATTTGTTGGTCTTAGTCTGTGATCTAACACCTCCACCCCTCCTCCATTCAAACCAGCAGGCGCAACTTTAGAACATTGAATCAATAATGCAGTTGCAGCTTTTGTTAATGCAGACAGAATAACATGTAACCTTTAGTGGTCTTCAAGCAACACTTCATAAGTTTCCAACTTTAAACTCTGCTTTTGACTCATTTAGATGCTCCGCAGACATAAATTATATGAAGCTGTTATTGCCTTGCTGCATCCTGAAGCCAAGACACTGCACTTCACAACTTTTTTTTTTTTTTTTTTTTCCGTGTTCCAGAGCATCATGGTGCATTTTGCTTTATGATATTATCATAAAGCAAACTGGATATCTGCACACAAGCCACTTTGGACATCCACCATAGCTGGTTCAGCAAAAAAAAAACAAAGAGAAAAAATGAGCAAGATTTAAAGGAATAGTTCACCCACAGAATGATTTAACTTTATTTTCCACTTACCATCATGGTGAGCAAGACTGGAGCACTTTTTTAAAATCTCAAATGCAGCCGGCGATCAGAAAGGCTTCTCGTTTTCCCCCAACTTTCATATAATGGAGTTCGCTGGGGTCAGAGCCAAAAAGTACCTTAAAAGTAAAAAAACAAAAAAAACTTGTCAATATTCCTCAATACTGCTCATCCAAAGTAATCCAAGTGTCCTGAGTGGGTAGCGTCCAGAATTTACCCGAAACTATGTCATTTAGTATATTTTTAGAGCCTGAACAGTAGTTCATCGTACTTTCACAAAGCACGCACATGCTTTTTCACAAAACTACGGAAGCCTAGGCGTTCAGACCCTACTCTGCCAAAAATGCAAGTGTAGAAGAAGAAATTCGCTGTTTACATTGTGCTAAGAGCGGCAGAGCTGCAGACAAACTGGGACAAACACAGGAGGGTCCAAGAGGGGTTGGATATTGATTTAAAACGGAGAAAGAAGAAGAGAGTGCGCAATCTTGTCTGCCGCGGCTTCCATAGTTTTGTGAACGTGCATCGCCGTGCTCCAGGAGATGCAATGTAGTATTGTTTGACGTCATTTCGAGTAAATGCTGGACGCTACCCACTCAGGACACTTGGACTACATTGGATGAGCATTACGGAAGAATATTGACAAGTTTTTGTGGACTTTTATGGACCTTTTTGGCTCGGACCCCGGCAAACTCCATTATATAAAAGTTTGGAGAAAAAGGGAAGCCTTCCTGATCGCCGGCTGCATTTGAGATATTAAAAAAGTGCTCCAGAGTCTTGCTCACCATGAGGGTAAGTGGAAAATAAAGTTACATCATTCTGTGGGTGAACTATTCCTTTAACATCAGACTGACTTTTTACTGACTAGAAGGGAGCTTGGAGAGGAGACAGGATGCAAGATTAATGCTGAACTTCTCTTCATTAAGGGGTGCTGCAGTTTGAGAATTTGCCGGTTTAGTCGTGTTCGGTAGTTGGACGTTAAGTGACTGAATGTGAATAAAAAAAATACGTCTATGAAGCAAACAGTCACATTGATCGATAACTTACAGTTACTGCAGAAGTCAGCAGCATGTGATCTGACGAGGATCAGAGGCCAGGAACGCATTGCACCCATTTTAAATTTACCTTATCGGCTCCCTGTGCGTTTCGGTATTGATTTTAAAGGGGTAGTTTGGAATTTTTGACATAGGGCCTCATTTTTGACTTAGGCAGGGTACTATCACAGGTGAAAGTTTCAACATATTTCATCTCATTATTTTACTTGCAGAAGTTTGCTAATGCTAATGCTAGCACAAGTGGTAGGAATTCCACACAAGCCTGTCCTAAAAACAATCTCATCCACTCCACAGAACACCTAAGGCATATCAGTTACAACACAAGTCTATCTATGTAAATCCTGTGTTAATACAATAATGTTACAGGGAGGATACCTGTAGATAATTTTCTCTTTTTTAAAATATTAGTATATTCTTTGTTTATTCGAATTTTCTGATATTTCTTAACTGGCTACGTTAATCTACTGCCTCCCTTGAACTGACCATTGTGACAGTGTTTTTGTCCTACTATACAATGATGATATGACAATAATGACAATATGACAATAATTAAACTTCTTCTAAAATTAGTACATGTTGGAAATAGGAATGCAACAATTGGACCGTCGTACTAATAGTCTTGTACACATGTGCCAAGCTCATAACACCTCTCCTGTTGCAACAGATAAAGGCACAACAGTCCCAGAAAGAAAAGCATAATATCAGATCATTTTAGAAATGAAGCCAAGTGTTGAGCTCCTGATCAGTGCCTAAACATCTTTGCTCTTTGCCAAAAAATATTCTCTTGTTTTTACTTGATGGAATTAGCAAAGGAACATGTTTACAGTTTGCAGCTTTAAAAAAAAACAAACAATAACAACAAAAAAACAGAGACAAATAATATCTGCTGATTATCTTATGTGTGCGTGTTTTACTGACAAAGGTGCATTCTCAGGCTTTTTACATCTGTCCCTGAGCTTCTCAGTGCTTTTGTGATTTGTTTTTTGTTATCTCTGAGTTTCTGTGGAGAAACTGGTTAGGAGACACAAAAATAGTGTTTTGTGGTGGAGAGAATGAGAAGCAGGTCTGCATGGATGAGATGTAACGCACAAGAAAAATGAAACTCACAAAAGGTTAAACAGGCCAAAGAAATGTCATCAAAATGCCACTTAAACATGATTTGGCCTTTTGGAATCTTTCATCGCGTCAAACTTTATGCTTGTGGTGTGGCTTGAATATGAGTGAAGATTCAGCCTGGTCGCTTGAAAAGGTCGATCAAGATCTCATTTGAAATGAACCTGGACTCACAGGTAAACCCAAAGAATGATTTTTTTATGCATGACAAAGTTTATTAGTTTAAAAAGCAACACATGTTTTACTGTTCAGACTGTCAGTGAAAATGCATGATTGGATTTAGGGTGACAAAGGTACAGAGAAAAAAGTCACATCTTTTTTTTCCTGCAGCATAAATAAAAGTATAAATTGTTACATTTTTCATAAATTTTCCAAGAGCATTTGCAAACTTGGTAATAAATGACATAAGCATCAGAAATGCGACGTGGGGAAGCTGAATGTTGCAGTTAGGCGACTGACCTGAGAGGCACTCAAATGACTCCTTAATTAAATGTTCACATGTCAGATTATGCTGCCCACTCTCAGTCACCAGCTGGGTACTTTCATCTTCTGCATTTAATTTCATCATCTGATCAGGGCCCTGGTGCTGTAAACACACAATACTTGCTGTAGTTGGCTATTTTTAAGGTAGGGGTGCACCACATGCAATTTTACAATACACACGCACACACACCTACACACATATATATATATATATATATATATATATATATTCTCAGCTGAATTGAGAAACACTGCTTTAGTGCAAAGCAGTTACTCCTCCGTACTTGGGTACACCTCTGTTCCGTACTTAAGGTTTCCGTACAGAAAAGTCCTCCGATGAAAAGGCCTACCGGTGCATTTGACAAGAGAAGCCGTGAGGCAGAAGATAATGCTTCACCAGCCTTATTGTTCAAACTCTGATTTATATCATTTGAAAAGCTCATGAATCCCACTTTGACATATTCATACTTCGAATAAAAATACTTGTAAAAATTGCAAAGTTTGTGGCTTTAACCCATGCTGATGAGCATGAGGCTATGATTGATGGAGTTGTCCCCACATCATAGATATTTGTCTTGTGAATAAAGTTGCCCCCAGATTTCACGAACTCCGCTTCGCTTTGTTCCGCTCCACTCTGCATGGCGCAGCAAACATGCAACGCCCACTACATGCGCCTGACTCCATCCAGCTGCGCTCCGCTAGGTCTTGGAGCCCGGAGAGAGCATGTGCGAGACATGTTCTGACGACACCAATCAGACGGCCTTTCATGATAATCAGCATGTGTACAATTTGCTGAATAGCAAACCCAGCACACACTAACCGCGCGAGGATGCAGACAGCACAGAGTTCTGCCTCCCCTTTTTTCTTTTTGTCATGATCAATAGAAACAATGTTTCACATTGGGGGAATTTCATGTTTTCCATAGTTCCTTTTTGTTCATATTCAATGTCCTGATCTTTAGCATATAGGCAAATGTAAAACACGTACGGTACGGAAAACTCTGATTTGGGAGGTGATTTTTAATCAGACTTTGTGCTTTTTCATGTATTTTACATTTGGATTCGTAATGTGTATATTTTGACAATCCGGACGTAGTTCATGTTCACGTTAACGTTTGGTGCGATCTGAGCTGCAGGGATTGATCTGACCTGTGCCAACAGAGCAGAAAATTGGACTGGTTTTGCAATTTTGGCGCAGCGCAATGCAGAGGCCATACCCCAATGGAGCCGTGCGGAGCATGTGGACAGCGCTGAATAACAGCAACGTATTTGCTGCGCCGTGCGAAGCGGAACAGAACAGAGTATGAGGAATCTGAGGGGTTATGACTTAACTGGTTGTTGTTTTGATCCTAATAGTCACTGAATCATTATTGCATTAATACAGTTAACATCCATAATGTATTAATACATAACATTATATTTAACCTCTGATTTATCGTTAGTGATTTTCCATACTTTAAAGATTAGTCCTCTACTGATATTATTGCAGCACAGGGAAGAAAATTTACATAACCTTCATGGTTGGAAATGTGATCATACAGAGAGAGGATGGAATTAGTTTGTAGATTTGCATGAAAATAGATGTTTAGAAAATTCAGCAGTTGCTTCTCAAGAAGTGCAGCTGTTATTCTGGACATTCAACATCCACACAACACTGTGCCAGAAAGTGTTCATTTTGTCCTGTGTGGTTTATGGAAATAAATAAACCCACTCTTCAACTTCACTGGGGAAGGATTCCCCCTCAGAAAAGTCCAAATTCAACGCCTGAAGGCAACAAGTGTATCAGCATTTTCACTGACACTTTGATGGACATATTAATAAAGTTATCTACAGTGGAAATTACACCCTCACCTAAAAACAAGTCCTGAGCCCATTTTCTGCCAGACAGAATCAGTCATACTGTTATTAGCTACCAACTCGCTGCTGTGCTGTTACTAACTTCACCTCCACTAATGTTCTTCATTTCAGCCGAGCCTGTGCTAATTAGTTTATGCCTGGCAGTCGTCCCTAGCCTACGGGCACCTTGGCCATATCTCACCTTTATTTCCCCTCAGATTCTAGACACAATAGTCACTGAAAGTGAGGGATTTCACCCCTCCATTCCTGAGCCTCAGGCTGATAGACCTTATTCACAACAAATAATAGGATCAATCTGCAGTGGGTGTGGGTGCGCTGCAGTCACTCAGTACATTAAGAAGCAAACAGGTCAGCATTTATAAGACTGTTTTCTCCCAACTTGGATGAAATTTGTTGCAGCAGATCAGATTTTAGTGAGCAATTAAATACTTTAAGAATACTGTCATTGCATAATTCTAAATGTCGTATCTGTAGACTTCTGTAATGTCCATGTGTGATGCAAGGCCGTGCATCTTCTGTAGTTTTAAGCAACTGAAGATTAACCAATAAATATATTGTATTGATTTTCTCATTAAACTAGCTCATTCCTCAGCATCTTTATGTGCTGGCTTACATTGAAAAATGTTTATTTGATACATTAATGCTCAAAATGAAACTGCTTTAAGAGCTACATCTGATAACAATATGATTTGTTGCAGCCTTCATGTTCTTATCACAGTCTTTGTACTGTAATGCAGTTAACTGTTTATTCGCACATTACCAGCTTCCATCGAGGTGAAAATTGCTGCTTCTGTAGCAGATCTAAACAGAGTCATGAGCATGATTGGGATAGAGCTATAGTTAAGTTTCAGATGATTTCTAAAGTACAGACAACTAAGAGGTATTTCCATTTATTTATTTAATTCCACTTTTGACCAAAGAAAAGATCTGTTAATATACAAAAACAAGGTATGCTCTAAGCAGCTTGGAGCAACTCATAAATTCAGTTGACTTTATTAGTCTGAAAAATGAGGGACGGTGGAAGAGATGACGGTACTTCAGCTTTCATTAACTAAATCACTTTCCACACAGAGTGCAACAGTGCACAAAGGTAATTAATTTCCTCAAGGGCAATTATTTTAGTACTTTGAGGTAATGACAAGAACTCCTCAAAGTTCAATCTAGGTAGATTCTGTAGGTGGCTTTGATGGAGAATTATTCCAAGGGCCCACGCTGGTGGAGAAGATATCACCATCACCGTTGCAATGCTGATTCAGCTCCTATATATGTGGGTGAACTGAACTTACATAACTATTTCAAGGAACACATGTGGAGGAGCATTCTTCATCTGGCTTTCTTTTCACAAAACAACTTAAATTATATTCCAAAAATGTGTTGTTATGTTGGTCTTTTCCCTTGCTAATCGTTAAATACTGTATTTAAGCCAACTTTTTTATTGCTATTGATTAAAAAATGTTGATGCTGTATTATAATGAGGCAAAAGGTTGGCATTTGCTTTTGCAATATCGAACATGTTCCTTCTTTGTTGAGCTTTGTGTTAAATTTTTCATGTTATTCTTTGCTCTTTATTGTTCTTTTTATGCACTGAAACTGTAAACAAAGCATCATGATAATCCCTGAATTAATGACATGAATTTGTACAATTCATGTCATTACCTATGTACAAATATATATATATATATATATATATATATATATATATATATATATATATATATATATATATATATATATATATAAACATGTGTGTGTATATATATATATATATATATATATATATATGTATATAAACCATGTGTATATATATATATATGTATATATATATATATATATATACACACACACACAGTGGATAGGTACAGAAAGTATCCTGACCGCTTTAAAGTTTTCACTCCTTGTTTCTTTGCAGCCATTTACTAAAATCAAAAACAGTTAATTTTATTTCACATTAATGTACACTTAGCACTCCATCTTGATAGAAAAACAGAAATGTAGATATTTTTTTTTGCTAATTTATTAAAAATGATAAACTGAAATATCAAATGGTCAAAAGTATTCAGACCCTTTGCGTTAACACTTGCTATTTAACTCATATGCTGTACATTTCTTCTGATCCTCCATGAGATGGTTCTAGTCCCTCATTGGAGTCCAGTTGTGTTTAATTAAACAGAACAGACTTGATTAGGAAAGGCACACACCTGTCTATATAAGACCTTACAGCTTATAGTGCATGTCAGAGCAAATGAGGTTGAAGGAACTGCCCAAGGAGCTCAGAGACAGAATTACAGCAAGGCACAGATCTGGACAAGCTTACAAAAGATTTTCTGCAGCACTAAAGGTTCCTAAGAGCACGTTGGCCGATTTTATATAATATATATATATATATATATATATATATATATATATATATATATATATCTATGTATATACATATATATATATATGTGTATGTATGTATGTATGTATATATATGTATATATATATATATATATATATATATATATATATATATATATGACTCAGACTTGGAATTGGGGGCAAAAAAACCTGATCAGGACATCTCTACTTGTCACCTTCAGATAATTATGTTTAAAAAAAAAAAAAGAAAAACATGAAGGCAGCACTGCTCTTGGCTTTCATACGTCACTGCGATTAAAGACACACAACTTAACTTTTAGACCTCAAAAATATGCGTTTCTGACTTGTTTTGATGGCACACCAACATCCATTATGCACATTTTTGAGCCATCACTGCCCAGAGCTCAGAGTCCCAGGGCTCAGAAACAGCAGTATGTAGTTTTCCATCCGGGACGTGACTGTGACGTCGCACCCTACTATTGGTTGCGCACCACGTCACTTACTAGCAAACGCATATGAACCAGATATGAAAACCACGGGTGTATTGAACGCGCATCATGTCAGATTTGGTAAAGAAACCCAAGGAAACATTACCAGAGGAAGAGAGGAAAAGAAAGAGAGGAAGGGACAGAACAAGAGGCAAGATAAGACTGTCTTTTACTGGCTGGAGTGAATCACAGTAGGTATGATACAAGATGGATGCTGGTTTAGCCATCGATAGGGGGCACATCACTGAGAAAACTGCTAAAAGTTCCGTTGTGTGTCTTTAAAATCCATTTAATTTTTTCATTTAAATTTATAAAACATTCCCTGCTTTGCAATATTACCACCTACTGTACAGGAGGAATCATTTTAGGTTTGGAAGGACAAGTTTTGGCAGGTGTGCTTCACTCCATCACTACCTATCAGATTGGTTCATCTTTCTCCTTTTAAGAAGCAGAAATTCCCCTGTAGTGTGTTACTTGTTTTACAATGGAAAGTAGTGCAGAGTTGAGGATGGATTCTCCCAAGAGAAAACGGGTGCCCTTGTCTCAGAGTGGCAAAGTGTAAATATAAGACACCTCACACTGAATGCCAAAGGCAGACAACATCTAATTTTAACTGGAATTCACTTCTGAGAAGGCATTGGATTCCCTGTCAGCTTTTTTCTTATTTGTAAAGGTGTGCAACAAGAGTGTGAGACACTTAGAGATAAAAATTCTTGCCATGACAACCAACGTGCAAATTTTGTATTTGCTCTAAGCAATACATAGACTGGTAAGAATATCTGGAAATGAGTCCTAGTGGTTGGTCAGTCTGACAGTCATTGCTGGTTTACATCTCTGGTTCAGGAGAGTCATTAGCCCGAGTGGAGGTCTCTTGTTTACAAATGGGAGTAGAGCAGAATAGAAGATGGACAGGCGGACATCACTGCTGATGCTGTACTGGTCTGTTGGGTTGAAGAAAGCGCTGAGCTGGAAGATGAAGCTGTCAGTCACAAGCTGTGGGTAATGACAGAAAAAGTGAGATCATAAATTCAGGACGCCAAAATGAGTTTCCTCCAAATGGTGGCTGGTCTGACCCTTAAGTAAAGGGTGAAAAGGTCAGTCATTTGGGAAGAGCCCAGAGTAGAGGTACTGCTCATCTGCACTGGAGAAAAAAAACAAAAAAAAAGAAAAGCCAGTAGAGGTGGTTTGGGCATTTGGACAGACCCTGGACCTGCTGCAGAGATTCAGTCTATTAGGGAGTGCCGAGAAGTCTCAGCTGGAAGAGGGGACTGGTGAGAGGGAAGTCTGGGGCTGATGGATGGATGGATGGATGGATGGATGGATGGATGGAGGACATTACTGATCCAGATTGTACTGTTGCAGATCCTCATGTGATTTTCTATCTTAACAGTAGGGTGCTGACACAGCCATCACTTGTAGCCTGATGTTTTAATCTCGCTGTATGAAGTCGCTGTTAAAAAACCTAAGCTTCTTATTGCAAACATAAATTCTTATTTATAGCTAAAAATCTAAAAGGTAATATTATTGCAATGTCACCAAAGGCAATAGTGGGCAAGCAAGTTTATTTGTATCGCACATTTCATGTGCAGGACAATTCAAGGTGCTTAACATAAAACATTAAAAGCATTACATTAGGGTGCAGAAGAAAAACAGAAGAAATTAAGAAATTAAAAAACATCTATGATAACATAAGACAAAATGCATGAAATGAAATAATTAAATATTGTTTTCATGAAAAGGCAGCGAGAAATTTTTAAAAAGTACATAATTGTAAAACATTGGAAGCAAACTTAGTGTTTCTTTTTTTTTTAGTTTCCTGAGTGTGAGTGAATAAAAAGAAAAAAAAAGAATCACGCTTAGAGTTGGCCTTCATGTCCAGAGACAGTGAATCTCTTGTAACTTCGAATGAAAAGCTCACGTAGTTTCCTCTCAGTTTGTTCCAACCCTGCCGCACAATCCGCTGACAGGTGGCCGGAGTGATGAATGTGAGAGCCAGAGTCGATTGTTTCTCTCCTGAAAAGAAATTTCATGCTGGAAGAAATTAGATGTTTTGATTTGGACACAAATCAGGGACAGATTCAGACATATGCACCATAAGGCAAGCCTCCATGACCATCAAAACTACTTTTATCATACTGTCCATCCTTGTTAATACTTTCCATTGTTTGACTAGTGTCTCCACAGCTTTGTTGGTACACTGGGCTTCTCTTTTTTAATGATGTTCTGTCTCATGGCTTGGATCAGACATTTCCTCAGCACATCCTGAAACATTGACAGAGCTGAAACATAAACTGCTGAAATACAATTATGAATTATATTTTTGAAGTGCATACAGAATAACTTCAGTTTATTGGGGATTTATGTGTCTTCCTGCCTCATAGTAAATTTAGAAAGTAGTAATTGTGGTATTCACATAAATCTATATTGTAAGTCAAAGCGGCTGGAAAAGAGGAATGTCTGGCTGCCATCCTGCATAATGAAAGATCTGTCAGTAAGACGTCCTCCTTCTTCTTACTCTCTGTCTCCTTTCATTATTATGACTAAGGCATGCCTTTTGGCATCGGTCCTCTCTTATAATTTACCCCCATCATTTATTAAAAAGGCAACTCCCTGGTTGTTCACACCATCATTCAGCAAACCTTAAACTATCAGTGCCCCGTCTTATCTACACTGGAGGCTACCACAAATCACCCTTACCTTTATTTGATTCAGTTGCTCTCTTTTTATGCTGCCTGCTGCTCCTCATACTGACACCAAAATCGCACCATAGTTACAGGCCATTTCAAAGTTTTACAATTATCAAAACCTTCTTTTTTTTCTTTACTGTGAAGTTTTTACAGTTGTGAAGATAATTCATTTTCCTTTACTCCATCACAAGTAGAAGCCCTGCACTGAGAATCAGGCACAATTATATGTTTTATATGCATAATATGCAAAAGTAGTTAAGGGGGAAAAAAATGGCCACAATGCAGTTATGTGGATATGACCAGTAGTACATGTTAAATCGGTTGTTTCTCCTCAAGTTTACACAAAACTGCCATGCAGACTGATGCAATTTGGTTTAGAGAGAGGGACCATGGTAAGGAACTCTTATGGTAGAAGCCACTTTATATGATTCATCATAGACCTGTAGACAGGTTTTTGGAGTGCCCTTCCAACTTTTGGCATTATGAAATGATAATTTAACCAATCTGTATCCAGTCAAAGTGACTGTTTTATGCCCACATTTTATGTTTAATTCTAAAGTCTTTTGTGTAATGAAATGAAACATACTTTATAAACCTCAGAGGGAAATTACATATTAACATATTAAGTGAAGCATGACTTCTCCATTTGAAGCTTTGTAGATTTAAATCACCATTCATCCTTTTTTTTTAGACATACTTTAATATGTTGAGGGTTGCAGGGGCTGAAACCAGACTTAGGTTGCAATGGTGCTAATCCCTAAACCAGCCATTGATTTCAATTATGATGTAAAGCTCACAGACTAAAAAGCAGTGGATTAAAAATATGACATTTCCTTACTTTACTTCTTTGTCAACTTGGACACACATTTGAATGCGTGTGTTAGGGCTTTAAGTTTTTCCGTATCTGGCCCTTAACCAGGTCAAAAGTGGATAAAACCAACCTAAAATAAGCAAGGACATAATATGATATCTTTTCTTCATTGATTTAACAATAACAAGGTCAAAATTTAGCGTGTGTGAAAACTAAGCACAACTTTACTGCTTCCACAGAAATGACGAGGGTGAGAAGCAGCCGTCTGTTTCTAATCCGGTTTTCTTTATTAACTGATCTAACAAAGTATGAACATCTCTATAAGGCAGAGGCTTTGGCTGTTTACTGTCTGCAGCTTCCACAATCCCAAAAAGGAGAGACACCACTGATGATCTGAGAGAGGGAATGGGCTCTATGCGTGACTGCACTACTTCCTGAACTTAAGGTAGCTCCTTTGTTTCCTGTCATTCACTATTGGACAAACTGATTAAACCAGGTGTGTCTGTCCAGTTCCTGAGGTCAGACTCACCTGGATTAATCAGTTAATCCAATAATGAAAGACAGGAAACAAAGAAGCTACCTTAAGTGCAGGAAGTAGTGGAGCTGTGCATAGAGCCCATTGTCGCTTGGAAGGGTTATGAGGGCAATTTCAAATATTTTTGAATTCACTGTTTTCCAGTCAGAAAGATTATTCACAAGTGGAAATTGTTCAAGACAGTGACCAGATCTTCAGATGAGTGGAGTGGACTGCAAGTTAACCTTAAGGTCAGACCATGCTTTAGTCAGACATATTGCAGGAAAAAAAAATCACCAGGGTTACATCTCAGACTTGAGCCTCAGTTATCATATTAAATATTAAAGTTCTGGGCTGTACAATTAGAAATGACAGGGAGGTATGGCTTTTTGGAAGCGTAGCCACAAGAAACTCTCTTTTTCCAAAGAGAATGTGACAGCTCAGCCTTAGCTTTTTGAAATCTGAGCAATCAAGATCTGTGGAACAATGTCTTTTGGAGAGAGTAAAGCGAGTATGTTTGGCATTATTGTTTAGTGACACATTTGTCCAAAAATAAAGCAACTTTGCACAAACTCATGCCAACTCTCAAGCTCAGTGGGAGGGGATGAGTCCCAGACATCTAGTTGAGTAGGAACGCTGCTCTTTGGTATTCTGGACTAAAATGTGAGGCCATCAGTTTGACACTTATATCATGCTTGAATGCAAACACAACGGCAAATCTACAACATCTCTGAAAAAGTAAATAATCAATGTGATTATGTTTATGTCTGGACCTCCATCTGATCGTAAATGCTGTGGCAGGCTGTGAGACAGCTGTGCAGAGACAAAGTCCTGAGAAGCTTTATGACCTGAAGCAACACTGTAAAAAAGAGTTGAAGTTAAATATTGCTGTTAGAGATTGATGGCCTGTCCAGTCCTCGAGAGCCAGAATCCTGCAACTTTTAGATGCGTTCCTTCTCCAACACAGCTGAATGACCTCATGTCCATGTCAGTCAGCTCTGCAGAGGCCTGGTAACAAGACATTCGTTTGATTCAGGTGTGCTGGAGGTAGGACAAAGGCGTTTCTAGTCCATTTTTGGGGGTGCTGAAGCACTCCTAAATTTAATCCACTACCCCTATAATTTGAGAGATTTTTCCTTTTTCATTTTCACTGTATGGGCTTTTTAAGGACAACCTGGAACAGCTTGTCTTTAAACTTTAAACTAAACCCGGCTGTAATTCTGAAACTTGGTTGGTTTGACCACAGTGGCTCCGGATGGTTCATTATCCACCATCATCATGGCGTTTTCCATGCATTGCGGTTTGGGTCGAGATATTCCGACTGATTTCAGTTCTCATGTATACAGGAGTAACTGTCTGCTCACGCATCTAAACGGGTTATTCCTAATCTTTCAGAAACCGGAATATTGACCTTCACCCAAATTTTGACGGCATGTAAACATAGTCATTGAATCTAATGGGAAAACATGTCCAAACTTTTGCCTGGTGGTGTGTGTGTGTGTATTTATGTCAATAGACTAATCAAGAAGAGATGACCAGACAGAAAGGCTGACAAGTGCAGTGGCAATTTTGAGAGGAAAAACAAAGCTTATAAACAATAAACTATTAGTCGATTATGAAATTAGTCACAGACTATTTTGATAGTCAGCGATTAGTCGATTAATCGACTAATAGTTGCAGTCCTAGTTATGGCTCAGAATTTAAATAACCTTTATTTTCAAATTTGATGGTTTAGTCACAGACTTCCCCAAATAGTATTTAGATGTTTTTTCCTGCCTCAAAATGTGGGAATTAAATTGTTAAAACGTACAAAGCAGTGAAATTTATCTTACCTTGCTGGGCAAGACAACCCCTAAACCTCTGATCCTAAAATCACCCCTGAGATAGGATGTGTCTGAAAGTTGCAGGTTAGTGGCTCTCACTGACTAAACTTGACCACCCCTGGATAACATGATAGAGAAAATAACTTCAAGTTATTTTTGCTAAAGGTGATTCTATGAGCTTGTAAATTATGGATTAGTCTCACACACTGCTTCTGCTCTTTGGTTTAGATTTTGTTTCGTAAAACTGGCACAGGAAAAAGTCTTGTGTTTCTGCTAATCTGCAGTTGCATTTACCTAATTTTAAGGCCTGTCAAAAAGCAGAGTTTTTTTTAGTTTAGCATTGAAATATGATGGGATTTATTTGCCACAAGTGTTTGATGCATGTTATTCCTTATGCCAAAATAATTGATTTATATTCATAGTGTGAGAGAATTAGCCATTTTCACATAAGTATGTACAAATAAATAAATAGATTACTTTAAATAAAAAGATCTTGATTTTTGCTTTTAATTGATGGTTGAAAATCTTAATCAATACTCTATGTAGCGGCTAAAAGACATAAAGACACAAACAGCCACATGTATATTTATTATACTGAAGATCCAGCTAAACTGCTGACTGAAAAAGGTGGCCTTTCCTGTAACCTGCCATTTTTTAACTGTACTGTATAAGTAAGTAGTGCTGAAAATGTGAGTTGTGTAAAAATAAATCTTATGTTCGGTGAATTAATGCATGTACTGAACCAAGTCAAAGCAAGAAACAGAAGTGAACAGAGGCAGAATACATTGCTTATGGCAGCAGTGTCACAGTGGAATTGCCAATAATTACCTGCCTTCAGGGAACCTTTTTAACATACGGCAGCAGTTATTTCTATCACAGCTCATCTGCATCTATGGCAACGACAAGAGACTCCAAAGTAAAACAGTTCTTATCGATACATTTTAGTAATTTGTCCTTACACTTAGACACACAGCCTTTCTCCCTCCTTTGGAGGGCTTTACATCAGCAGAGTGGGATTTGAATTTAGGGTATGAGGCATCAAGTTTTAATGACAGCAGTTCTTCATTTGAGAAATGACAAAGCCTGTGTGTGACTTCTCCATGATTACACCTCCGTGTGAATCTTTTGCTCTCTTTGACAATGTGCTCTGCCAGGGAACAAAGAGGAATCTCCCTCTTCCAAAAGGAATATTGAATTTTACTCCTAAATTTTTTTTGGGTGGATGATAATTTGTTATGGTTCAAATGCATTGCATAGAGCTTTGGATGTTTATAGTGTTTGATGACTGTAATTTAGAAAACTGTCGCAGCCATGTGTGCACTACACTATGAAGAATGGGATGGCTCCTTTGGTGATTTCAAATAATACGAGCAGTTTTCTCTCCTTGTGTACAGTATCTTGAATGATGAGAATTTAATAACATTCCTTTTCTTACATGATTACAAACTCTTTTTCAACTTAATCACTTATCTGCAGGAGAAACTGGCATGGATATTAACTCACTTATTCACAGAGCCAGACTGTTGGTTTGGATACCATCTTTTAATATAGCAGATGCTGAATTGCAAAATAGCTCCGTTTTGGCCAGGTGGCTGTGCACCCTTGTGACTTAAAGTGGACCTGGCATAATAATTTCCACACATTTAATTCTTAATCTTGGGGACCTCTAGATTAGCTTTGCTCCCATCATAACTCCATACTGGTTGCAATTATTTCATATTGAGGAAAAGCTTTCTTATGGGCAAAGAATCCTCCTATGAACGGGAAAGTCCTACAGGCTTATCAAGGGGGGAGCTAAAGGATGTTGTAACTTTTAAATATTCACTTACCGTATGTAGATTTTTGTCTTCTCTCGTGTTAAAAGGTGCAGACGTCTAAGCTTTGGTGAAATGCCAACTGAGATATGGAACGTACCACTGTAAATATCATAGGCTGCATGCTGTAACTAGGCCACACTTCCTGGAGAAGGGAATCTATGACATGATAGTTGTAAGTGTATGTCTTCTGGATAATTCTGCATAGAATTTTAAAACATGCTCCTTTTTTTTTATTAACTTTTGGTAATTCTTTGGGTAGCAAATCATTATTTTAATACTGCAGATAACCAAAAACATGGAATAACATGCCTCAGGCTCTTTAAATTCCATCATTCAAGGCAAATATTTGCCCCCCCTCTACACTGCTATCAGAGTGCATCAAGAACAGCCAGATTTATTCCTTTGAGGATAGAGACCAGGCTTCTTCTCAATTCAGTCTGTCAGCTCTCTGCATAAAATAATTCTACTCCCAACCTTTCTCGTAGATTTCAGCAGAGATTCACTTAGCTGTCAGAAAACAATTGCTCTTTGTAAAAGGCAGTGGCTGGTGCAACTTTAATTTTAAAGATGTTTTAAATGAGCTGCCACAGTGTGATTGATGTTCTGGGAGAGGCTGGCCTCCTGCTTCTCTATATCTTACAATGGTGGGCTTTAATTGTGCTCCTCTTTTATTGATGCTGTCAGCTCCAGTGTGATATGCATCATGTATGTGGAGGGAAAAGAGTTTGCCACCTGGTCGTCAGCTTTGTGCAGTCTTTTCTGCATGCAGTGTCAGTAAAAATGCGTTGTCATCAATCTGGAGCAATATTGCCTGGGGATCAAAGCCTTTGCTATTCATTTATTCACTCATCTGTTTGCTCTCATTTATAGTATAAAGTGAATTTGATTATGATTGATGAGCAATCATGCAAGAACTGACCCACCATTTAATCAATATCTACCTTTTGTTTGTCTGCTGGAAAAAGAAGGTAGATGCAAAGAATTGATTCTTGAGTCCCTGAGCATCTTTAAAAAAAATGTTCACTCCAAAAACAAATTTGTGTGCCCTGCAAATTCACTTTGACAGTTTTATTCTGCCAATACAGGAACTCACAGAATATGGTAAAAGCCGTTTTAGAGTGGTACTCTAGTGGCCTAAGCTTGAAGTCCTGACATGCCCTGTGAGACTAATTTACTTTCCAGGATGTAAACAACATTTCATGAATTCAGTCACAGAGTTGGGAGCATCTCAGGTAGATATTGAATTCCAGCAGGCTCATATGAATCTGACACAACAGTGGAACCTGCTGACAAATACTATAAGTGCTCCTTTCATGCTCTAACCCTATGAGACATGGACTTCATAAGACTGCTAAAGACATCCTGTAGGGATGTAGAGATTCACTGATTTGCATCGGTGGTCCGAGACATACGTGTGCAATGCCACGGCACCGGTAGCTTCAGTTTGCATTGGATACAACTGTCAGCTAAATGTGCAATGCATCTTTCTTTTTATGTCTGAATTGGTAAAAATCCATGGTTAAACCAATTATTACATAGTTTATCTCCTCTGCGCCCGTGTTATCGAGGCACCTTGAACGCACCGTCACTGCCACGCGCCAGGTGGTGCAGCTGTAGTTAGTCACAGGTCAAAAGTTTGGGGATACTTCAGATTTTTTATGAAAGGAGATGGAAAACTTGACAAGACATGCATGATTTGCAAACAATGCTGTGCTGTGTAAAAAAGATGTTAGCAGGATGGTGAGCATAGCAAGGCAAGTGGCATGGCATGGATACTTCTGACGCTGCTCCCCCCCTCCTCTTCCTCAGATGATTCTATTGATGCACAAAAATATGGAGCCATCAGCAGCGAAACTGTTCAGATTAGAATTGAGTTGTTTTCTTAAAATAAACAAAAACAAACTCTGACACTCCCCTGACAGCTATCTCTGTCTGTACCAGAGTGAATCGCATCTTTTTTAAGACGATTGCTTTATAGAAAACAATCGAGTATCAGATATCTCCCTCACAATTTGCAATTGTGATGTTTAGACCCCAAATGCTGATTTGTAAATTTTGTGTTTTGTGCGGAATTGTCTTGAATTGCAGCATAAATCGTATCAGACCAAATCACATTGTATGACGTCCAATTATTGATTCAAATCAGTTTAGCTTTATTTGTATAGCACCAGTTAACAACAATGGCCAAGTTTCAGGTGCAGTAAAGATCTTGGAGCTATAACACCTCTGATCTTATCTAAGAACTTTTATGGCATAAGTTGGTATATTTCATTTCCTTTCAATATTAACATTAGTTTGTGAAGTCCATGAAGCATTTTAGCTGATCAATTTATGATTTTGCTTTTTTTTTTTTTTTTTAAATGACTCAGCAATACAACTGCAACAGCGCATGGTAATTTGACCTACATTTCCCAGCAATAAGATACAATAGCCGACACACTTAAACCGTATCTCAGTGTTAATTATTATGATAAATGTAGCAAAACCTTATCAAAAATATTTTCTTCTTTATCTTAATAAAGACAACAAATCGGAGCAGTCGAACTGTCAATCTAATACCAAGCAGCTTGTCTTACCTGCGTGACAGTGATGTGAGCGACAGGAGGGGGAGAAAGGAAAAGCGGCTGCTGCGTTCAAGTGTTGCCATTTAAATTGTTTAAACACAAACACCGCACACATCTCTCTAATTAGCGTATTTTAAAAAAAAGGAAAGCCCGAGCCTGAAGTAATGACATGGTCATTGGCCCAAAGTGAAGTGGGCCGGGCTTCTGTTGGGGCCCGCGGGCTTGGGGCTCCAGTGCAGGGCTCTAGCGTGCATTACCTAAATAATGACAAAAAGTGATCAATTAATTTATTTGATTTAGGAAACGTGTGTTGCTGCCAAACATACATGAAGACAATAAACATCTATTTGCTTTCTTAAAACAAAAAAAAAAGATAAATACTGGCGCTGTATGTTTCAGGAAGACTCTAACAAGTGCATTCATAAGATTAAGAAAGACAAACAAGTGACACTATGACAAACAAAAGTGTGCATAATCATAGCATTTACTACAATTTAACCGCGGATTCATGTTCTCTTAAAGGTATAAAGTTTGTTTTGTTTGCTTCTTTTTTTCTCGTACTATTTTCTGCTTATTTGTTCTTCTTTGTTTATTTTTACTGTACTTTTTGTCTGATCTATACTTTAATTCTACTTCCTTTATTGATCCTTTTATTTTGTCTCTTGTATGATGTAAAAACATTTTTTTTACCTCCGCCAAGGAGGTTATGTTTTTGGTAGCGTAGGTTTGTTTGTCTATCTGTCTGTCTGTCAGCAACTTTACGGAAAAAGTTCTGGTCGGATTGACCTGAAATCTTCACCAGCCATGTGCCTTAGTCCAAGGATGAACTCAATAAAGTTTGGTGGTGATCCGATCACCTTCTGGATCCAGGAATTTTTTGAAGGATTCTTTATGATTGTGAGATAGGCTAAATTTTGGAATTCCATTTGTATGGAACTCCATACAAATGGCCCGAGTGTTTCGTAAAAAATTACAAGAAAGGATCTCAATGAGTTCTATAATGTACCAGGTACATTATGAATTGTGAACTTTGCAGTTTAAACTTTACGAACAGAAACAAAATTTAAGAAAATACATGTAACAATAAAGTTTAGGTGTTAAACACTATAAGGGGGACATGAGCTGCTTGGCAGAGGTCTGCGCTCTCCGAGTGCTTTTCTAGTTTAAATTGTGTTTTATTTAATTTTCTTCCTAGTTCAACAGTACCTCTCTGAATTAAAAATTGTGCAAATTTGGGATTTTGCCTCTGTTGTATCCTCATGGGACGCGGTCTGAAAGCACATCCAGCAGACAGAAGTGCTGCCACATGAATGCTGAATCTAAATACTAAACATTAAACATCAGTGTCTGTTCATTCATTTTTGTATGAGTAATAGAAAAACCGACTCACCTCAGATATAGACAATTTTGAATTAATAAGCACAAGACTTGTCAGCACAGGTGCGACCAAAGAGAACTGTCTGGTTCAGAGGATGACCTATAAACATTTTGCAATCTTTTTTTTTTTTTTCAAATCATAAATCTGAGAGATTTTTAACAGCAACCAGATGTGGATCAGCACAATTTAATTTATTTGCAGGTTGGACTCACCTCGTTTAGTGGTAGGGCAGAACAAATACATGGCATGGAGATGATTTGTTGACTCCACATCCCCCATCTCTGGCAGCAACTGAAGCCTGCATCTAAGAAGACAAACAAGAGAGAGGGTGGAGCACTGGTGCATCTATTAAAGCTGGGGGTGTTTTACTACTCTGGAGTTAAACACCTGCAATAAGCTGACTACATTATGTTCAATAAGAAGCAGCATTCAGACGTTTGCAAAGACATCCTCAGTTTTTCATCTTTGTAGGGAAGGACAGATACTGCAGCAGGATAACGAGCCCAAACAAACTCAAAGCTCCAAGTGAACTATTTGAAGACCAAAGAGTCAGGAGTGCTGACTGTCGTAGACTCTTTTCCATTGCTACCTGACCTCAGCTGCATTGAACAGTTATGAAGGCAGTCAAAACTTAGAAAACAACACATTACCAACATCACACCAGGATCCACTGAGTAGTGCCATCATGCACTACTATCCTAGTACATCTTTGTACACCAGTGGCTATAGCAGTTCAGCCAATACTCTGAAATCCGAGTACATTGACAGAATATTTTCAATAAGACATTTAATCTGGTTTTATAATTTAGGATTAGATATTTTGTGTTATTTTTGAGGCAAATGCCAATTAGAAGTAACTTGTTAAGTGATGTGAATAAAGACGACATCGATCTCTTTGGCTGTTAAATTTAGTCTTAATTGCTGTTTTTTTTTTTTTTTTAATTATCAAATTGAAAATCTGAGATAATTTCATGGTTGCTTTTAAGAATGTTAAATGCATGTTTACCACCTGCGTGATCTCCTATCCTCAGTTGCTCTTTTGTGATGCAGGAATCCCTCCACTGTTGCTTGATTGTCTGCATTTAAGCACCTATTTTTGCTTATTATTTGTTTCTTTCATCAATGCCTTAATGGTCCTTTTAATTATAAATATGGGTGTTCTCCACTGACTAATACTTTCTTCCTCATCCAGTCTCATTAGGACATGTTAATTCATGTCATAATTAGGACCCTGCTGTCACATCTCCGTTTAATGAATGATTGTGAATCATCAACATCAACGGGAACACGAATGGAACCAGATGTTTCTGAATATTTAATGAAGCGGGCAAGGATATTAGTCAGGATATTAATGCACAGAAAATCATAAGCATTACACAAATGAAACTCTTTATTACTGCAGTATCTTAACTTCTTGGAAGAATTAATTTACCTTACTAAATGACATTGTGCTGCTGTTGCTTTCAGTTCAGACTGCAGCTCTACTTTTTACTGTCCTGCTTCAAAAACGCCAGACATATTATTTCACTGTTTCCATGAACATGTTGGTTAAATATTAAAAGACTTGGGGAAAGGGAAATTTATGCTAAAGGCAAGAAAAATTTCATGCGGTACTTAGAAATATAGTGTGTGCCAGTTATCATTCCCATCAGGCATTTCTTGTATTGAGGAGCACAATCCTGGTGGCAGAGGGCCATCGCTGTATCAAACATATTTTGAAATGCAGCAATCAATCACACTCTGAATACGAGTTGGGCTCCTGCATATTTATGTTGGACAAAATTGCTGCAGAAGTCTGCTTTTGGGATGAATTGAAAATAGAGCCTTGCTGTTTGCGAGCACATTGATGTTCTTGATCATTATTTGATTCGTTCTAATAAAGGCAAGTTAGAACCAAGCCATCCATAAGAGTTGTTTGTCTAATCCCGCAGGCTGTCCAGGCTAACAGTCAGGGCAGAAAACATTATTTTAATTGGTTGCAGATATGCTCATGCACACACCATATACTGTGCAGTCAGTTATGTCTACAAAAATATATACAGTATATTAGGGATGGGCGATATGAACTAAAAAATGTATCATGATAATTTCTCTTATTTATCACGGTAACGATAAATGACGATAAAAGCTATCAGCAAAATATTTTGTATTATAAATCTGTCACTAAATTCTGTCTTGAAAGCCCTACAAAATACCAGAAGCCACTATATCAATTAAGTTCAAGTAGTACACCTGTATTGCAAAACTGTAGTGACGCCAATCAAACAAGTCTGAAATATGAGAGACCAAATGCCACATTTATTCAAACGATGCAAACAGCAAAACTAAATTGGCCTTTTAAAAAAACCAAAGTAAAACACAACCTGGTAAATTGTCATCTCACGATAAAAACGATAAATTCAAATTGTTATTGTGGGGAATTTCTTTGACGATATATCACACACGATAAAATATCGCCCATCCCTACAGTATATATACAGTATATATTGGAATGAACTAAACAATACAAAGTATTTGGTCATTGTAAGCCCTGATTTTTATATAAAGATCTCTCTACAAACATAGTCAAATATACAGTTTTCTGTGTCTCAGTATTACTTTTTTTGTCTTTTAGCCTTCATTTAAATATTCCATCAAAAAGGATGAAAACATAAAAATGAGGGTAAGAAGTGACACACATAGAGGGTAGAAATGACAGCGAGACAAAATAAAAAACAATTCTATGTAACACATGCATAACATACCATGTTTGTTTGTTTACAATGTGCATTAATACTTTTATGGACATCTTCACAGCCACTGAAATAATTCAGTTGTACAGTTAGTATACAGTGACACAAAACGTCGTGGATGAAATGTGACACCTTTTGCTTTAACCTGGAATATTGAACACTAACCACATCTGTGAGTGAATCTGCATCACAGAGACTGACAAGATCAGCAATGTGGTTAAATGCTTGTCCAGCACAATTTACTGGTCAGCTCTGAAGGTGACCATGAGCTTGCAGTGTCATATGTGTGTGACATTTTAAGTAGACACCAAAGATTCATACATTGGTCCAAATTAGTTATATCGGTGATCTATCATCTGATTCAGACATCTCATGGAATAAGACCAAGTCCTCCAAAATTTTATTAGAATGATGTTTTGGTTAATAAAGAAGCTCTTTTAAGCTCCTTGGCTTTACAAAATTAGACAACTTTGTGTGACCTTTGCTGTTAAAGTTCAAAAACTGTTCTGACATTTACTCTGAATTCACACAGAGTGATTGGTCTACAGAACTCTGCAGTGAACTTTACTCTGTTGTGTGCAAAACTGGGCATGTCAGGATCGAACTCTGCTGGGGGGCTGGGGGTGTGTCTCACAGAGGTAATTGCTCTAGAAAGTTTTTTGGTGGTTGACAACCCCAAGTTATGCATTGTTGAGATATTATGTCATATGTATCAAATTATATATGTTGTTTCATTAGCTAGGCAATTGTTTTTTTATGAACTTGCCTAAATGAACATTGGTATTATAAATCGGACTAATCCAGATTTGTTTTAGTTGGGTCATAATGAATTGACTTACATTAAGTCTGGAAAGTGCCTTGACATGACTTTGTTGGGAATTGGTGCTACACAAATAAAGCTGAACTGAATTGAATTAATGTTTGCACAACCCAGGCTTTACTGTTTATCCATTCCTTTATGTTTTGTTTGTGTCATGTTGGATATCGTTTAGAACTGTTGTATACATGAGTTGTTACTGTGAACACTGTTGGAACTATGTTCAAAGTATATTTCATGGGAATCCATCATATAAACCCTTTTCACATAGGCCTCCTTACAAATCACATGCCAAACAGAGGTGACTTAATCCCACATTGGTTTGCCATTATACACATCGTCGAACCAGCTGAATGACAACAACACTGTTGTTAAGTGGTGAGCCCCACTGACTTGATGCATTTAAGCACACATGAGAGAGGCCTGTTTTGCCCCTGTTATAACCTTCCTTGGTGAGTCAGAGGCGCATCAGCAGTGAATCAGCTTAGCCCCTCTGTTCCTCTTTCCTTTTCACACAAGACACAATGTGTAACAACAGTGTATGAAAAATTAAAAATGTTATATGAGAAAAAGCCTATATATTCTATTCTTACCAAACAAGTACCATTTTGCTTTAATGAGCAAGTATTTGCAACCTTTGATTAATTTTAATTTTCATGGCAGCCTCTAGTTGATACAGGAAAGCAGTAGATGCTATTAGACACAATACGATATACAGCAATTTAAAGCCGTGGTTGCGCCTTCATCCAATGCTCGACAGATAAAAGGCAGATTATGTCCATACATCACTGTTCAGTTGCAGCTAAGGTGCTTCATTTGAGTTAATAATGTCCCATTAAAAATTATAAATTAATTGGTTTTGAGAAGAAGAGAAGTTACTGTCAGAAAGACTGAAAATTACTGTTCAAGGTCCAACATGAACATGTGAAGAGTTTTGTGGTAAAATCCTTAGATGATGTGAGTTTAAAAGGGTATTTTTTTAATCTTTGGGGCTTAAGTTAGCCTACTGCTTAGACCACTGTTTCTTAAAAGGGGTATGCGTACCCCTGGGGGTACTTTGAGGTATTCCAGGGGGTATGTGAATTTTTTTAATATCTGTATTTTTTAATGAATTAATAAATATATTTCAATGAAATTTATCTAATAAATATTTCAATGAATATAAGTGTATGGTCATAAACTGAGTTTAAACTTAGTTTCACACTATTTTTGTTTAAAATCTGTCTTCGACATTCTGACAAGGTTTGACTCAATGAGGCGAATGATGTCAACATCAAACATCAATCACTGTCACCTTGATAATGCAGCAATTGAGTTATGGTTGAAGCGTAGCAGAAATCTGAATCAAAGAGAAAGGGCTAAGGGCCAAAGAAGGCAAAATAACCATTGTTTTGCATGGTTCCAGTTTAATAAACCAGGCAAAAATGGCAAAATCCTGTATTTTCTTCTTTTTTTTTCAATTTGGCCAAAATTACTTTGTGGTAGATAGAGGGTACTAGGCTGAAGATACATTTCACAAGTGGTACTTTGTAGGAAAATGGTTGAGAACTGCAGACTTAGATTATAGACGGTTTCAACATATTTCATTCCGTTATTCCAGTTGTAGGATGCCACAGCTGCCACACATCAATAGGGTCACCCACCTTGTCATTAAGAACAATCTTATCCACTCCAGAGAACATGAGAGGCAAATCAGATATAACGCAAGACTGTATAAATGCCTGTGTTAAAGGTTGAATATGGAATACGGACAGAACAGTGACATCACGTGTGTCTAGGTTGTAGTTGCGGCAGAAAAACAACTCCAGCCGTTTGGGTGCCATGCTCACTGCCAATGCGCAAGTGACCAACAGTCTGCAGCATGTCCAACAAGTAAGGCAGAGGAGTTTATAACTGACAGCTAACGTTAGCCATGTTAGCAAACAAGCTAGCTTACCGATCCAGCAGGAAAGTCGCCATTTCCGTGTTTTGACACCATGGAAAACGTTTATGTGGGTCCATTTAGAGTAGTCTTCACCTAAATTTACTCCAGGTTTTGCTCTTCTCTGATCACTCCTCCTCAGAAACAGATAACAATATCTCCAGGACTCTGAAGCAGCTGCTTCACTCGCCGTCTCCACTGTTTCCCGCTGTACCAGCCTGACTGTGCCCAACATATTGTTGCCACACAGAGATTGCATTTGGCAACCCGCAATGGCGGTGTGTATTGGCTTATAGACGTAAATATAATGCCATTATCGAACCCGTTGAAATTTATTTTATAATTATTTTTAGGCTAAATATAATTTTCTAGGAAATGTTGTACTTTCATTCTGTCCCCCCTCCCCCAAACGACCTGTGGAGGTATTATTTTATTTAAAATATAGCTTTTAATTGAAATGTTCCATATTCAACCTTTAATAAATGATGGTAAAGTGTCTCAGTAGCAACTTGGTTTTTTAGATCCTGTATGTGGCAGCAGAGTGATATAATCTGCCACTATGTGCATGAAAAAATGTAATTACATAAAGACAGTCAAAAATATGTCCGCGTGTGAAAGGCATGAAAATATCTTGGATTTTGAAGACGATTTTGAATTTTTTTCATCAAATGAATCGTCACCATACATGTAAACTACAGTATCTCTGTGAACCTGGAATACCACCAGGAAGCAAAGTATAGTTCCACAGCTGGTGAGAAACTAGTCCTTCAAAATGTAATGCATAATTTCTGTGATGCCAGGTTCGTTTTATTTGTAACATTATACTATTATCACGTGCATTTACATAGTTTCGTAGTCTTGCATTATAACTGATTTGCCTCAGGTGTTCTGTGGAGCGGATAAGATTGTTTTTGATAACAGGTTAGGTGGCTCCCAATGACTTGCACTAGCCATAGAGTCAGTGACCTCCTGCAACTAGAATAATGAGATGAAATATGTTGAAACTGTCTCCAGTGATAAATACTCCTATACGGCTAACTTGAAAATGAGGCCCCATGTCAAAAAAATCTGTACACCCCTTAAAGGGTGATTCAAAAACACATTTGCATGAGGATCAGTTGCGAGATTTGTCACTGTTATGTCTTCTAGGGAATCAGTCAAACTCTCTTCTCATTACATTGACAGCTTGATATCTCTCTGACTCCATTCAAAATGAATAGCATCACCGGGATAAAATATCTAAAATGTAATAATATTTGCTTAGTACAAAAGCTACCCTCTGGCCATTCAAGACTCTTGGACCATTAATTGAAATTAGTTCTTAATTAACCATAGTCAGAATGAGAGATTCTACTGCTCCAGGCAATAAGAAATGAGCGACTGGGTTTTCAGAGAGTGAATTAATGGGTGAATTCATGTTTTCTTTTGTGGATAAAGTGCTCTTATCAGAGCTACAGAAAGGTCACCTTTACTACTCAAAATAATTATTTACAGTAATTGGGGCAAATATGAAAGGAGCACTTTGCACTCTTTTCACAAAACATTGATTCTTCACACTTATTTCTTGGGTATAAAAATAATGCATGTTACAGAATTTGTATACGGTAGGAAAATCACGAAGTCCATAGTTATTACCACAGTCCACACGAAGCTTCACTTTAAAGCTTCCATGATTTATTTTAATCTGTTTGCAGGTGAGCAATATCTTGAGAGAAAGAAAATGAACCCAGAAAATATTAGTATTAGTTGTAGTATTTTTAATATTTCACATGATTGACCTTTTGGTGCAGAGGGGAAAGTTATCATATGTTAGATGACTACAGCATTATGAAAAATCGATAAGACAGAAGGGCTATTGCTTAGTTTATATGCAAGGCCTAAAGTGATTTATTCTATAATCGAATATCAAATTTTTCATTATTAGTTAAACATATTTATTTACATCAAAATAAGATCATTTATGTTTGAATTGACATGTTATGAATAAAATATATGGGTATGATGTAAACGGGATTTTCTTTTGTTTTTCCATTGTATAATATGTCTTTTGGGTTTTGGCCACAAAATAGTTTGTTGTGTCATTTCTGCTTCTCAAGATGAGTGGAATTTGCTGACCTGAGAAATAGTTCAGCTGCTTTAAATTTTTAACTTGTCTGTTTCAGAGTCAGTTAAGCTCTGAAATTAAAGCTCTCCACATCTTTTTCCTTGCTACATCTTGCTACATCTATAACATTTTTCAACCTCCTGTGATTCATACAGTCTTCATTACTAAAGAGATTTGTAAGGGGGATGATTCCTAAATGTTTAGTCAGTTCGCATACATACACACGCACTGCATTGATATGTTTCCAAAGATTAACACCCGGTAGGCCAGGCGGCTGAATGTTGTCCAAGGTCAATAACTCTCAATGATAATTCCCTGCAAAATATGTACTCTGGCCAGCTGAGAGCAATTCACTCTTCATGAGTTGGCAAGCTGTAGCTGCTATTTGAAAATCTCTATGCAGTCTGTTTTCCAGGTAACTGGCCTTGAAATCAAACAAAAAACTTTTACAAATACAGTATGCAAAGAAAAGGTTTGCTATTATTTCAGTATACCTATTGTTCTCAGGAATTCAAGAACTTTGGATCCGGATTTTATATTTTTAAACATTTGCCATTAACTAGAACATTTTATCAATTTATAAACCTTGTTTATGTAAAAAGATTTCAAACATTATATGTTGTGTGGTTACTGAATGAAAAGAGAAGGCATGAAATGGGACTTTACATCACTGACTCTAAAGGGCACAGACTTAAATACAGTCAATTAAATGAAGGAGAATGTTTTTAAAAGCACTTGTAGTAGCATTAAGAGCAGGTGCTGCACCTCACACCCAGCAGGATCAATCAGCAAGTGCTGCCTTTATTAGACTTCAGCTCCCCTGTTCTTGGCACTCAAAACAGACAGCTGTTTTCCGATCCGATTTGTTGATGTAGGCTATGAATGCAGTTCTATAGATGTAATGGCTTTTTTGAGTTTTTGATATTATGAGGGAATGGTTGAGAACCAACACAGCCTCACAGTTTGACTAACTAGTTTTTGTCAGGCTTGTTTAACCATTTTTCTTTTCTCAACACAGATTAACTTTTTTTCCTGTTTTAAAAGTCAGACTGCAGGACATTAATAGTGGAATAAGTTCAAAACATAAATTTTATCTATTTAAACTCAACAGGAGAGTATTTGCTGTCTTTTCAGTGCTGGAAAAACTTTTTATGTGATGGTAGAGTTTAACCTCACCTGCTGTTTCGGTTTTACATTGCCAACAAGTATATGTAAAATTGATTTAAACATGAACACTCTTCCTTTGCCAATTTTTTTAGGAATGTTTTGTAACACAATAAAATCAAACAAGAAACTGTAGACACTACTGATATAAATCCAACCAATATAAACTAGATGGGTGATACTTTTTAGTTGCCAAACTCACTATCCAACCTGGGAGCACATTACATGCTAACACAGATTATAGCTGGTTCAATACACAGGGGCATACATGTCCTTGATTCAGATCTAATTGGAAAAATGGAATGGAAAAAGCCCTGCAGGCTCTTAATATTTAAACAAATGTTGGTGTAATGGCAGGTCATTCAGCTGCAAAGAATGTAGAATGTAGTGTCTCAGGATTGGTTTCCCCGCTCTTTTATGCGCGGACATACTGTCCCATTTCAGAAGAGTAAAAACAAGGTGATGAAAATGGAACGAATGTGCTTTTACCCTTCTTTTTACAAAAAAATCATCTCAGCGATTTTTAAAATTTTTTTTTTATATCTACTCTATGGTCTAAAATGAAGAATAATTCTACAACACATGTTTAATTACACTAAATATTTTGTTACTAAGTAATTAACTGGACTTAATATTGAATATATAGAAGATTTTATCATTTATCCTGGTTTACTGCATGTTAGATAAGCTCTACATGAAATTATTCCTCATAGTTTAGTCATTATCGAAGGAGACGACCCCATTATTGGAACAAGACTGGACCACCGTGATACATACACCTTATATACTTTTTGTAATCTGTCACACATACCTGATATATTTCAGTGGAAACCCTTCAGCCTTCATCATATTTTGAATGGAGTGTGAGGGTTTACCATAAAAACACGTTAGGCGTGTGTGACAGATTACATGTCTGATGCCAAAGGAACCAAAAAGTGCTGTACATGACCACCATGTCGGGGTGAAACTGCGATCATGACCAGTTCTCAGAAATGTCAGCCAGCCTGTCAGGGGAAGAGCCTTTGGGCGGTTTATTAGCAAACATGACACGTGAAATGTCTGCGGCGTGTTTGTTTACAAAGGAGGGTGGAGGAATATTTGACATTTGTGTTTGGAGAGATGTGTTATGATCTTCCCAACATTTACGCCTGTGCGCTCAGAAACATGGGATCCTATTAGTTAGGCTTCAGTGACACTCCCCTGCTAATTTTGCTTTTTCTTTCTATTTTTCTCTTTGTTGACTGATTTAATACTCAAGGGAGCAGGTGCTCACACGGAAGAAAGCAACTTGGGAAGATGACAAGGAGACAATAATTTAATTGCCATGAAAGTTAAACTTGAATTGTATCATTGCTGTTGTGCATTTTGATTTTGATAGTGTGCTTGCAATGAATCAGTACAATCTGCATCTTAAAACTGACTGTGGTGAATTTACTGCTGGTGAATTTATTATTTATTGAACGTGCAACAATATATTTTTTTTTTCTATAATTCAGAAACAGTTATTCAGCTCTTGCATTATTATTCTTCAGGGAGAATGAGGCTTTGTATAAAGTTGACAGTGTTGGTACTGTTAATTTATTAGTATCATTTCTGTGTGTGGGCAGATGCATTATAATCATACAGGAAGTTAATCGGTGTGTGAGCCAATTCACCATTTCCTTGTCCCAGCTGGGATTTGATCACCCCCTCTAGAAGTTCCTAAATGAGTCTATGTTATGATTCACAACTTATTGTCAGGTTGGATATGGTGTTTTTCTGCAAACACCACATTGGTATCTTTCAGCTCTACTTCAGTCTTGGTGTTGTATGACTGAGGGGGGCTGCATGTGAACAAAGAGCAAAATGATTTTACAAAACATTTTTGTGAACATTTTGAATGAAAATTTCATGTTGGAATAGTTCATTCTTTCCTTTTTTCATTCCTTCCTTCCTTCCTTCCTCAAGGTTAAATACAATGACAGAAATTTTCATTTTACCTTGAAGTATTTCAAAGGACTCTTTAGATAACTTAAAGTGAATGGAGCTTCAGTGACTCAGTATTCAATTATAGACTCACAGGCCAGCTGCCTCGGTGAACAAATAAATAGTTTCAATGTGTCTGTGATGATAATGTATACTAGTGTCTGGGTCTCCAACTTATGAATATTTTGTTACAGTATGCAATCAGAACCTTTACATTAATCATTCATGGTCCTTGTGGCCCATTATTTCTGCTCTTAAATTATTAATGCTCTGCACTCTTTCTTCACATAATCAAGGGCCTATAGTTGGCTGCTGTGTGTTGATATGGTATATGCAAACAAGACCATAAAATAAAGTGTAAAATTATAGAATGTAAAACACATTTTCCTATTTTGAAGCTTTTTGTCTGCTTTTTATTTTATGAAAAGCTTTAAGATAGTTGGATTCTAAAGTGTAATGTTTAACATAAATGTCTACATGATAACTCAACTGCTTATCTTTTTCATCTCTTTCTCCTCTCCCCAAATCATTTATCTATCTACACAGAGTTTTTCTTGGAGCTGCTGGACAACTCTGAGAAATCCCTCAACAGTATGTTCACAAAAACATACGGGAAGCTGTACATGCAGAACTCTGAGGTGTTCCAGGACCTGTTCACCGAGCTGAAGCGCTACTACACGGGAGGCAACGTCAACTTGGAGGAGATGTTAAACGACTTCTGGTCCAGGCTGCTGGAACGCATGTTCCAGTTACTCAATTCCCAGTACCACTTCACAGACGACTACCTGGAGTGTGTCAGTAAATACGCAGATCAGCTAAAACCATTTGGAGACGTTCCCAGGAAGCTGAAGGCTCAGGTCACCAGGGCCTTCATCGCAGCGCGGACGTTTGTCCAAGGGCTAATGGTGGGACGGGAGGTTGCTAACAGGGTTGCTAAGGTGAGTTTATTTTTCTTGACATGGTCTGGCTGAGACTTTTGTACCCCTGTCTTCATCGGAGTGTGTGTTGTTGAATTTTTAGAGCAGTAGCAGTTAGTAATATAACTAGATTTAAACGTCTTGCAATGCTCTGTAACACTGGATGGGTTTTACAAGACCTTAAATTATTCCGCTCTGTCTTATCTGTTTACACACACACACACGCACATTTCACAAGTCAACTTCTTGGGATCAGATCTCAAGGCACAAACATGCGGGGTGAACTGACAAGTTTCAGTAGCAATCCCTCAACATCTGCATTTTAATGTACCTGAATGTTTGATACTGGTATTGGTTGTAAAAACCAAGGAAATGGTGACCCAAATACAAGCCTAACAGGCAGAGGGTAGGCAGTTGTCAAAAATGAAGAATAAAAAAAAAAAAAGAAAATACCAAAAAAGTGCTATCATGACTGGTGATCCAATGAAGAAAGACATGAAAACTGGCAAATATGGGAGAACTATGATAAAAAAAAGAAGTGATGAAAAGGATATGAAACTGAACGAAGAAAAACCTGGAGTATTCATACCAAGGAAGATAAAAGTGAACAAGGTGCAAGTGTGGCAATTAATAATCAAATTTAGTATTAAAGAAAAACAAGACATAAACGTAATGATATAAATGGGACCAGACAATAAAAGAAAGTTGAAAAGAAAGTAGAACAGTTTCCTGCAATGGAGGATACAAACTCAAATTGCAGAGGTGAAAGTCCAGTATTTTATTCTTCTATCAGTCTATCAATAGGCAGCGTCTGTCCATTTTTATTACATCCTCACCAAATATAAAAAGGATCTGCATTCATTTTCAACTCTGTGTTAATATTAAATCCCATCAAATTGTGTTGAATTTAAGATTTGATAGCAAAGACCTTCTTATCAAGTGTTAGTATGTGACGGGTCGGTGGGAATCATTTGGGTTTGGAAGTTTACACACACACACATTCACACAAGGTTTAAAAAAGAATGGAACATTCATATTAATGCTGCTCTGTCGTCACTCTATCAACTCTCAGTCTACTTCTCTTTAATTGACCTGCACTGATCATACATTTTAAAGCTCTGTGATCTTGACATTGCACTTCCTTAAAATTTCATTATATCTAAATTATCTATTAAGCTTAAAAAATGAAAAGCAAACACTTTGATTTCCCATGAAGATATTTTTGTATGCTTTTGATCTCGTGGTGTGGGTGGTCAGTGTAAGGCGTGTTTCATGAAGGATAATTTACACACTGTTTGCTCAACATTTCATTGGAATCACCCACAGAGAGCAAAGCTTTGCAAAAGAGAAAAGATTAAAGTGCACTTCCTTCTATGATTTTTTTTTTTTCATGTTTACTTTGCTGTTGTAATTTTGTTACTTTTTTCTTTTTTTTTTTTTTTTTTTTTACATCAAATGATAACAGAAAAAAAGAAACTGGTAAAATTTCTTGTGCCTGCTGTTGATCATAGAATAAGAGTTTCCTTTCAGATTTGGATTTTCTGGTTGATTCAGTTTTGAAGCATAAATATGTTGGCAGTGTTATCAAACAGTAAATATTACATATGTGTTTTTAGAAGCTTATCAGATAAGTTTTATAATTCCATGTTAAACACACACAAAGTTATGCAACAGATTTTATTGGACATCTGAACTGAGCTGTTATGTAACCACAGATGTTTGCAGATGGTGTATTTGAGTCTCTGGAACAAACTCTGTTGCATAGTTCTGCAGTGTGGAATAGAAGTGAAACAGGCATAACTGATATAACCAGAGGCATTTACATACAAATTTTATCATTATGTTTTTGTTTGCATTAAATGAGAAGTGGGTTTCTTGACAACTCAAACACTAGAAATGGATGTTAGATTTGTCTCATAAGGTTTTACAATGCATAAGTTACTTTTCCTTCCTTGAGATTTTATCAAAATAATTTATGTTTTACACTTTATATAACAGAATGTCAAGCCTACTGAAATTAATGAACATTGAATAAAAAATCAATTACAGAAAATATAGCATCATTATTTTTTAAAACTTGGTAGCCATATATTTCAAAGTATAGGCCTCTACTTTGAAATATATGGCTACCAAGTTTTTTTTTAAAGTAAAAAAAAATAATGATGCTATATTTTCTGTAATTGATTTTTTATTTAATGTTCATTGTTCATTGATGTTAGTTATATCAACCACATATTTGTCAATTTTTAAAATTATTATTATTAGTAGTATTTCTGCAGATGAGTTTTTAAGATACTTTGTGTCATACAAGCATCTTTTCAATCATTCCACATTTGCAGTTATTCCATTTTAGATAAATGTGGGTTTTCTCCAGTTTAAGCATTAAGTTTTTAAAGACTGCCAGTGATAAGATTCATTGTGGCTGCTTCTTAGCTCGAAGCTCACTGTTCTTTTCAATTCAACTGGGAGACAAAATTCCAGAAGAGCAAAGAATAAATAAGTAGGAGCAAACGTAATGGGGGGGGGGGGTTAAATGATCTGTTCACAGTTTGATTGAGAGCTTTAATCTTTTTTTTTTATGGTGGAAGCTTAACTTTCTGGATTAAGTAAAGACAGATCATAGAACTCAAGGCATTACATTATGTGAGGGCTTACCTATATGAAGAAAGAGCTGTTTGATGTAAAACTGTTATTGTGATACTGTTGTATCTGACTAAGAAAAAGAGTGAAACTTGTTAAATTTCAAATACAAAAAAGGCTATATTTAAACAACTGTCAACTTATATTAAGGTTTTATCCCAGTGTGACAAAACAGTCACTGTTATGTATCATCAAATTGCTCTTGTGCCCCGTCCAGCCTGTCAGGACTTGCATTTGTAGGACGGGGGAATGTGATTGTGCATTTAAATTATGTCTTAAGAGTCAGTCATCTTTAATGTGCATAATTCTTCTTATCTAACTACTTGGTTAGCTTTCCACCCGTCTTCAGAGATCCAGCCACTTCACATGAAATAAGCTGGATGAGTTCAAATAAGCATCTCCATACAATCTGTCCTCGGACTAAAAGGCACCATTCTGGATCAAATCCAATAATCGGTGCTCCCTCATCACTTATGAAGTGGTGCCAGCAAGCTGTGTGGCATTGCTGTAGGCTGTCAGGCTGGCCAGCAACCAGCGAGCTGGAGGTGAAAAGTTGCTTGACATGACAAATCACCTTGACTTTAGAACCAGCATCCACACTTTCAGTGACAGAACACTTACTCTTGTGTCCTTACCGCACAGTAAAGGAGCACATGCATGTACAAGGTACTGCTCAATGACATATCATCAAGCTACTGAAATTTGTTCATTTTTATGGGAGAAAAAAGGTCTGTGCAATTTTTGTTGAAGTTCCTGCATCTTCATTTATCAGCTTTCGGCCTTTAAGCAGTATGTGTTATTGTAGCGAGACACTTGATCAAATAGTGTTCAGAAATACTATAAAAACTTGTTTGCTGTGACACAGATCATCTGTCATGGAGGTGAATATGCTGTTTACGCTGCTTCTTATTCTTTTAAGTTAGTTGCAGCAGGCTACTCTTCAAAGAGGACTTGAGTTTAGCAAAACTTCTGCAAGTACAGTAAGTGGTGATTGCTCATAACGTTGGTTGCAGTGTGTTAATGTCAAAAGAAAGTTGATTAGCGGCTTTGCCTTGGTAGAAAAACAAATCCCTGTTTCAGCTGTGAGAGTATGAGGACAAAACGGCATGCAGAGATGCAGGAGAAGATTATAGTGGAGTAGAACTCTGTTACTGTTAGACATACTGTACAAGCTGCAAACAAGTTTGATTAGCTCTTTATTTGTTAGAGAAAAAATTGTTCTAATGAAGAACACATGGCTCGGATATTATTTATTTTCTTCCACGGCCCCACCACCACAATTACTGTTAAATTGATGCTCATCAGCTGTAATCCACCACTGTCTCATCATCTGCCAAGCTGATTTACACTTCAGCTCACATAGTAAAGAGATGCAACAAGCATCTGTGACATGGCTGTTGCCAGGCTAGGGTTTATGTTATATTACTGTTTGTGGTGGGATTAGGGGATTGGTTTTGTTTCATCAATAAAATTGAGGTGCTCTCTACTGGAAAAAAAAAAAAATGTGAGGGTTCTCAATCTTTGAGGGCCGTTGTCTTGCAGATTTTTAAAGTCTCCCTGCTGCGACACGCCTGAGTCAGACGCAGATAAGCTCTGCACAACTTTGTTAATTACTCATTGATTTGAATCAGGTGTGTTGCAGCAAGGAGCCCTCAAGGACTAGGATTGAGAATCGCTGGTTTACAGCATTTCACCACACCCACAAGGCCTTGTTAGATCATCACCATGGCTCAAGCTGCTCCCAGGAATTTCAAAGTGAGTTGGTTAAGCTGTCAGAGCTTTATGGGTTTTGATTGCCTCATAAACTGAAGCTTTTTTAGGTTGTGCTTGTAATAATAATAAAAATGATAATAATAATAATGATAATGAGTTCCTTGGTGGAGGCTTGTGCTCTCCCAATGCTTTTCTAATATCTGTATGTTTCAACAGGCACCAAAGCTTTGTCATGCTACTTAGGACATTTCCATTTAAACCGCTTGGCCAACAACAGTTACAACATCTTTTTTTTAAATTTAACCTTTTTTTCATTCACATAAGTCAAGTGATAGCCAATTCTTAATAACAATGAGGACCTGAGCCAGAGGCAACAGTAAAACATGCACTGGTGCATACTGTACTGTATATTTACACAATTTTCTGAAAAACAAAATTACAATTTGTGCAACGAATCTCTGAGTGCAAAATTCTGGAGAGCAAATGAAAGCAGCAGTAGCGGTCAAAGACAGGTTCTTGCAACAAAGGGCCGGATTCATCAAGATCCAAATTTGTGTGAAGTAATCTGCCCATGCAATCTGGAATTTTGCGCGAGGGGCTGAAACACGGTTTGCGAGTGATTTACGAAGAATAAAGGTGCAAATGACAGCAAGTGCAAACATGTTGAAAACGCCCCTGTACAAATTAGGTTTTGCGTGTTTTGAGGTTTGCAGGGTGGCGACTTGCGACAGACGACAGCGCAAAAGGAAATACGATGCCAGATGAAAATGAAGATATTAGGAGGACGGAATAAAGAAAAATAATTTAAAATAAGTGTGATAAATATAAAAAATTACACAACAGGTACAGATACCCTCCGATACAGATACCCTTTTCAGGTATCTGTGCAGAGCCTCAGAAGTGGCCAATTTATGAGGACATGGATCAGGAGTTGCTGCACAAATGAAAGTGTCTGCAGCTCCGACATGGTCTCTATTACGCAAGATTTGCGCACTTTGGCACAATGCCAACGGCTTCAGAGGCTCGCGCTGCCAGATGATCCTGTGGTCCTGTCCAGGTGCTGAAATCCAAGTTAAAACGTGACATTGGCAAAAAGGGGAAATAAAAAGACACAATTAATGCAGCTTTAGTTCTCATTAAGCTCCACAGTGGCTGCAGACTTTCATTTATCCAGAATATTTTACACCCGTGTTAAATAGTGATTTGCTGTATTGATTTTTATTGAATCAACAATGACAACAAAATACGCTGCCCTCACTGCTCATGAAAACTGATTTTGAATCAGATTTGTGCGTGCCCAGGATTGTCCCTCTCAGAAGTTGCAGCCTTTTGCGCATAAAGCTGCAAGTTTGCACCTGCTTTTCAGACGTACTAAAATAGATCCAAAAAACCTGCAAGGTAGTGCGTCTCACAGTTAATAACTCACCTTGTGAGAGCTAAAGTGATATATATTTACATTTATATTGCATATTCATTGGAGAACAAGTACTAAATGGATAGTAGGCGCTATTTAGCACGTTTTAAAGACTGAACCCTTTTAGCGGTTTATAGATTAGTTTGTACGTTTTTTTTGCGTGTGCAGTGAGATAGCTCACATTTTAATACATGCAAACCTTTGATAGATCCGGCCCAAAGTCGGAAAAGACTAAAATTGGTCCCAGCACTAGTTACAGCTGTTGTAACTGCTTCCAGTTATTAGAAGCAGCAAAGTGAAATAAAATATGACCAAATGAAGTACAGTAGGGGCTTTTGAGATGAATAAGTGAAGGTAGATACTGGAGCGATAACTTATTATCACTGTAGTGGACAATGAGTGAAGAGCTGAAGTAAACAGCAGTTTTGCCAATAAGGTTTTATAAATAAAATGATATTAATGGATGAGCCTATGGGAGTGAAGCGAGGGCTATTTGATGAGAGAATACAGATGATGGATGTCGAAAGGAGATGGCAGCACAGTAGATGATATTCAGCTTATTAAATAGACTCTTAGAAGCAGTTCTATAGATTATATCGCCATAATCAAATATTGGAAGGTTTATCATTTTATCCAGAAAGTGCTTTGCAGAGTGAATGAAAGATGATTTATTTTGGTACAAGAAAGCAATCCTAGTTGTAAGCACTGTGTTGATGTGCACATCAGTGGAAAGGGACCTGTCAGACCACATACTCAGGTACTTGTAGGTGTTAAAGAATTTCATTTCTGAACTATTGACAGATGATTTTGCAACGGCCCTTGGAAAACTTGACTGGTTGAAATTACTGGTTTAAATAAAACCTGTCTTTTCAATATTATTTTACTTCTCTACTCCCCTCATTACATGCTAAAGGTTTGAATTATTGTACATGCAGGTTTAAATGTTCAAAATGACATCTTTAGGCTTGGAACACAGTACTTTATTTAAGGCTATCTTAACTCAGTGTTTGTGGTTCCTGTTATATGATGTAATATCTTTTAAAGAAGACTTGTATGACAACCCATTTACACTAGTATGGATATTTGCCAGATTTCTACATTGACTTCTTCCTTTGGATAATCCTACATGAAATTAAATTTCCATCATTAGCCCAGCATCAGTAAACAATAGCTGCCTTAAATAAGCTGAACCAATGTCCCATTTCAACACTTGAATTTCTTTTCTTCGTTATCTTTAAAGATGTAACTGAAACCAATGTAGTCAGAATATTACAAAAAATTATTAAAACTTGTGTCCTCTGCCAGATGTCTGCACACATCTGAGTGAATCTAGCAGGAGATTAATTATGATTTTAACCCAGAAAACCAAATTAATTGTTGAATTCTCCAAGCCAACAGATTTAAAATGAGCAAATCTGCCTTTTCCATAAAATGGCTTCTTTTAACCATCTGTCGTTTCAATTCTCCACATTACTTTAGCCCAGGATGATGCACCGACAATGATGAGCCATACATAATTACCGCTAACAGACAGCTCTGCATGCAGCGAAGCCAGAACAGGAGAGATATCGCTCCATAAAATGGGATTCACTCGCCTTGCACTGAACAGTTTCCTGGGCCTACATCCTGGATTAAGAGGACAAGCTCTCTGGCTTACAGTTTATGATGACCATTAAGAGTTTTATCCTGGATGTACTTAAAACACAGTCCAGCCACATTAAGACCTGCTCAGAGAAGATTGCAGGGATTTGGACTTTTTGAATGGTTTAAAGTTCAGGCATTTAGAGCTCTCATCACTCACTCTGCATACACATGGGGAGGCAGCCGAGGCCTTTGTGCATATTTAGTCATGATGATGGAAGCAAGTGGGGGTATTTTGTACAGAGAGATTTATTTTCCCCGATGGCTTACAGTGCATCGTTGATCTCATTATATATTCATTTTGAACCACGAACTGTCATCTAATTTCACATTAAGTTCCAAAGTAGTTTCTAATCTTTACACATTTACCTCAGATTATCACTGCAGATGCTGTTGCTGACATCATTATGGTTACTTTGTTGTCTCTCTTTAGTTGCTTTAATTATTGATCATAAAATCACAACTGTGTTATTATATATACAAAAAAATGTCAAATTGTTTCAAACTGAAGGGAACATGGGGGAATTTTAATTTTAAGCATAGTCAAATGTAAAAAAAATTTTTTTTCTGTAGTCTATGAATGTCACTTTTTATCTTTCCTTTTTCTTCTCACACTTTTGCTGCTCTTTTTTTTTTTCAGTCAGAGAGGCTGTTGTTAGAGATAATAAATCACTGCTGTGTCACAACTCCATTACACATAAAACCTGCTCGTTTTTATGGATAATTGTTTCTGCAAGTTCTTTACAAAATGATCATTTAAAAAAAAGAAATCTATTAATCAGTTACCACAACAATCGCTGTGAATGAAACTTTACAAAGACGAACAAAAATGTCTCTTTTCAGAATATCCTACTTTTTTTTTTTTTTTTTTTAGCCAAACATTATCTTTTATGCTTTCCCATAGATGGCCTTCCTCCACCTGATTTTTTTTTTTTTTTTGCTATTTTGCCTGAGCAGATCTTTCATTTGCTTTTTTTGTGGGGCTTTTTTTTATCATCATTTGTCAACAGCAAGTGATTTTGAAAATAAAACCATTTGAACAAGAATCTCTTTGAAATGCACACTTTGCCAAAATTACAGAAAATTGCAGGTGTGCTTTGATTCATCCATGATTCATGGATTTTGATGAAAAGAAAACGAGAGCTTCCTTCACTATGTGCTCAGATATAATTTTATTTAATATTAGATTTTTCCACATCAAATAATGAGGAAAACGTAAATAAGGTTTAAATAGCAAGCTGTAGTGGTCAAGGCCATTTTGGTCAGTAGAGAATAAGTAAATTATTCTTACTATCACTTATTACATAACAAAGAGTCATTTGAGATTGTGTCTATGATTTGAAAACACATGCCTTTTAAATTATTCCTTAAAGGTAGAGTCCGAAGTCCCCCCACCGTTTCTGTTTGCAAACAGCAGCATTCAAACTTAGCGCCCCTCCCTCACAGGCTAATGGCGGCCTCATTCTTCAAACTATTCGGCTTCAAGTCTCTCCTTCAGAGCTCAGAAGCAGGTAAAAGCAAAACTAATATTCGCCCTGGTTTTCCAACATGCATTATCTAAAGCTCTTACCTTTTCTTCGGTGCATCCGCTGTTTTTTCTTTCTTTCTTTCTTTTTTCTTGAACAGTTCGAGTGACTGGCGTCTTCTCCAATCATGAGCTTATTCCCACACGACGTCATGTCCTTAGTTCTGTCATTGGCTGGTGATATAAACAGAAATCTCCAACCAGAAACGTCCCGAACACAACAAAACAAAGCTAAAGAGCGAATTACAGGCAGGGGGAGAAAGAGTTGCATTCAAACGTGCCACGGCACGTGAGTAGAGGCCCAAAGGAGCAGTTTGAGACAGATTTCCACTTGCACAAGTCTAACGTTTATTTTCAGGGGGGAAACGCTGGACTCTACCTTTAATAGATTAATTGAATGTACATACAAATTAGGTATTTTTTAAATGTATTATAAGGCAAAAAATACTTCAAAACTGTTTTGGGGAGTTTGGGGGAGTGCATGGGTTGCCTAGTGGTAATGTCGCAGGCTGTGGCGCGGAGGACCGGGGTTCCAGTCCCTGTCACGGCACCATGGATCCCTGAGCAAGGTCCTTAACCCCCACGAACTGTTCCCCGGGTGCTTTAAGTAGCAGCCTACTGCTCTCTGGTACATACAGAGATGGGGGAGACGCAGAGGCCTAATTTTCCCTCGGGGTATCATAACAGTATATATATATATATATATATACTGTATATAAAAAAGCAATGTTTCACTCTGAGTAGAGAAAATGAATTAATATAATAAACTGAGACAAAAAGATAAAATGTAACAATCAGAAACAAAAGTTATCAGAAAAAAATAAAAACTGTCCACTGAAAAATATATATATATATATTTTTTAAAACAAAGTACATTTTTTTATTTAAAAAAAAACAAAAAACATTTGTTTAAATATATGTAGTTCACTTATTTTGAAGCCAGTATTTTTATTTCATAGGGGCATTTATTTATTTTTGTGTGTGGCGAGAATAGTTTTTCTATCCAATGAGATTTCTTCCAAATTTCTATTTTTTATCATGAAATTGTAATAATTAAAAAAGAAGGAAAAAAACAACTTTTGTCATCTTATGATGAAGCAATTTTGCTTTGCAATTAACAAAAGCAGGTTATGTAAATTTGATGAATCCTGGTTGAATAGTGCAACTTAGCATATTTAGATTAAGACGGATTAAAGAAAGGGTACACCGACAAAATACTTTAATGTAATACAGACAATTTATTACAGTGTCTATGTTATCTAATAGATTCTCATGTACTTCAGAGTATCGTGATAGAGCACTACCAAACAACTTCTGGGAAGATTTTCCTCAGGGCAGATTAAGTGACTTCTTTAGTACGAGAACTTGGTCCATCCATGTTTGTTAGCTAATGCCCACTGATACAGATGCACCAGGAAACTTCTCTCCCTGGCTCCCTCTCTCCTCTCTCTGTCTGTTTCCTACCCTCTTGCTGGCTCACAGCTCAGACAGCTTGCAGGGGATAAGGCCTCAGCCACAGTGCTGTGACGACAGATGGCAACTGGCTCAAAAAGGTTGGCACGTCATTGGGAAATGTGCTGCACCAAAGATGTCCTTTTTAATTAAAAGATTTTGATCTGCGGTGAACTGCTGAATGTTGGGGGGGAGATGAAAGACAGCATGTGGTTTCGAATACAAGAAAATTATATGAAAGGATAATAAAGAAGTGCACTGTATACTTTGCACCCTCCATTTTGCACTTTGCGTTGAAAACTCTAAAAGGTTCTGATTCAGGCAGCTGATAGTGAGTGGGAGGACATTTTGGAAAAAGAAAGATAAATAAATAAAGTATGGAAAATTGTCATCATAAAATCAACTTTTAACAAGAAAGTGCTTGTGCTCCATCTGTCTTACCCACGTGTGAAAATATGTCACATCATCGAAACGTCGCTGCCTACTTCACTTTTATGAGTTCTTTTTTGCACCTTGATTTAAAGTGTATGGCACCACATCTTTATTTAACAAGCACTTAGAGAAGGTTGTCAGCTCCAGTGTTGTGACATTTGTCCAGAGGTTTCTTGGCAGCCACCTGAGACGTGTTTGCCCCTGACATTCAGACTGGGCTGCAGACCTTTAACGTCGGATGGACAGAGGGAATGCTACACTTGAATTCGGGGAGGTCACCACCACAGATGATAACAATGTAGAGTTGTAAAGACTTGTACTCACCAGAGATGATGGCTGGCTCATAGCGCAGTGTACATAGTCACCATACAGTGCGTGCTTGGCTTTTAATGTGTTTGCACTTGTCGTGATGAATTAAAGAAGCCGCTCCGACTCCTGCTCCAGACATGCCTGTAACATAGTGCAAGTCAGGGCAGATCAACGGGCGATCCTGGTGCCTTGTCAAAGACAGACTCTTGAACTGACTTGTGGGGGTCGCAGGGGCCCACCAAATGCCCTTGTGTTGTTTCATAGAGGCCCAGCTGCTCACATATGGAATAATCTGTCAGTCTCAGACATTCATTGATGTGACATCAACTGATTTTAGTGTGGTCTCTCTGGAATTGTCCTGGCTCTATCTTACATTTAACAAGCTGAGAGGAGAGAGACCGAAGTTCACAGAGAAGCATAGAAAGGAGGTGTAATGAGTAAAAGTACAAAGTGCTACAGGCTGTTTTATTTACACTGACAACTTTTATGCATATATGGTCCCCAGTCTGTGAGATTTTAATATTCATCCCAAGTTTTATTTAATTCACTTTTATGGTCTCTAAAGGTGTCTCTTATTTGGGATGTCCGTGCTTTACAGCAGCACTAAGAGCACTCTGAGCATCTGGCACCAAGGCCGATGTTGTTTTTCATTATTTCCACAAAAGAAATTCAGATTTGCACCAAAAATTGAATGATGTATTCATATACCCATGCTCCAGCTCTTTGCAAAGCTTATGAAATTTGATAAGATAGGATTTTTTTTTTTTTTTAATGATTTTCCAAAATGCAAATGGCTAATGCACAAGGTAAATTGGTGAACTCTCCACTTGTGTGATTATTTGTGATGTATTGTGTGCTTGTAAACTGTTTTGAGAAAGAATATTCATGGGCGATTCCCAAAACAGTCTGCTGGTTTCCTGATATCCAAAGAAAATTCTTGTAATTCATTATCTTTTATAGAACCTAATAAACCACTGCAGCATCTGTAAGACTTCTTTTTTTAAGTACAAACCAGCGAAAAAATGTATTTTGAGGTGCCTTTTTGCACATGCAGTCCATATTTGCTTCGTGTTTAAAAAATCTAATTAAGTAACTATGCAAACATCCACAATCAGGCCGATGTCATATTTCATCATTTTTCAGAAAGCTCTCTGAATGCACACCACCATCAACTTATACTACGAGTTTAATGACTTTTGGCTTAGATTTTCACTCCATTTCCCTAACAGACAGGTAAGCCCACAATTTCTGCCCACATGGAAAAGAAATAGAAAAACTTGGAAATAGAAAAAAAATAAAGTTTGTGTTGCCATTAGTTTGCTTCATGTATTGTGCATCATATAAGGCCGATATGATTCACTCTTGAAAGTGGACACTTTTGCATTTCTTTCATGCATTGTCATATATTGCTCTTAAAAGTACCCAAATCAGACTGTAAAAATTTACTTTTTTACTATTTTTTTCTATACTGTAGATCTGGTTTCACTCTCATACATATTACATACAAGTTTCAGGCAATACAGATAGAAACTGTACAAGATTTATCGATATCTTTTCCATATGGGTGTTGTGTGCCCTAATTTCTTGTTTTGTCATAGGAAAAATGTAGGGCATCTGTTAGCAATTTCCACAAAGACCCATATGAACATTTTCTGCTCTGGTGCCCTTCTGATTAAGAAGTGGCTATGTTTAGACAACTAAACAATGTGGTAAAGGTCAGATCACCTTCATGCTCAAAGAAACGCAACAACTTTCTGATGAGATGAGTTTGGCAAGGCATCGTAAGAGCTCATTCATCATCAAACCTGTTAAAATATTCCCAGATCAAATATTCAATGTGTCATTCATTCATTCATTCATTCATTCATTCATTCATTCATTCATTCATTCAAGTTCTGATTATCTAATACACAACACACAGGAAATACAGATTTTATAAACATCAGTTCTGGCAAAAAGATATACAGTATGATCTCTTACATGTGTAGAACAACACAGAAAATGCAACAACATGAACACAGAGACGGCTGTTGAGTGTTTTAAGCATCAGTAGAACATTTCTATTTCAGAGTGCTTAAGCAAATATTCACATTTCTGAATAGAATTTCTATTTCATAAAAGAAATATTAATTATAATAAAATTATTTCTCTGATTTTTACAATAGATATGTTTTAAGTTTGCTTGAAGGTATGTCACAGTGGCATCCCCTAAGCAACTCTTTCCCTTGGAAGAAATAAAACCCTAAGTGAAGTTTTACACAGTGATTTGTGAAACCAGGCGCATGTTTCTCCTGGCAGCAGATGGTAGTCTGATTTGCACAGTGACAGATCACTCATATTGCCATTGACACTAATGGCTGTGGAATTGAGTGGGGACGCTGGAGTAGCAATGCAGTCTTACATGCTTGTCCAATCAGTGCAAAGCAATGCAACCTGTCACAATAATTATGACTGAACTATTGAGACATTTTTTTTTAGCTACAGACTGTCCCACTAGTGTTCCCCTTGATTGGCCTTGGTAGCTTGAAAAGTCATTGTCATTTCTCACAACTTCATTACTTGGTGGCACAAAGCAATTTCCATCGTCTGTGCTCTTCCCACTCTGTTACGCCTAAAGGGGAGTTCATACCATATGCGCATGACAACACCTTGTCGGTGAGACAAGGTGACGTCTTCTAAGAGTATTTTCTAGACTTATCTTACATCATAACAGTGAGTCTTGCCTTTTAATGTCTTTGATATTTTGTCTTTTTGCAGGTATTTGGGTGAATGAAAAGCCCCCTCACTGTGGCCTTAATGGGATGCAATTAGGCTGCTCTATTATTAGCAAGGCATTTTTGAGAACATTTTTGCAATGCCCCACTCACCTGTCATCAAGGAAATGGAATTATGTAATTGTGTAAAAAAATCTGACATTCAAACATCTTTTTAAAAAATTGTTAAGTATTTAAAGCAAAATGTTTATATGTCTTAGAAAGAAAGTACAGGCTGTATCTGTTACATAGATACAGCCTGTAACTATGTAAATTTGTTTAAATAAAATATACATTTTCGTTACAATACCCAGACACTTTACCAGATGAACAACTTTCACTAAAAGACTTTCAACCCTTACTGGAAATTTTATATGAGAACATTGCTTCCTGCACATAAGATCTTTATACTTTCTACACCACTTAAAAACAAACACATTCCCCTTGCAGTGTTGTCATAGCACTTAAACATCAGATGAGTAGATTAGTGATTTAATCTTACTCTGGATCTGTAGCATCTCACTCGCGAGCTTTCCCCTCAGCCTGCTGTGCAATATTCCACTGCTCAACTGTAAATAAGTGCTAACAAGATTATCAGATTACCCTTCATCCAGGGTAACCAAGGACTGCTGGGCACAGTAACTGCACTGAAGAAAAGAAATCCCTGTAAGATAATTGTGTTAGGAGGCTTGATTTTAATGCAAATTTTCCAAAGTCTCACAAAGCTTAAGGGCAGATTTAAACATTTCACCCATTTACAGTACAAAATACATTTCTGTGGTTACCAGTAAAGAGCCACGCGGAATACAGAGAGCAGGTTTGATACTGGTCTTTAGTTAAGAAAAACATACCAGTCTTTTTTTTCTGTATCTAAATTGGCTGTCTTGAAAGTGGGCCAAGCGTATTTGAAATGGAAGGTTAATCTAAGAAATGTTTCATGTTGTTTAATCCCCAAAATGAATCAAAGCTATACTATATTATGTGTGATAAGAAAGCAAATAATTAAGTGTGTTTTTAATGTGTATATATGACACATTGTGTGTACAGTATGTGTGTATATAATGACATGCAGACAATGAATAGATGAAAGAGCGTAACATATTTTCATTGCTTTTATCTGGATTGTTGCAATTACTTATAGTTTTGTCACTGTATCTCAATTAAATAGCACATTAAGACTGTTGCAAACATGTCTATTTTTTATCATTGTTTTTAAATGATTGTGTTTTTTTAGACTGTACCTTGCACAGGTACAGTGGCTGGACTAGGCTGAACCAACTGAGAAAACAAATGGGAATAGCTCTCTTCTTTTTCCTCTGACACTGTGGAAAACATATTTCTATGCAAATTAGCCAGCGAAATCAAATGATTCAGGTATCTGTATAGGAAAATGTTATATTTGATCTTTGGGAGTTGAGTTATTGACATGGAATGAGGTAGAGAGATTGCTGGAGATGCATTAGGCTGGCAGCGGGAATGGAAGTGTAATCTTAAAACTGTCCAGTCCCTGTCTTATTGCAGATAGGTAAATTGCACAGAGGAGTCAAGCTTTGCGAATATACATGTACAGCTGTAATTTTTGGAGAATAAAGCACAATGAAGGCACAAACCAATGTCTAAGGATAAGTGGACTGTTTGTAAAAACTGCTGCAAAAGTTGTGTGAGTGAGTAACTTGTGCATTCGTTGCTTTTATCAGCAGGAATAACAAGTGATTGTTATAAACCCAAAAGTGTGGATTCAGAATGGAAAACTCCTTGAGGAATGAAAGCTTTCTCTCTCTAAAGCAAACACAATGCTTGGCATATAGTTGTTTTCGGGTCTCTGTCCAAATGTGGTGACAGCACCTGCCGGTTCCCTCTGTTTGTCTCGTCCAGTTTTCTCTCTGTCTGTTTCAGCTATATCTGTCCCTCTGACTTATCAATTCTCTGCATTGTTGGCAGTGATTTGAGCTTTTTGTACAGTACCACTCTCTATTTGGATGCATTTCCTTTTTAGAACTACCTTCAAGCTGTGATTTGGATAATATAGAACTTAAATCTCAGTTTATGTGTCATGCGATGGTAAAGAGTTAAGGGAGACCTTTAGACATCTATAATAAGCATTAACAAACACATTAATTTATTTCACATTTTTATTTGATTGATGATTTATTCTATAGTTTTAAAATAGTTACACATATTAAACTACAAGACAAAGTGGGGTTGTGTGATATACTAATAGCAGCAGTTCCAGCTAAAGACAGAGCAACCTTGGAGATTCAAAAGGTCTACAGCAAGCTATGACACAACAAATTGAAGAGAAATGTTTATAGAGTAAAACAACTCAAACTGTCAAAATTTCATACTGGTTTGAGCAAAAGCATTTTTATGGATTTTTATATCTCTGCATCACACTGTTGTTGACTTTGTTGCTGCATTTTCTCTCTCATAGATTGTGCATACAGCAATAAGGTTCTTGGTGCTTTCTGAAACAGTCGTGGTTGTGGCATGGGCTTTGCAACAAAGACTCAGTCCCTGCAACTTTCTGAAATGAAGGTGATGTGAAGTAAATTGGTGTAAAAATGTATTATAAAGTATTATAAAGCATTTGATTGATTACACTGTGAATTTTTGAGATTTTGAGATTCATGGTGAAAAATGTGTTCCTTGTGTGGCCCCATGCGGAGTAACCTTTAGCTTCAGCTCTCTTGACAGGAAGGCATATGCTTTTCCAAACTGAGGGTGTTCTGACCATTGCAGAGAAGAATTTGACAACCCATAAGTAATTTGCACAATCCCATCTCAAAGAAACCAAACTATCACTTTAAAACAAAAAAAGTTTAAGCCATTTCAGCCTTTCAGATAAAAATCCAAAATTTATGCATGACACATGCCAACCAGTGCTTATCCCTACTGCCATTCGCATCCTATTCTGCACTCAGAAGTAACATGAAAGCATTTGCATTTGTAGTCCTCCGTTGGACAAAAACATCTCAAAAGGAGATATGTATTTGCATATTTTAGAAACTTCTGTACAAATTAAATGCCAAATAAGAATTTTGGATTTGGCAACTTTTCAGACTGAATTAGCATTCCTGTATTGTCAGGTTTAGTTGATTACATAAACTTGTCATCCATCCATCCATCCATCCATCCATCCATCCTCTATAATGCTTATTCCTTGTAACGTTCGTGGGGTCGCTGGAGTCTATCCTAGGAGGCAGGTTATACCCTGGACTGGTCTATTACAGGGCTGACACAGAGAGACAAACTGCTGTTATACAACTATTAGAAATTTACCATCATTTCGTTTTATCAGTTTGCCACAGTGACTCAGAAGCCTGATTCATGAATGGGCTTTATGCATGTCAGGAAATATGATCAAATGAAACTTGCTTGTGAAGGAAACACATACTGTATGTTCTCCACAGTCCCATGAAGATCTGAGGCCCGTTTCATGAAACAAGGTTTAATGGTCTTCTTGACTTTTTTCTTTTTGTAAGACAAATTGTTTTAGCTGTTCTTACCCTGACGGTTTCGGCTGTCACTTCAGCCTTCATCAGAAGTTGTCAGACTTCCTGGTGTGACGTGTCTTATATAAACAGCTGACCGGGAATTCCGATGTGACGTGTCATGAGAACAGCTGACCGGGCACGGCAACTTACAATGAAGTGCTGATGCTTGGTCTCGTCTGTCCTCCTCCGGCCCCCCACTGGTGACTGAGAATGGAATCCCAGGTGTGTGGGAGCACTCATGCCCCCTCGTCCCTGTTCATGGTGTTAATCCCTCACTGTTGTATCTTGATTATCACACTGAAGACAAGATGAACATCCTGAATTTAAAAAAAGAAAAAAAAAAGGTTTAATGGTCGCATGATGGTCCAGGATCTTGTCAGTGTGATTCCAAATACAGTATTAATGTTGGTCAGTGTGTTTTGTTGAACGGTCAGCGCACATGCCTCCCACCCCAGAAGTTAGTGTTCAAATCTTGCTATAGCCTATATTGCCACTGTAGCTTTTTATTTATTTAACTTAGGTGTAATCTCGTCGGGAGAAGCGCACTTTTCAGCAGCATTGAAATGATCTCCATTAAAAAAAAAAGATCTATTTGCAAAAAAAATGCAGGGCAATAAATAATATATGCTTTGAGAGGGAAAGTGAGGCTAAGTGTGGCAATATGAAAAAAGTGCTTGAACCCAAGCTTACCACATGACAGACATGTGCCTTGACCATACAGCCAAAGACACAGTTATCAAGTTCAAAAAATCAGGGTACATCATCTCTCGGAAACGGAGAGACAGGACCTCCAACTGTCACATACGGCTGGTGATATTGCAAATGTATGGACGGATCAGCTTGTGCATGTAGATGATTGACTGTGATGTGAAACTATAACGCCAGAAATGACAACTGTTGGGAAATGAAAGAACTTCTATCCACGGTCTGATAACAATCTCCGAATGTTTATTTCTCTACACAGTCATGCTGCATCTTCATCCATGAAATCCTTTTCGGAAAAACATGACAGAACTGATAATAACTAAAAAATAAAAAACAAAAAGGAGAGCGGTCTAAAACAGTTGGACTCTCCCCTAGTTAATCAGCATCTCCCCACATCTGTCTCTCACGTCTCTTCTCTCATTTCCTGGGTGGAGCAGGCACATATGGCCTTCAAGAACATGAACACAAAATATTAAATAAGTAAAATAGCTCTAAACACCAAAGATGGTAACACAACTAATACGTGCTAGCATTTGGCCACAACACGATATTATACTCCAGCAATGCTGTGTTTGACGCACCAGCACAGCAGGTAAAATTAAACACCTGGCTAATGTTGTGTGATAATGATAAAAATTATGTTAATTTAGCACCACTATTCGGAATTTGTGTCACCAGCTTTCACTTCTGAATTTTGCATTTTCCATCCACCTAATAATAGCTGCTTGACTTGTGGACTCATTTTAGTCATTTAACTTTTGTTTATTTGTTTATTCTCAGCAGTGAATAATTAAGATTTGTAAACCTGATTTTTTTTTTTTTTTTTTTTTTTACTTGTCTTGTCCAGCATCATAGCAAGCAGAATGATGATCTAGCTGCTTTATTGTGTTGAACAGATTTGCTTTGCCAAGGACAGCTTTATGAATTTAAGGCTCCTCTTGATATCCTGTGTTTATTCATTTTATTTCTTTAATTAAGCATTTGTTTATAACAGCATTTTTACATCATACTGCTGAGCTTGACAAGAGAAAAATGAAAGTTAAAAGAAGCAATGATAGAAAGTGAAACAAAGAGGAGTGAAGAAAAGAGAGAGAAAAAACATGGATACTTACACAGTCAACTGAGATTGATTTCGATATGGTTGCATTATTTTCTGTACTCATGTCCTACGGTTTATCAGCATATTTGGGAATCGATAAAAAAACGGATCAATAAGCAGGAATCGATAATGCATCGGAATCGATAAATCCTTATCAATATATATCCTAACTACGACTCTGATTTATTTTCATCATGGTTTTTAGAGACGGCAGCAGCCAAAACTCGCTAGCTGACTGAATGAATGAACGAGGAAATGAAATGGTGAGTGTGGCTGAAAGTGGGTGGAGACAGCGAGAAACTCACAGGTTTCCCCACATTAACCTGCTCCTAACCAGGTTAGTTTCAAAGTCTGTTGCTTTCCCTGGGTTGGGTTTTCTACCTTTGTGAAACGGAAAAGTTTCCCTAATCTCAGGGTTAAACAACTCAGGGTTTTCATTAAACCTGCTTCGTGAAACAGGCCCCTGAACAATTCAAAAGAATACAAGTACAGTGGTGAAGTCAACATCTACCCACCTCCTTTAATGGCCTTCGTACAAGACTTTGCATGATGTTGGTAACAGATTGCAAATGCCAAACATGCTTCATTTGATCCTTGTCGCTTGGTGCCAAGCAGTGGAAGCTAATACAATAATGGCTCAATCGCTGCCTTCCTCCTCTCTGTTGGTCTGCCTCTGCCTTACCTCCTCTCAACCCACTCATCTTTTTTTTCTCTCTAACACACGCATATATACACACAGGTGGCCTGGTCATCACGTCAGCCAAATCAAAGTCTCAATGAAATGTTAAAAATGTACTGAATAGAAGAGTGAGGCCAGATGTAGTGTCACCACAGAGCCTCTGATGTTGCCATGGAGCTACCAAAGTGCACTAATGTGGTTTGTTTTTTCAGTTCCCTTTATGTTTCTTTTCTTCTCCTTCAGTCCGTGATGTATTTATATCACTGGGCTTAGTGCAGTCTTTGTTTCTTCTTTTCTTTGTTCCAACATATATTAACAAAGACTCAAAAAGCAAAAATTCTGGAAGAAACTGAAAGGAAATTGTGGAGGTTGAGCAAATAGAAAACCTCATTAAGTTGCTTTCTTTTTGGGGGGCAACATATACTGTACAGAAAATAAACCTTGCTTGGCCTGGCATTTAAAATCTTCCTCTATTAAATGGACATTACACTGTACTACACAGAATTTTTTTCTCTTTTTTTTTATACTGAGTATGCTCGATAGATTGGCTTCTCTGCCAGATATGAATCCCTGTATGTGTAGGAGACAGCTGTATGGCTCTTCACTGTCCGATCTGCATCCTCCCCTGCACGCACGCACATACAGCAGCACTCTTGAGAATGTATGCCGGACAAAATCTAAAGTCAAGCATGAATACAGAGGCTGACAGGCCAATTATCAGATGTACTCCCCGTTCTGCATCCCCACCTCTGAAGGAAAGCAGACGTGAGAATCCTGTCACTTTCACTCTAGCCAATACAATGACATGAACCAACAACAAAAGACACAGCTTTCACAAAGAATTGAGATGGACTGAGTTGTAAACCTTGTATCAACATACAGTTTATCTTGCGGGTCGTCACATTTCAAGCCTCGCAGAATCCAGTGATGTAGTGCAGGGATGTTTGTCAAGAGCTGAAATGCATGTGACCCTCTTTAAGTTCCAAATGTCACCTGTGTTGTGCAGTATCATAAATTTTGTCTCCATTTATCATACATCTGAAACAATAACCCAGTTTAATATGCCATGAAAAAAACTGAAGCACATTTCTTTGCTTTGTAGGTGAACGTAGTTCCAGCTTGTGTCAGAGCCCTGACCAAGATGCTGTACTGTCCGTACTGCCGCAGCATGCCTGGCCTGAAGCCTTGTCCCAACTACTGTCACAACGTTATGAGGGGCTGTTTAGCAAATCAAGCAGACCTCGATGCTGAATGGAACCTTTTCATCGGTAAGATCTAAATTGAGCATCTTTGCACCTGTTTCTCTTTTCTTTGTAGGTTTTCCTGTCTGCTTGCAAACTTGAGCTTGTATTTCAAAGTCTGCATGTGTCTGTTCCAAGGCAGTGTCTTTGAATAGTCTCGGTGGGAATTCAGTAGGATGTGCTGTGTTAGATTCAGCTTTAAAGGATTTACAAAGACAAAACTGAAATCTTATTTGTGCAACCAGTCCCCCTTTTTTTCCTGTCTGAAATGTTGTTTGCTATTGCTGGAGCCCTGGCATACTGCTTAAAGCTCTGGTCCCTGCTGTTTGGGATTGATAAAGGAGAGCAGATTCTAAGCAAACACATTTTCTATAGTGTTTCCAGCTGAGCTTGGTGAGTAATATAGCACTTCAGTTCAGCTGTAAGTAGCTGGCTCCTGTAAGCCCTCCTGTTAAATGGATAGCAAGGATGCACATAGAGTGCTCCCTCTGGATCTTTTGTAGGGCAGTGCTTTATTTGTTATGTACCCCAATCTCATCCTACCACCCACACTAAAAGATTTTTTTTTTTTTTCTCAAATGGGGCAAGGTTTTTAAGACACTTCCCTGTAGACCATGTGTCAAGTGAACTACACTTCTAATCTTTTAGCTGTTTGGTGACAGGCCTGTCATCTGAGAAACCATCAGATGACGTACTGTTTGTTCTCTCCAATGGCACGCCTGAAGTCTCAGATCAACACAGGCCCTTGTGCACTGAATGAGATGTCTCAGTTTTATGACATGTGTTAAAAAGTTAGTGTCTTGTTTAGTTGTGAAGAGGCAAATCTACTGCCACAGAGGGACAATGTGTTTGACAGTAATGGAAAAAAAAAACTGTTGTTGAACTAGAATGATGAACCTAGTTAAATCAAAATACCCTTGAGGTGTAAAAAGTAGGATTTTAATTCTGATTTTTTTTTTTTTTTTTTTTTTTTTTTTTTTTTTTTGTGCAGAGAATTTTGTTTTCCCCCTAATTAAAAACACATAGTTGTTAAGGGTGTCATTAGTAGAAATGTGGAGCTGAAAGGATGTCTGTTTCTAACCTTAAAGGCTTGTTTCTTTTTTAGTATGTCAGCTGGCATCTTGCATTTATCATCTGTCCCCAAAAACTTTGATTGGCTTATTATGCAGCTCACAAGAATTATTGATTTCCTTTTTAGAGACAACTTCGAAATGTTTCACAGATCAGTTCTCACCACTGAAGCAGATCTTTGCATTGTAGGAAGTTATGGATTGAGCTTGCCTGCACTCTGTCATTGTCACCTCTTATATCATTGCATATTAGGGAAACTTCAATTATGGACATGGCCTACATAATTTAGGAACCTTCAATGACATTTTACAAAATGACTTTGTTTCTTTAAAGTTATCATTTATAACAATGATTATAGGGCTGGAGGAGAAGGCCTTAATACAGTATCATAAATTCCACAGAAAGACCAAATATAGACCAGGCTGTTAATAACTAACTAAATTAGGGCATTTACTTTCTAAATAAAGGTTTTATTCCATGTTTTTATTTAAAATTAAATGTAAAAAATTGAGAATATGTCAGTATTCTGTTAGATTTACATTAAATCAATCAAAAAGAATCAAATAAACAATTAGATATCTGAAGTAGATTTCTATAAATTGCATTGGATTCCCAAAAATTTCTGCTGGATGATCGACCTAATGTATAGAAAAGTGGTTTGGTACACGGAACCATCCAAGTCTATTTCAACAGATCAATAAGGGCTAAAGTGGGCTTCTTGGCAGGTTAAGCTTCTTCTGAAGCCAGTCATAAATAAAAAACAACATAGTTTTGTTTGAGAAAAGTGTCTACTGTGGTAGCTTTGGTTTTCTTTCTGTCATGTCAAAATAAACAATGGGTACGGAAAGTATTCAGACCCCTTTAAACTTTTTACTCTTTGTTTCATTGCAGCCATTTGCTAGAATTAAAAAGTTAATTTTATTTCTAATTAATGTACACTCAGCCCCCCATCTTGACAGAAAAAACAGAAATGTTGACAGTTTGGGCAATTAATGAACAAGAAAAACTGAAATATTATATGGTCAAAAGTATTCTGACCCTTCGCAGTGACACTCATATTTAACTCATATGCTGTCCATTTTTTTCTGATCCTTCTTGGGATGGTTCTGCTCCTTCAATGGAGTCCAGCTGTATTTAATTTAACTGGTTGGACTTGATTAGGAGAGGCGCACACCTGTCTATAAAAGATCATACAGCTCACAGTGCATGTCAGAGCAAATGAGAATCATGAGTTTGAAGGAACTGTCCAAGGAGCTCAGAGACAGATGGGGGTGATGGGTGTGCAAGGCACAGATAGGGACTCGGATACAAAAGAATTTCTGCAACATTAAAGGTTCCTAAGTGCATGGTGGCCTCCATAGTCCTTAAATGGAAGAAGTTTGGAACGACCAGAGCTCTTCCTAGACCCGGCCATCCAGCCAAACTGAGCAATCATGGGAGAAGAGCCTTGGTGAGAGAGGTAAAGAAGAACCCAAAGATCACTGTGGCTGAGCTCCAGCTGAAGGGATGTAGAAGAACAAAGTGAGCAGACAGGAGTGGCGATGTGTGGGAGATCAGATTTATATATGATGGGGCTATACCGTGAAGTGCTTTGAAAGTGATAAGGGGTAATTTGAAGTTGACTCGCTGTTTTACAGGAAACCAGTGAAGTTGTTGCAGGATGGGGGTGATGTGGTGAGCGACAGGGGTCCTAGTGATGATACGAGCTGCAGAGCTCTGGAGGAACTGCAGTTTCTTGAGGGATTTGTTGGGGAGACCAAAGAGAAGTGAGTTTGAGTAATCAATCCAGGAGGTAACAAGGCTGTGGACAAGGATAGCAGTGGTATGGGGGGTGAGAGAGGGGCGGAGACAAGAGATGTTTTGTAGATGGAAGTATGCAGACCGGATGATATTATTAATGTGGGAGTGAAAGGAGAGTGTGCTATCGAGGACGATACCCAGACTCTTCACTTGAGGGGAGGGAAGGACAGTTGAGTTGTTAATGGAAATGGAAAACTCTTAGATTTAGAGAGAGTATGGGGTGTGCCTACCAGGAGGACTTCTGTTTTAGAACTATTGAGTTTGAGGACATTGGAAGAAAACCAAGAATGAATTTCTTGTAGGCAGAGGGTAAGGGAGGCTGGTGGAAGTGAAGAGGATGGTTTGGTGGAGAGGTAGAGCTGGGTATCATCCGCGTAGCAGTGAAAATGGATGTTGTCTGCGGAAAATGTAACCAAGTGGAAGAATATAGATGATGAAAAGGAGGGGCCCCAGGACAGAGCCCTGGGGTACACCAGCAAAGACAGGAAAGGAGTCAGACCTATGGTATTTAAGTTGAACAAATTGTGTGTGGCCAGATAGATAGGAAGTGAACCAGGTGAGGGGGGTGTCTGTGATGCCGATGGGTGACAGTCTGTCGAGGAGAGTGCAGTGAGATATGGTGTCAAATGCTGCTGTGAGGTTGAGAAGGATGAGGATGGACAGTAAACCGGAATCTGAGATTACGAGGAGGTTGTTGCAGATTTTGGGGAGTGCAGTTTCAGTGCTATGGAGGGGACGGAAGCCAGACTGGAATTGCTCATAAATATTGTTACTGATGAGATGGTCAAGAAGTTGTGAGGCAACAGACTTTTCGAGAATTTTGGATATATAAGGTAAGTTGGAAATGGGGCGTAGGTTGTTGAAGTTGGTGGGGTTCAAGCCAGGCTTTTTCAGGATGGGTGTAACTGTGGCAGTTTTCAATGCAGAGGGGACGGTTCAAGAGATTAAAGAGGAATGAATGATGTTGGTGATGACAGGGGCGAGATAAGACAGGCAGGTTTAACCAAAATTGTAGAAAGAGGATCAAACTGACAGGTGGAGGGTTTGGATTTAAGGATGAGTTCAGAGGTGGCTTGGACAGAGGGGAGGACAAAACTGGAGAATGTAGTTACATATGAGGGATGAGTGAGGAGTGGTTGAGTCCACTTCAGGAACTGCAGCTCCCCATGGTGAGTTGGTGGATATCGATGATTTTGGAGACAAAGAAGGACATGAGTGAGTTGCAGAAGTTGGTGGATTGCACCTGGTGGGGTAAGGAGTCAGGGGGTTAAGTGATGTTGGTGAGGAGAGAGTTCTTGAGTTGTGTTAATTGGAATGAATTAAACCAGAGTAGTAAGCTGATTTGGCTGAGGAGAGACTGTCCATATATATCATTACATGATTTTTGTACATTTCTTTATGAATAGTGAGTCCAGTTTTGTTATAAAGCCGTTCCAGTTGTTGTCCTTGGGATTTCAGCTGATGGATTTAGCGCTGTTTAGTCATACTGATCACTCAAAGCACTTTACACCCAGGTTGCATTCACCCAGTCACACACACACTCATTCACACACACATTCATAGGCACATTGAAGGACACTTCAGCATGTACTATCATCTGGGGAAGCCTGGAATCGATCCCCCACAATCTGGTTGAAAGATACTGCTGTTCCACCTGAGCTACAGCCACCGCCAAGAAGACTTATGGCTGTACTAGCTCAAAAGGGTGCGTCTACTCAGTACTGAGCAAGGGGTCTGAATACTAAAGACCATGTAATATTTCAGTTTTTCTTAAAGGAGTGATGACATAGCAGTAAAAACTCGGTCATGTAGTTAACATTACTGCATATGTTAGTTCTCCAAAGGAAAAACAAAAACTCACTTTTTACAGCGGGGGATTGTTTTGGCACGCTAGACATCCCTTCCTCAGTTAAAGAGTTGGGCGCAGTAATGATATGCAGCTTTACCTGGAGACCAAGTTGACTTCATTTTGATTGGCTCCACCTTTTTTGGCTATAACCTTATTTAGAGAAACTAGGTCAAGCTGCGGTCGGACTTTGCTAAAGGCTATTTGTTAGCAACATGCTGTCCGACAAGACAGCATTTAGAAAATAAATAAACTTACAGGTAATTACAGGGTCGTGGTCGCCTCCCTCAGTGTTGCTGAAGAAGTTTTCTCTTAAATCAATTTGTTTGAAAATCCAGACCTGACAGACCATGGACGGGGACTTTGATAATCACTCTGGACATTCACATGGCTTCATCAGTGCACAACAGATCATATTATGCCCCCAAAACCCCAGAAAAGTGAAATTTGATGTCATAGCATCAAATTTAAATTTGCAAAAGTTTCAAAATTTTTGTTTTTTTCTGTCAAGATTGGGTGCCGAGTGCCCATTAATGAGAAATAAAACATGTTTTTTTATTTTGCCAAGTGGCTGCAATGAAACAAAGAGTGAAAAGTTTAAAGGGGTCTGAATACTTTCCGTACACACCGTATACAGTATGCTATAGCAGCGCTTACACTAACCTCTTCACTTCATTCTACTGTAACAAAAACCAGCCCTGTTTCTTCTTATTTGTTAAATGAAATGCAGTATGTTCGGTTAATGTCAATTATTGTAAAATAACACGAAACACTTCCTTTGCAAGCTAATTGAATTATAGGACTTTAATTTTCACTTTCAGTCAAATATTTCCACAAGCTTGTCAAACAGTGGAAACAGTAGGCAAGATTAACAAAGATTACCTCAGAGGAGATACTAATTCTTTGCCTCTGGACAAATTTTAAGGAATTATTTATTTCTGCAAATCAGGGGATTCTTTAGGCACTGTCTTTTTTTTTGTTTGTTTTTTTTTAGAAAAAGTAAAATTTCACACTGATTACAATTCTTACTTATATCAATGAACTATATATCTGTTACTGTCATACTTACTGTAAAGAATGTTCACAAGAGACTATAGTCAAGTACATATTAACCTAAATGATTGTAACTTTTTTTTTCTTTTTGAATTATGATGAATATTTCTAAATGCCATGACAGAAAATTGAAGCTAATCACATTCTTCTACGTACATGCTGGTTTATCTGCTCGACAGAAACAGAAGCCATTGCCATCATTAGTAAAAACTTCACATGCCTGCTCTTTACCAAATGTAAATCTGGCCTGTAGTTTCTGAGAAGTAGATTGCGAAGGTTTTTATTTCTTTGATACTAAGATGGCTTCAACCATTTTTCTTCACTTTGAGGTCAGTTGCCAGATAGTGATTGGCAGTAGCAGTTTGTTTGAAATGAGGTAAGTCTCTCTAGAGGAAAAAGGTGGAGGCACACATGTGCATACTGAGTCTTCGACTTGTTTCCAGCCCATCTCAGTCAAGTCAATTTTCAAAATCATACTTTCAAATAAAATAACATGCCATCATTTTTCTGCAAACCTCAACTTCTCTACAGAAGCATTCTGTTGTATTTCTCAGTGCTAAAGACTAAGTTGTTCAATCTCACTTTTGATATTATTAAAATTTTTAAAAAGTCAAAATAATCAAATGTTTGTAAAAATGAAATAGGTATATATATATATATATTCATATAGATAGATAGATAGATAGATAGATAGATAGATAGATAGATAGATAGATAGATAGATAGATAGATAGATAGATAGATAGATAGATAGATAGATAGATAGATAGATAGATTTAAAACAATGCTGAATAAAGATTGAACACATACCAACAGCAATGTATTAAACTCTGTCACTTTTTCTACATTCTGCAAGTACTTAGAAAAATTATCTCAGTACTTCCCAAATAATATTGCCTTTATAAATTTAGGCAGTGATGTTTTAGGATATTAGATTTTCTGCTGTAATAACCAATATACAATATAAACTGTTTTGATAGGGCCCCTTTTAAACTATTTGCAAACTGAATAAAATTAAAGTCTGACAAAGTAAATGTACTGTAAGTCATATGTGTTTGGAGTGTATTTGACAGTTTTCAAACAATATCACAGCAATTTTAAGAGCTAGGTTGAGTGTAAGTAAACTTCTTTTGATATAAGATTTTATTTAAAAATGCAGCAATTTTTTTTTAAATCTTATAATTCACATTAGCAATATACAGTATTTATGTTTAATTGTGTAAAAGCATGATTCAATTTTATAGCTCTCACATATTTTCTATTACTTTGAATTTATGACAGAACATAAATGGCAGTAGAGGATGAAAATAAATAAGAGTGCAACATAATCCCAGTTCAGCCAACTTTATACACTGTTAATGTTTCAGCTTGCAGCATTTTAATGGGATCTATCAACAAGAAAGCTATATATTTGTCATAATTGTTTTGGTTTTTTTTGTTTGTTTTTTTATCAAAGCAGAGTCAGAATAATAAAACCAAACACTGATCCTACAGGGAAACTTTTGCTTTCTTCACATTTTAGTCACCCTCAGCATTTACACAGTATTTATACAGTAGATGTTACTCTGATGCTTTGCTCCTTATTCTGCTGTTATAAAAAAATGATGGAAATTTCTTTAGTGGCTTTGCAAATAATCAAGTATCTTTTTATATTAATAGAGCTGAGCCATGAAAATTCAAAAGACACACTGAAACAAAATATTGTAGAAACCAAGAAGACTTTCTGTGAGAAGACAATCCAACTGAGTGACAGTCACTTTAAGTTAGAAAATTAAGTAAAGAAAAAATGTGTATGAAAACACTGAAGTTGATATAAAGAGGAAAGAGTCTCATTGTAGTTTTAACAAGAATTCATTAAGTGATGCACATTTGGAATGAGGACAGCGATTGTGCTTATTCCTAAAAGCTGTATAACATTGAAGTACAGTAATTATGACCTTTGATGCAGCCTACTTTGAGCTTTGCTTATGAGGAAGAGTGATCATGCCACACATTTAAAGGTAAATTTGCAGTGTGATACTACTAGGTTACTATAAAGATTTAATGCCTTCCAAGCTGAAAAAAGACACTGTCATTGAACAATGAGGATTATCGCAAGGACTGGTGTGTTACCTCACCATACTGGTACTGAGTGATTGCAGCCACCCTGACTTTGAGCATACAGCTGCTTGTGTGTGTGTGTGTGTGTGTTTGTGTACATATATGTTGAAATATTCAGCTAAAGAATTCATGCTTTGACCAGCGGATGATACTGGACCATCAGTCACCTGCCATCATGACAGATTTACCTGGCTCTGCTTCATGACAGACACATCATTATCATTTTTCTTTTCGGCACCTTGTTAAAATGCCTTCAGAGAGATGGAGAGAGGGACTCGTGGTGTTATTCAAACTTTAATGTAGGTTTCCAGGCTTACATCATGATCAACACCACTTTTGACAAGCAGGTGACATCAGTGGAACATCATAATTTTCTTTACACATTGCCAAAGTCAATGGCAGATGTTCACTTAGAAATCTTTTTCCAAACAGCGATCCTCTAATTTTTGCAACTATGAGGATAGCTTGTTGAGCTTTTGATTCTTTGTTTAGTTGTACATGAGTCAGTAGTGGGGGGGGGGGGGGGGGGGGGGGGGGGTGCCTGGTTTGTAGACAAAATCAAGTTACTTAATGTCTAATGTGGAAACCAATCAGCAACCACTGATATACTGTTTCGTCAATTACTGTATATGCAACATAATAATTTTTTTAAAAGTCAGCTAGTATATACAAAAGAAGTGGACTTAGCCCTATAGGATCAAGGTTCAAGTCCTCCTGGCAACCAAGGTGAACCACTCTGGGCCCTTGAACAATCTTCTTAACCTCTAGTATCTCTCATGCACCATAACTGGGGGCGGCTGTATCTCAGGTGGAGGAGCAGTCGTCTTTTGACCAGAGGGTTTGGGGATTGATTCCAGGCTTCCCCAGATTACATGGGCAAGATGCTGAACCTCATATTTCCTATATAAGTACCGTCCATTTACTGTAGCATAATAAGGCAGCCCACTCTCATAGTGTAATTAGGAAGTATCAAATGCAGAAGAAGATTTTCTCAGTTAGGCTTAATAAGCTACTGTATCAACTGTTATGATATATCCAGCAATGTACAAAGAAAATAGCTTAAAAAGGGGTTTTTGTTTTTGTTTTTTCACCTGATGATCTACAACAATTTACTTGCAGAGTTAATGCATACTGTAAAACTCATCTAAAGTTATCTATCTATCTATACATGTATATATATATATATATATATATATATATATATATACAATGCTCAGGACATAGCATAAATATTTCTCAACTTGCAAATGTTAAATGTGAAATTTTACGACTGTACTTATAAGTGTGATCAAGCTTTATGATTCTAAAGGACCATTGTACTGTGTTCTGCCACTGAATGGTTGTGAACACACCATTTCTCCTAATTAGGATATAGGCTTGAGTTGTTCTCTTGTGAGTCTTTTGACACCACAGTGTAAGTGATCCTCATTGATTTTATTTGTTCATTTCTTTTTAATTGCATGGATTGGGTTCTCATGTAACTGAACCTCCCCCTCAACCCCCAAGTTCATAAGATTTTCTTTTTCACCCTTGAAGAAGTGATACCAGTGAGATTACAAAAATGAACCCCATGTCAGTGCTTTATTCACATTATAAAATATCTTGCCAAAAACGTTGTCCACGTTATGCTTAACTGCACAGTGTAGCTTTGAGAAATGCATTTCTCTTTCCTTAGATTTTGGCCTGAATAAGTTTTTTCCTCTTTTAATCTTCAATTTAAACACTCATGGTCAGTATTCACATTCAGTTGAATTAAATAAGGATTTTCAGTGGTGCAAGCATGGCGCAAAATATTGCATTTTAATGTTTAGCCTGAGGCAAACAGTGGACCTGCACACATAGACACAGATTCACTCAGTGACTCAGTATTGAGCGTGATGGTCTCAGTAACAGACATATCAGAAACAAACATGCTAGCTAGTGGATTTCTGCCAGTCAGAAAACTGAAGACTGGGTGACTCATTTTGCCAAGTGGAAGTGATCTCCATATCCTCATCATCATCAACCCCAAGTGCCAATAGAGTTTTTGTGTTTTTATTTATACTGGCTGAATCTGCAGAATTCCTTCCTACTGTATATCATTGGCAAGAATTTCAAAGAATTAAACATTTATATTATGTTTTTATATAAATAAAATTGATATATTTATTTGATATAATTGTATTTTCTGAAATCGGAATGTTTTTTTTTTTCCTCCAAGATATGAGATTATAAAAGGAAATTGCTGTACAATAAATAAGGAACTATGGGGAGTTTGTTCCTTGTCTTATATTGATTATAAACAAATGAATATTAGTTGTTGTTTTTTTTAAAGACCTGCTGAAGCATTCCTAAAACTTATAATCCCATAAAAGATCAAAAACACACATGAGCTGTTTTTTTAAATACATACACTCAGTCACTTTACACATTTCTTTGCTTTTCCTAATCATGCCAAGTTAAAAAAAAAAAAAAACTTGTCATTTTGTTGCTTTATAAAAAATTTAATATTTTTCTTGTTTTATTTTTTTACAAATATAATTGTTTTCATGTACTTGTTTCTTTTCTTTTTCTCTTTTCTTTTTCTTTCAGAATAATCCATTTTTGTAAAAAGTATATTTTAAATGTGCATGAAATTTGATAAGACAACACAGGAGAAAACATGCAGTGAATAGGTTGAGAGGCCAGGAACATGGGACTTCAAAGTGCTTTCAACCTATGCTTTTATTTATTTTTTTTCACCTCAGATTATTTATTTAACCTTGCTGGTAAACATATATCAAAGCTTTAAGCTTTAACTCGGATGTCTTTAAAGATGATAAACAGGGTGAAGAATGCATTCAGTTTTTTATCTTGATTGTTTGTTCCATATCAGATAGCAGATATGTATCAGGATATTATGTAATTGCCTGATCATAATTATTTGAGCTGCCTAGAGCTATGTGGCATAGTCTGGATCATTTTTTCCATTCACCTGTAATAATAAAGCAGCTGGATAATTTGAATTAAATATATTTTCTTAACTATTTCCTCAATGTTTTCCACCATTAGGCGTTTGCTGTTGCTCTTTTAATATCATCGTTCTATTGCAACCCTATTTCTGCAATGTCTAAATCACACTCGGGGGAGAATATCTGCCACCAACTGTTTATCCTGAGGCCCTCTTTATGGATTTTCTTGTAAGACCAAACTCCACAGGACCACTCTGGGCAAATATTGGTTTTAACCCAAATGCAAAAGGAGAGCACGATCATTTGCAGGAGGCAATTTCTAGGATTGGATCAACCACCCCTAAACTAAGAAAGACTGCTCCCACCTGAGTTCCAAATTGTTATTCATTTCAGATCTACCCTGTAGAATTTTATGGGCAAAAGGAAATCTGATTTTTGCCCATGTGTTTGAATACTTTTTGACAATAAATGGTTCTGAATGAGGTGTACATATTACTAAACATTTTGTAGACTTATAATGTAACACTGCCAAAAAGAAGGAAAACAGGATTAAATTAAATAACATCCATCTAACATTCCCAGTAATGACAAAACAGAAAAACATTTTGACTCTGTTATTGGTCAATTATTTGAAACACCAGATCATTTTGAATCTTTGCACAAATATATAAGAGGTTCTCACCCTGCAGAGACAAACAGTAATATGTTTGTAATCTTTTATTGCATGCATGTGTGATTCCATCCACTGAGCCCTTCAAAGAAAGGTCAGCAAGCTCTGTGGACTGTTGGGACAAAAATTAATCCGTAGCTTTATCCCTCTTAGTCTCTGCGGGGTTCTCATAGGGTTTATGGGATGTTTAATAATCATCTGCAGTCTTCCTTGTTCTTTGTTGATCGAACAAGGCATACTTTGCTTTCTGATACATCTGAACTTTTAAGAAAAACAGACAGGAATTCATGACATAAGACAGATGTTTATATTTTTGCAAGAGCTTTCACACTTATGAATTCTTAGCAGCTGCCGAGTAGCACTTGCATCCTGTGATAGACAAAGCAAAAGAAATGAAAAGTGACAGCAGCACCAAACAACACATCAAAAAGCCACACTGTTTTACTTGAGCAGAGCCAGTTTAGTTTTTTTTCCGCCCAAAGCTTGTCAAAATAGCAAGGAAACAGACAAGGAACTAAATCCCAGAGCACGTGCAGTGACACAATGATGCCTCCCTGACATGCTTGTAGGAGCTCTTCAGATTGGAGCTAAAGTTCCCAGAGCTGTTTTTCTCATTGCTCATAAAATCACTGTTACTAACTTTGTTTACTAAGTCACTTAAAAAACAATGATATGATTTGGGCTCAAACCTAATTTATCTAATCTGTGGTTTGGATTTCAAATCACTGCAAAACGTCAAAAACTATAAAGACTTTCTCAGGTTTCGGTTCAGGCAGTAACCCCACAAGACCAAAATCAAGCGTTCAATATTGACTTTTTCAATGTTATAAGGGTGATTTTTTTTTTTTCTAACTGGCTATAATAGTTATTTATTCACTTTTTATACCGCCTTTCAGGGTGGCGAGGAGATTGGAACCTATCCCAGGAATTAGTAAGTGAGAGGCACCCTGGACAGGTCACCAGTCTGGCCTCCCCCACCATGCAAAGGGATGCATTTTGGGTTAATTGGTCACTCTAAATTTCCCGAGGCGGGAATATGAGTGTGAGTAGGCTTTAATTTAATTCAAAATTTATAATGATACAATTTTATTTATATAGTTCTTTCCGACAACTTGCAGGTGACCAAAGCGCTTTACTGTACAAAAGATAAAAACATCCCTGTGGTAAAATTTTTTTCAATGCTACTTGTCTATTTTGCATTGCTAATAGTGCAGATGAAAGATCATAGGTAAAAAAATTGATGAGTCTATTCTTGTTTCTTATGGGGAATAGGCCTAATAAATAATAAGATTTTTTTTTTTTGCCCTGCATTCCAAGATTTAAATGAAGTTTTATCGTTTTGATCTTAATTTTCTAAAAAGTTGTGAGGTTCTTTTTCTTCTATCTAATGAAGCAAACCTTAAATCTGTATGAAAAATAAGAATAAAAGAAAATCATTGTTTTTCATTTTTGATTGCAAAAGTAAATGATTTTCAGGGTCTTTTTTTCTGTTCTCAAGAACCAATTTGATTGAATTGTTTTGAATTGGTCCATGTCTGTTTAATGGCTTTGAACTTACTTTGTTCTGAATTTGGTGCTTTATAAATTAAGCTGAATTGAGTTTAAATGAAAAAAATGCACTCATAGTGTTAGTCTTTAACAGTACATGACAGTGTTATGTAAAATTATTACTGACCTGTCACCATCAGTATCGTGATTGAGCTGGTAGTTTAGGCACTTCCATAGTGTAATTTCACTTTAACACTGTGTCAAGAACATTTTGAAATGCTAAAGGAGCTGCAATGGTGATGAACACTGCAGATTTCTATGTTGAGTTCTTTGCAGAAACTGATGAAAAACGCTATTGTTTTTAGAATAATCGTCTGTCTCTGGCAACTGTGAAAGGTGTCATCAACTTCTGTTGTGGATACACAAACTGTGGCAAGCAGAACAAGCAGTCATACAGACAGTTTCTTCATTTTTCAATGGCAGATGGTGAAAGTTATGATTCCATTTGAGTCACTGTGACTCTGAATCACTGGGCAGACTTAAATTTATGGGCAGTGGGTAACAATGTTGTTTGCATTGTGGTCATCATTTTCCTTATAGCAGAATTATTCCTCAATTGATTTGCATCATTGCTGTGAGGGCAACTGCTGTAATGCCAAGCTGGTAACAAATGGTCAACAAAACAGTGGCAAGGTCACACAAAAATGTGAACACCCTTTAAGCTTGATTGGACCATTTCTATAGTAAGTTTTCCAACTCGACTTGACACCTTTGTCCTCACTTTGACTCCAGAGCAGTCATGCGTGGCCCATTTATTTATTTATTTGTGTGGGTAGGTGCTTTGTTTTTCTTTTTTCTTCATCCCTTGAGCAAGTCTGGTTTATGTGGTGTGAACCAGTTAGGTAGTTTACACCAATGACATCTGAGAGTGATGACAATGACTCCCAGTCTATTGGAAAAGAAATCTTTAAAGACCAGTCGAGCTCAGAATATGCATAGTCCTAGTGGACAGACAGGATCAGATGGCCTGTAGCTAAATCTAAGTATAGTTCTCTTCTTAAGTCAATGCCATACTTAATAACTTTCATTTTATCCTTACTGTAGATCACAAAACTGTAATGTGCCTCAGTCAGTACTACATGGCATTTAAATGACAAATCAAGTAATGAAGGACACAGAAAGACTGTTTCTGTATTTTCAAATGTAATGTCCTTTGCAACAGTGAGGAAACCAGCTGAGTTAACAAATTACAACAGATTTTATAGGAACCTGCTGAAGATGAATATAGTCGTGTTTGGCAGAGACTGATCTTCATTGCGGTCACATATTGATCTTTTCTGTTTCCTGCTCCACTCACCACATATAAGGTGGATTGACTGTGCAACGACCAAAATTAATTGGTTGTATTCATTGAAACTGTGAATTTGTAAAAATGCCTGTTTAATTTCAGAAGTTTGAAATTATTTTAATAATCAGGACTATCATTTAACTCTTTCCCGAAATGTTTTGCTTTAAAGTCATTGATTTGTCACTTATTTGCAGATGGATGACCAATGTTTGCAGCAGGGAACTCTGCAGCTAGTTTGCTGTTTTGTCTCCATGTAAAAAGAGATAGAAAACCTAATGTGTTCAAAAGAAAATAAAAAGGTATGCAGTAAAAATAAAATACATAAATAACTACCTTTTTAGAAAAAGATTGAATAGTTGAGCAGTATTCAGTCAATACCAACTTTATAGTTCCATTGGTCATGTCCAGATTAACAGAATGGGCCCACAAATCTATATTTAATTTGCAGATGAACAAAGGAAAAATTTGTTTGAATAATTGCAGGCTTTTGGTGCTTCTACATCAATTTTAGGTCATTTAGAAATAGAAAAAGCATTCATAAAACTATTTCTTAACATAAATAAGTTAACTTTCTTCTTGTGGCAGAAGTTGTTCCTCAAAACAAACACAAGGATAAATTAGAAATAAGTTGAAATAAAAACAGCTCTGTGTGCAAAGGCAGTTTGAAGTCACTCGGCGGGCAGTGGAACAAAAAACCACTTTGATGTAAGACGCTTTTCTTTAAACATTTCTTTTTAACTAGCCAAACAAGATAAAAGGTCTTTATGCAAAATCTGAATAAATCAACACAATCAAGTCTGATTTTTACTGACTGAAACCATAGAAAGAGTAGAATTATCCAGTCTGTCACCAGACTTTTCTGAAATTTACCTGGTTGGATTGTACAGTACTATCACAAAGATACATGGGGCTTTATTTTAAATGATGATGTACGAAGCAGAGTCTTTGACGCATGAGCTGGTATTTTCCTGCAGTGCATCTGGATTATTTCCACCCAGGTTGTTGCAAGAAAACCACAGAAATCTCTGCAAGTACACCCATCACACTGTTGAAAAATCAAAGACTCTACTGTGGTGTAAATGTCATGATAGATTAAAGCATTTCACACTGCCAAAAAAAAAACAATTAAAAATGTTTCAATACTGAGTCCACATGGCAATACTGAGTCAGGTATCCAAAGCAACAAATATATGTGTCATCTTCATTTTTACTGGTTTGCGAAAAATTTATTGCATGCTATAAGCAACTTAATATGATATAGGGTGTTTTTGTTATAGGCTATAGCAAAGTTTATAGCAATATTGGCTTCATGTTTGGTGAGTGGGCTGTGTGTGGATTGCTGAACTGCACCCTGGCAACATACTGTATGGATGTGTATTTATACCACCTACTATACATTGCTACATGTTCTTCTCTCTACCTGCTGCGATCAACTTCTCTTTCTTTGCCGGATGCATTTCACACGCACCTTTTCTCTTCTGGCCTCGTCCACAGCGGCACAACTCCGCTGCGTGTGCACACCCTCTCACTCACGCTCACACACTGAGCCTCCTGGACCACATCCCACAACACTTTCATTAGTTTCCAGGTTGATGTGCAATCAGAGCCAGAAAAATATGATTTAACTGTTCAGTCCATTGTTTACGTTCAGTGTCCGTCTCCTCTGGTGCAGAAATAAGCACGTCCGTCTCGGTCTCGCAGAAGAGGTCGGATGGAATGCGACATGCCCGTACAGGCTGCAGTCGCTTTGACACAGATCGGATATGTATCCGATTCAATACCACATTTGAAAGTGGCCTGAATCTGATCCAAAAATGTCACATTCAAATTGACTTGTGCTGTTCACACAGTCAGGAGCAGATCAGATATGGGTCACATTTGAACGAAAAGATCAGATTCAGGTCGCAGTCACCTGCGGTGTGAATATGGCCATCGCGACTGCAGTCTGTTCGGACATGTTGCATTCCATCCGACCTCTTCTGTGAGACCGAGAAGGACGTCCTTATTTCTGCGCTAGAGGAGACGGACACAGGATGTAAACAATGGACTAAACAGTTAAATTATAACTCTTCTGGCTCTGATTGCACATCAACTTTGAAACTAATGAGTGTTGTGGGATAACTTTTATGTGTGGCCCAGGCAGCTCAGTGTGTGAGTGTGAGTGAGAGTGAGCACTTGGAGAACACAGATTAACACTTGCATTTTTCCTCTTCCTCCGTCTTCGCAAAAGCTGCTAATAAATTTGCCGACTGCCGCCACAAACTATTTTCAACATGAACCCGCAAATGCCGGCTCCCTGTTTGTTTGCATTGGTTTCCATGAACACCATTATGTGCGTGATGTCATTCGTGTTCAGCTGAGCATGCATATCAGTTCAGAAGCGTGAGCTGTTCATATTGCAGTCAGTGGACAGGCCACATTTAGAAATGGAATGTGAACACCCACGCAAAAAGATCGGATCTGACAAAAAATCAGAATTGAGCATTGAGACCTGCGGTGTGAACGTAGCCTTAGAAGCTTGTGCAAATCCATTTAGTTTCAATCAAGTATGTTGTAGCATTAAAACTTCTAAAACCTGCAAGACCTGCTCCAACACACCTGACCAATAGCCAGTCAAGTTCTGCACAAAGACTCATTAACTTGAGTCAGATGTATTGAGCTTGGAGATGTTGAAAACCTGCAGGATTGCAGCCCTTGTAGGACCAGATTGAGTATCTCTAGCCTACACTCTGAAATGAGGTGAAAGAAGTATTTTAGCAGAGGAAAGGTGAATATGATGCTTAACACGTATTGTTAGTGAGAATATCTTCATCTTGCATGTGAAAAACACACCATGCTGAAGCTCAAGCCAAGTGGCACAGTTATTGATATAGGACTGAGATGGAAAACTCCCACCCTTGAGGGCTGCACTCCTGCAGGTTTTAGATGTTCCCCTATACACCAGCCCTCCTGGTTCAAATTAAATGGCTCCGCAACAGTTTTTTGAAAGGTTTTGCCAGAGCATGTTAACTGTGGTCTGCAGCTGCAGCAGGAAACATCCAAAGCATGCAGCATGGCGGCTCGAGAACCGACTTTGCCCATCCCTGATATTCATGATCTCATAAAAATCCCATTGTTCTGTAAATGGATATCACACACATGTATGAAACTAGCTGGACTGCATGGAGCTGCAGAAGAGATCTTTCAGTGGCTGCAGATTTACTGTACCTTATGGTTAATTTGAGCTTTTGTTCATTGTCAAGAAAGGATACAAAGATTTTTCTGGTAATTCTTAATGTAAGTTGTCAAAATCTGACATACCTTTGTTTTTTTGTTTGTCTGTTTTTCTTTGTTTTGTTTGTTATTGTTTTTTACATTGAATTGTAAGCCTGGTATGAATGAGGCACTAATAGAAACCCACAGATTGTCAGGATTGGCATTTAATCATTTCTCCATGAATTTGCAAGGAAGTGTTCAAATGATTCAGCATGAGAAAAAGATGCTTCAAAATTGGTACTAAAGGTCAATGACCAATCACAAGACAGATTAACAGATGGATCCAAGACAAATCTAATGAGCCATAAAGCTCAGAATTTATGTGAATCTTGTTATTTTGAATTTAACTATTGGGCACCACTTACTGTGTCAGTTTGTTACCATCAATTTCAGAGAGACACACAGTCTAAATTCATGGCAGTCTTTTATTTCTTTCTCCTTTTTTTTTATTTATTAATTTTTTTTAGCAGCTTCATCTGATTAAATGGATGAGCATCTCTGTGTGAGTTACAGGCTAAAGACTGCAAAATTGAAACATGTATGTTGGCCTTCAAATGATCTATGATTAGAACAGGTCATGCTTAAGATGCTTTTTGTCACCAGTCCATCAATTCCTTTTTTTTTTCTGTGTGACATTTTTCAGAAGTTATTAAGCATGTAGACATAACTCCCCCCTCATATCAATTCACATGGCTGACTCATACTCACAATCCATCAAATATTCATTTAGCTATATGAAAAATAGGTTGTCAGAACTCCACTGAGGGTATCATTTAGGTCTTTGAGTCTTTTATGGAATGAGTAACTGAATTGCTGCCAATTTCCCCTCTACTCTCACCCAATTCCACCGTGGTTTTTATTGCAAGAGCATTAAAGCCATACTCTGCTAAACATAGGCAGCTGAAGACCTCACAGGACTCGGGCTGGCCCCCTGCAATGACCTCCAGCCAGCTTCTGATGGAAATCTAACCAAGCATCATGCTCCATTTGAGACTCAGGAGTAAACAAACAGGAACACTCTTCAAAGGCACAGACGGACCAAATAAGAGAGTCTCTCCCTGGCTCTATTCGATCAGTATTTTAAAAGTGCAAGCCTGACATACATAACCTGGCACATAGACATGTTTGCGTGGCTCAAAATAGATAAATAAAATATTTTGTGAATGTATTTGATGAAATATTACAGCTTCAGGGAGGGTCACCAGAAGTTTAACATGGTGATTGCAGCTGGAGAAGGGTTGCAGAAAGGTTTTCTTATTGCATTTCTTACACTTATATTTAATTTATATAATTGAATTAGGGGAATTAGGGCAAATGGGAAGAAATTGTATTCTACAGGTATGTATAGCTGTTTTTAATGCACTAATACTAGCATCATAATTGGAACAACAAAATAATGAAGTACAATAAATGCTGTATTATGAGTTTAATTTCTCCAATTTGCGAAATATCTGATCTGATGTGTCACATATACTGCACATGACCTGTGAGCAAGTAGCCCATTAGTCTAATTTCTGCTCCTGAAGCACATCCAAGCTGTCAACACAAAAATAGCCAATTAACACAGTGTCAAATTAAAATCAGCATTTTAAATTCAACATAAGATGAAAGAGTTGGACCGAGTGGAGTATTTGCAGAAGGTTATCACAGCAGGAAAAGAATTATCAAGCACAGCAAAGGAGTCTTGTTTAGAATGCTAATGCAACTGTCAGCTGAAATGTAAATTATGAAATGCTAAGATGAAATTGATATTTTGATGAGGTTTGTAGCTGTTAATGTTTGCTATGTGACATTTAACATCCAAAAAATCCATTGCGAGCCTGGAATAACTGAACGTAGCTACGACCATGAATTTTGTGCTTTTATGGCTTACTGACTCTGAAAAAGATGTCACGGTAAAACTATACTATAACTTAACAAAATAAAAACCTCATGTTGGATATATTAAAATCTGGGTTTGCATCATAGATATAGGCTAATCATAAATATAATCTTATCAAACAGTAATTACTGAAATCTGATCGTTCCATGAAGTGCCCCCATCAAATCACTGCATATTTGACTCCATATGAGGAAAATCTACAAGTACCTAAACCAGTTTAAAAAAAAAAAAAAAAAAAAAAAAAAAAACACAGTATGGCTGTGTTTATACGTGAGGTCAATATGATAATAAAAAAAGAAAAACTTGTCAGCTTGGATGTTAATAAAAAATAGTGTTTTTAGTAAAAACTAGAGCTTGTTTTAGACAAAAAGCAGCATGTCCAAATGTGTTCAAAGGCATTATGATGTACATTACAATTAAACTCAATTGAAATTTGAATAATGTTTTCCATGTATTTGGAATCTCCCCAAAAGTCAAATTTGTAACTCCTAAAAACAGAAAAAGCTCACCCATCATCACTTATATTTCAGCTCAGCTGCCTTGAGTATACAAACAGGTGAAAGCTGCACTAATACACTTAACTGGGGCCTTCTACTAATTTGTGCTCCTTTGCTGAGTCCCACTTTTTGTACTGTCCAGTCTCTGTCAGTGATCATTTTGCCCCGGCTTTTCATCTCAGAGTTCTGTCTTTAAAAGTTCCTGGAAGACAGCATGAGACTGCAGACAGAACCCAGCAAGCACACTCATCATTTTGTCAGTTCACTGTAGTTACAGGCTGTACATGAAAGTTGGAAATAGTCAGTACCTGTTAAAAGTTTGGACACATCCACCCATGAATGGATGTGTCCAGACTTTTAACAGGTACAGTATTTAGCTCCTCTAGCTTAAATGTGGGTGCTATGTTCCCCCTTACTTTGAAAAGTCTTTTACTTTCACTGACCATCTTGTTTTATTAACTTTTATGCAAGTAGGTGTATCTACTATGTGTGATCTACTATGCGTGTCTACATATTATTTTCATTATTTTGTGTATGTTTGTTTCTTTTTTTAGTGAGGTTGGGTTGTAGTTGACTGAAATTAGCACGCACCTTAATTTATTCACTCAATTTCAGATCTGTGGAATAATCTTATGTACGAGATTCACTACTTGTCTTCTTTTCATTGTGCTTTCTCTTCTGTGCCGACCTCTCCTAAACTCACACACAACTGACTCTACCTAGTGAGTTTAATATCCTTCCTTGTCAATTGCAAGTGAGAGGCAAAGAGACTTTGTTTACTTGGTCTCATGACAGCCACCCTTGAAAAACTGGCCTGTGGGCAGGAGCTTAACACATTTACCAAATGCTGGTCAGGGCAGTCTCAAAGATATTTTTTTTTTCATAGGAGCCTTTATTTTTTATTATTTTTGAAAGAGGGGAGAGGCAGGGAATGGGGAGAGAGCAGGGATAACATGTAACAAAAGACTGGAGTCAAACTGCGACCGCTGTGGCCAGGACTCCTGAGCAAGCTTCACAGGGAGGAGGGGGACAGACAGGCATGAGAGGAATTGGATTTCTGTGGCAGCCGCGTGTTGATCTATGAATGCGAGTGCTTCACCTGATTTAATCCAATAAACTCATTTGTCAAATGTACAAAGCTTTTACCCCACTTTTTGTTTGCATTCAGCTATTTCATCTTGAAGTTTTCACAGGACGTTAAAACAGAGGTATCTGAGTCCAACTCAGAATCCAGGAAAATACAGTATGTTCCCATTTTTTGTTGCAGGAAAATGCAGTGACATGCAGTGCCTATATTTCTTATTTCTTTGGTCAGTTGTACCTACTTTCAGGTTTCCTTTTGTCCCTTCTTTGACTCATACTCATTTCTTGTCAGGCATGTGACGGTCAGCTTTATTAACCAGTAAATAAGTGGTTGTTAAAGGGGAGATTGTGCAGTGGACGGCTCAGACATCAGCTGTCACTTGAGAGAAGCAGGTTTGACTTTTGCCTGAAACTTGTTTTCTCTTGCTTTACCTTTATTATCAGTGTTTTACTCTGCTCCAACTCCTGTTGCTGGCATTTATCACCTTTTTTTATCTTTTCCCTGGATACACACCAAAGCTCTCTGTCTAGGTGTAGAAAATTTAATATCAGCTTTTGGGAGGAAACAAAAACTCAGGAATAAAAACAATGTATGACTCATATAATCTGCATGTTCCCAACAAACAGTCAAGGATTTCACACACTATAAACTTTGCTAAATAGTGATCAAATAATATGCACTTTTGGTTTTCTTGGATTTAGATTTTTTTTTTTTTTTCTGGCCTCTGGGCTTGTGCTGCAGTACAAAGATTTTAATTGATCAGGGGCCAACGTTAAAATGATTTTATTTGGATAAAAGTTTTTCATACTGGATCAAATCATAAAAACGGGTTGTTTAAAGAAAAAAAAAAGGAATTTGGTAGTCCGTTTCAGTCTCATAATCCAATGAGATTGAATTTTGGATTTTCTCTTGGAGTCAAACCTTCATTTTGTGTTGTTCAAAACATTGAGGTAGGGAAACATTTGATCCAAAACAGCTGGAATATTCAGATTCTAGGACAGCAGTAGATTCAGTGTGGATTTAGGGACGCAAATGTAATAACTTAAAGCTAGTTTAGAAAGTGGGTTGATTTAAGCGCACAACTGATCACTTACTGAACATTTGTGTGAATTTTGTGATGTCAAAGTTGTGGAAGATGAATTTCATTTTGTTTTTTATTGTCCTGTGTATTGTGATTTAAGGAATTCTCTTTTTGAATTGATTCAGTTAAAAAATCCTGATTTATTTTGGAAACATGAAGCAGAGATTGTTTGGCTGTTTGAAAAAAGTACTGTATTTTGCTTTGGTAAAATATGTGAAACAGGCCTGGCTTCTGTGTTAAAGTATTCTCTATCCCATATGATAAACTATCCTTTTTGTATATGTCGATATTTTTGTAATTTTTTTCATTATGTTTTGCTTTATTCTGTATTTTTGTCATGAGGCTGTTGTACATTAGTTGATAAAGTATTTACTAAGCCCATGAGAGCTGGGCACCAACCAGGGTGTTCGACACTTAAATAATCTATCAATCAATCAATGAAGCTGGTCAAATAATACACTTGTATCATGTAATTTTTACATATACACACATTAAATTTTTGAATTTTCAGTTTGTTCAGCCATTGCAGAGACACAGGTATATTAGATAAAGCAGACAACAGTCTCCCTGTTAAACTTGTCAGTACAGCTAAGTGGAAAAATAGTAAACACAAAATAACCCTCCAAGTAATTTCCAATATCAACAAATATTATTTAAATTTAACTTTCATTTCTCACTAATGATTACAGTGACACAGTTAAAAATATATTTGGACAGTTGCATCCCAGTCAGCCCCTCGATCTGAGGCATTGCAGGAGGATTTTCTGAGTCTTCAATGGGCACAGGTGCATCTTACACATCATCACAGAGAGGGACATTGCATCTGGTTGCAATGTTGTAAAGCACAATACAGGCAAGTATTATGTTGAATGTTCCCTGTGGCTCCACTCATAAGTAGCTGAGGCAAAGCACCTCTTTAGAACTCCAGTTCAATGCTGAATAGGACATCTTGTTTTTTAAATACCATACAACACATATACATTCTAATGTATTTCAGAAAAAATAGTTGTTTTATTCATGGGTCAGATGATTGTTCAAAAGAAACTTATACTGTACATAATATATATATCAAAATTTCCATACCGTTTAATTAAAGAAAAGGTTCAATTTAAGGTTAAGGTTAAGGTTAAGGAGTTTTATTTCCGGGAATTTAATAAAAAAAAAAAAAAAAAAAAAATAAAAAAAAAAAAAAAAAAGATTTCAATGGTAATTTCAAACTAAAGGAACTTTATAATAAATAAAAATTTACAAAATTATACTTTAGTGGAATAAAATGTTGCTTTTGAATTGTGGTTGAAAATAATAATTAAACAAAACATACAAACAAAACTATCCCAGACACATTAGAGCCCCTTTCCCATGAACAGTGAACCAAAATACCTGTCAAGAAGTGCAATGTCCATGTGACATTAGATAAAACACCTCACTGTGATTGTGTCAAAGTGTTGCTCAACAAACTTTTGGGGGAGGGAGCCCCATCATGCTTGTTGACTTGTATTATTTTTTGTATGTTTGTTTTTTATATTTTTGTTGAACCACAATTCAAAATCAATGTAATGTTTTGTTTGTTTGTTTGGTTTTTTTTTTTTGCGAATTTGTATTTGTCATCATTTTTGTCCATTTCAACTAATTTCACGGACAGCTGTTTTTTTTCCTCCTTAATTAGAGGGTGTGAATAATTTTGAGGACAGCAAATATATATATATATATATATATATATACATATATGGTAACTGTGGAAGTGATGTGTCTGAACACTGGTGCTGAGCAGCACCAATGTTGCTTTTCACAACCAAAACAAAAGTTAGACGGATGACGTGATCCTTGAGAGTGAAAAATGGGATTCCCAAACCCAGATAACTTTTATTTAGATAAAACTTTTTGAATTACTGGTCCCAGATGAACAACTCATGATTAGATGTTTGCTTAGTACAAAAAAGCAACATTATGACTGTAAGAGTACACAAGCCATTTCAGATGCCTGAACACAATCATAGTTGAAACAGAAGAAAAGTGCTGTACAGTATAATCAGATATCATAATCAGACATCATTAGTACTATCTTGTTAGAACACTATTACCATGTTATTACCGTGCTGTAAAGTGCTACCCATTTGACGCAAAAATCTCGCTGATAGGGAAAAACACTGATCCATTTTGAAATCCAGGCATCAGGTTTTTGTGTCCTGATTGTGTAAAAGTAATCATGAGCACCACTGACACATTCCTGGCTGATGTCTTACAACAAGAAAACATTTTTAAAAAGAAATTGAAAAATAATCACAGTACTTTGCAGAAGTCTTTAGCCACCCCTCAGTTAAAAAAGAAAATATGCACAGCAGTTCACATACAAATTTAAACATGAATGGAAATATATGGAAATACATGGAAACATATGAAACAAATCAAGAGTGTCCCATTTCCAGTGTCCTTAAATGTCAATATTTGGTATGAACACCTTTACTGTATTTGTCAACAGTCTGGACCTGTTAATCAAGCTTTCTTTTATTCACAAAGCAACTCATTTTCATAGAAAAAAAGGTTTAAAGATTTTCAAAAGCTTGGAGAACTACTGCTCAAGACCACTTTAAAATATTACAATAAAAACTGTCTCTTTGTGAAGAAATAATTGTGGAGTCTTTTAGACACTTACCCACAGCTGCATAAAATGAACAAGGTGCTTGTTATTATCCTTTATCGTGACAGCTTGTATACAGTATTTTGTAGATTTTAGGACAATAATTATCTAAAACAAACAAGAAAAATGTATAAACTAAAAACCTTAATAGAAAAAAATTCCAACATACACTTGTCCTGTCACTGCATTTACAAAACACCTTTATAGTGGCATGAAATAAAGTAGATTTTAGATTGATTACAGAAAACAATTCTGAACGTAATCCATGTTTTCCCTCTGTTACATCTGTTGCGTATTTGCACTAATGGGAAATTGAGTTAGGGCTCCATGAAGGGCATGGTTCTGTTTTTTGACAATGATTGCAAGCGTGTGTTGTCCGAGGCCTCAGTAGCACAATCTGTAAATGTAGCTGCTACCTCTCATGTGTGAAAATCCTTGTGCTTCTCTGATCCTCTAAGGTTTCCTCATTCGTTCAGCTGTTATCATCTTAGTGGATAAGGAGCAGTGTTTTTGCTGCCCTTTGGGCTAAATAGCCTTCTCCTGATTGACCCACACTCTTGCAAATGTCACTGCACAGAGATATAGGTCTTGCCGATATCACAGTCCTCCCACTTAACCTGCTCAAACACGACACAGTAGACTTTTAATTACTTTTTGAGAGACAGGATAGAGTGTAATGAAAATGTCTAACACTTTATTTTCACCGTACAGTACATAGACAACTCTCAATCTGACACAATCAATAGTATCATCCTTCTGTATGAACATATCAATATCAAACTGTCTTAATAAAAGTGAAAAAAAAAAGTCACTTGTGGGTAATCTGTTTAAAGTATTGATTCACAAAGTTCTAAGATCATGGCCCCAATTTGTCTATATTCACATTTGCATTTATTTATTTAATACTTGCTTTGTAGCTGATGGCCACACAGAAAGTTTTTTTTTTCTTCAATACAGATACAAATATGTGGAATTTCTGTTTCATTTTGTTTGTTGTTCTTTTTGGGGAAAAATTTAGAATTTAAATTACAGCTAAACAGCATTTAGAAACTATTTGCCTCACATGTAGTATACAGAAATCCCATCCAGAGAATGCAAGTTTTTTAAGCTGAGTGGTAAACCTGTATTTATTATAAAGATACCTTAAAAAAAAGAAGAGATGATACAATTAAGCTAAACAGGTAATGTTTAAAAGAACTATTAATAAAGACATTTCAAGTTTAAAGAAACACAATTGGTACGTTTTACACATCATTGTAGGACTACAAACCTTCCTTGATATAAAATGCCAAAGACTTGAAGGATTACACAGGTACAGCAGGGATGATCAGTGTAGAATATAAGACAGAGATTAAACAAATGAACACATGGGAAGATTTCGGTATCAGTTTATACTTTTTACTTTTTTAAAGGTAGAGTCCGAAGTCCCCGCAGCGTTCCTGTTTGCAAACAACAGTATTCAAACCTGATACAGGCCTAGTCCACACGGAGCTGAAGCCGGTTTAGGTGTGAAACTGATAGCAGAAATCCGGGGAAAGGTTTCCCGATCTCCATGTAACTGCTGTAGCACATCATACGAGGCTGTGGGTGGCGTTATGATGATAAGTGCAACACTCCAAACCTAGAACATGACACAGCGCATGTGCAAATAAAGACTCACTGCGTGTTGCTGGAAATCAGCAAAGGAAGAGCAGAAAGGTAGAGGTGGCTGAGGATTTACGAGGCAAACGCTAAAGTTTTCTACACAGTTGAAAACAGTCGCTCACTGACACCATTGCGTCAGTGAGCAATTTAATTTTTTTTCAATTTTTTTTCAATGAACTCTATTGTTTTTGTGAACGAGACCAACGCGCGTTGTCACACCCCCACACCCCCTCCCCTTCCTTGTGTGGTTACGCCGTCCCCATGAAACACAAACCCATCGAGGTTTCGAACTTTCCACCTTGGAACCCGGTTTCAGAGATGACCGGTTTCAGGAGGCCAATCCCTGGTTTCGTGAGGATGATGGAGCAGATTTCTTACATTTTTTGACGGTTTTGCTGTAATTCGGCGCCGTGTGGATGGCCCGTCTAACTGAGTGCCCCTCCCTCCCAGGCTAATGGCCACCTCGTTCTTCGCCCTATTTACAGTAGCTTCAAGCCTCTCCTTCAGAGCTCAAAAGCAGGTAAAAGCCAAACTCATATTAACCCTGGTTTTCCAACGTGCACTATCTCAAGCTCTTACCTTTTCATTGGTGCATCCGCCGTTTTCATTTCTTTTTTTTTTCCTTCAAGAGTGACTGGTGTCTGCTCCAGTCATGAGCTTATTTCCACACAGCGTCGTGCCCTTAGCTCTGTCATTGGCTGGCAATATAAACAGAAATCTCCACCCAGAAACGTCCCGAACACACCAAAACAAATCGAAAGAGCAAATTACAGGCAGGGGGAGAGAGAGATGCATTCAAACTCACCACTGCATGCGACTAAAGGTCCAAAGGCGTGGTTTGAGACGGATTTCATTTGCACAAGTCTAACATTTATTTTCGGAGAGGAAACTTCGGACTATACTTTTAATGACTTGACACAAGAAAAAACCCATGGCCACGCATCACTTAGGGGTGTAAGAAAATATCTGTACACTGCAATATCACAATATTTTGTGTTGTGATATTGTATTGATTATAAAAATCATGTATCAATGTATTTCTAAACAAAATCTCACAAGATCTTTTACCTATGCGTCCAGCATGTAGAAAAGTCACTGTCCTTCTGGGAGAACTTCATATCCCAACATTCTTTTTCGAGTCATGTGACTTGCAGCTGCTGCTGCTACAGACCGACTTGCTTTGAAGCTGCTTATAATATGTCTGGTTTTAAGTTGTCGGTTAAGTTACCAAGTTGTCAGAAATATTACAGTTAGCCGCATGTTGGCTGATTATACTGGTTGATATTGGAAATTAAGTGTTAGACAATATAAGATTATCAGATATCTGTAAAAAAAAAAAAAAAAAAGACAATATCAAATATCCCTACTAGCAACAGTCCCGTTGCATTTTGAAAGCTAATAAATTGCAGTTGGAATATTTTATTAGGGCAAAATATAAAGTCAGCTGTACCACAAGAGCTGGTACAAGTGCCATCAACTTAAATATTGTTGCTAGAATTGTTGCTAGGAGAGGCTGTAAAAGTCGCATGGTGGAGCAAAACAGTGACTATTTCCCGGATTTTGGAAACTTTCAGTTTTCACTATGAAACATGTTAGAATTAAAACAGAGATTTGCAAGCTAAATGTGATGTGTACTGTCGACTGCTTTTGACTAAATGGCCACTGAATGTTAAAAGAAACAGTCCTACTGAGTTCTGGAAGTCTTTTTTATGGAGCGATTATAGGATATGGCTGTTTGCACTCAGGAATCTGTGATAGTGTGGGTCTAAAAAAGGGAGAGGACTGTACGACAAGAGCATCATTCCAAAGGTCAAGCTTGGAGGTGGTTCTGTGATGTTTAGGTGTTGTATTGCTGCAGGAAATGGTAAACCTGACCTTGTGTGTGCCCTCATGGATTATTCTAAATACCAGGCCATTTTGAGGAAGAATGTGATGCCTTCAGGGTGTAATTGCAGATATCTCAAGTCTAAGTCCAAGCCACACACTTCAGGAATCCTTTCTTTGGTTTCATTCCAGGTAATGCTCTAAGGGTAGCAATAAACTCAGAGCCACAAGTGAAGTGGCAAGCCCAGATTATGTGGAAGTGAATGTCATAAGCTGATTTTTTTTTTTTGCTTGCTTCAACTTGGGCACATCTCGTTTTACGTGATTAAATACGTTCTGTATTGAAGTATTTGTTTCGCCTTTAAGTTGAGTTTGGTTGCAGTCCCTAAAAAACAAACAAAAAACTAATGGCCCATTTTTCAATCAGCAACTAAAATAAACTTTTCAAATTGTAACATTAGAACTGCTCTTCAAGCTGTTGCTACCTTTTTATGTCCTTGATAGTTATGAGGATGTTGTGCCCGGATGTCTTAGCAATGTTACACACATCGGATACTGTCTTTCACATAATGCTGAGATGCATCACAAGGTGAAAGCTGCTCACATTTGCATACTGTGTGCTCTGTTGATAGTATTTTTTGCATTTATGTATTGTCAGTCCCTTGTATATTTTTATTTACAAACTATTCTTGCTCTGCACATATCTTACAGATTTATAGTGCAACCTTCAGAAAAATGGTGAAAGCTATTGAATCTCTTACCCAGATATATTCCCTCGAACTGTTGGTATACAACTGCAAAAACAAACATATATGCAAGCAGCTGTAATTCAGTTGGACATATGCAGCTCCTCACTGAAAAGCTACATGAATCTTCAGGATTTGGTCTCACAAAATGAATTCACATTTTAAATAAATTGGTGACAGGTACATCTGGTTGCAAATGTTATGGCTAACCATTACTGCTCCTAAAGGTACCATTTGTCACGTTTGAAAAAAAAGAAAAACTTTTAAAGAAAAATAAAGGGAAATCAAGGCAACATGTTACAATCTTTGATCACAGAGTCAGAATTAGAACTCTTATATCAAGTTCTTAATATCAGGAATTTTACAGGGAAAAACAAACCACAAGGAGTTTCATTGTTTTAATTGTTAAAGTTATTGTTTAAGTCCTTAGAAACAAAAATCATGAAAAATCTATTGCTTAAGATCCTCTGATGTAGAACTTGCCCAATTTGACCTCTAATTACAGGAAAATAATGATAATGCAGCCACATGGCAGTTTATTTTCACTGTTATTTGTATTGGTTATTCTTACATGGAAATGTGTGCATGAACATTTAATTTTTCAACTTGAGTCTTTATCATCCTTGATGTAAAATGTGTCCTCTGTACTGTAACAGATGCCATGCTGCTGGTGGCTGACAGACTGGCGGGGCCCTTCAACATTGAAGCAGTTATAGAGCCAGTTGACATCAAGATCTCTGAGGCTATCATGGCCATGCAAGACAACAGCATGCAGGTGTCAGCAAAGGTACAGTACCCTGAACCAGCCCAGGAACTGGTTTCTCAAAAAATCTTTGAGAAGTATTTGAGAATGCAGCTCCGCTTCGCGTCGGAGTCTGCATTCACCCAGTTAGTGAGTATTTCCCGATAATGACCTGTGTTCCATATTATCCCTTAAATAATGCACGGCTCCTCGTTGTTTAATCCTTACATACTGTATATATATATATATATATATATATATATATATATATATATTGTGTGTCTCAATGGGACTTACCTGTATAAATATAGGTTAAATAATAAATAAATAAAAACCATCCTCCCAGTCCTGTTTTTCTATACAATAGTACTAAGTGGTCTGTTAAGTATGAACAAGGTGTCAAAAAGCTACATTATGATCAGCAGGCTGTTATAATGGCCAAATTATTGTTTCATAAAAACAAACATGAACCAGGTGAAAAAGGTAATCAATGCACTCTATTTATCTTTATCAAATCTGAACTTTTTTCCAGTACAAGTAGGGCAGCCCCCTACCATACTTAGCCTATGCTAACATGGTCCCCATTGCAATCTTACTCCAAACTGGCTTGATAAACTGGATGTAGAATAGAGACCAGCAACCTTAAAATCAGTGTTCCTGAACTCTATAGCTGTTCATGAACTGGGTAACCTCCCCATCACAGCATATGATAAAAGTTAAATAATTTTCCATAAGTGACTAAAATACGGTGATTAAAAACAAACAAACCCTCGAGACAGACCAAGTTATTGTATTTTTAAATCTCCTGATGCAACCGTTTCATTTAGTGGACTTTTCTCTATGGCATCAGTGCCAAAGTGATCCAGTCCATTACTGTTTCTGATGGCGTCTTGATGCGCTTTAGGGCCGAGAGAGTGCTCAACAGAGGAGGTGGACACCGGGATTCATTTTTCTTTCCTCTGTAATTCTGGAGTTGGTTGTCCATTTTATATCACTTGATGCTGTTCAGCAAAAGTCCGTCTTGAAAAGAGTGTTTTTAGCAGCTAGCCACAACGTCACTCTCGTTTAACACATTCAACTCTTGTGCTAGCTCTTACTTCTCTGTTCAGATGGCTGTGATGTTGTTAGGACCTCAGGAAGGCCTAAAGCTGGACTTTTTTGTCCCAACCTCACAAAATCAAACTGTGATTGGTCAATTTACCCATCACTCTCCAAGCAAGAATACATACGTTTCCCTGCACCAGGGATTCATGAAGGCCTGACTGGGTCTTAACAGAAATGGATGATTTTGATTGGATAACATCCTGCCAGTTGGCTCAACCTTGTAACGCAGATGAGAGAAATGTATTAAACGTATTGATTATTAAATTATTGAATAGATTAAATTATATATACTATATAAAATAAAACTAAAGTTTTTTTTTTCTCTTTTAATCTTTTAAGGCCTTCTCTGAAGGCGCAAGGGTTCCCCACTGATATCAGAGGGGAACCCTCAGGGTCTTCTACACCTTCAGAGAGGGCCTTAAAATCTGAATCCTAAAATGTACTATTTATATGCCAGAAGCAATTGTTTTGATTTCAAACAAAGCCACTCAGCTTTATCCCTTTTACAATAAAAACAGAATGTTTGTCATGAATTGCCAAAATATAGCCTAATACTAAACATCTTGTTTTATGTTCACTGTCAGTGTTCAGTTATTTCTATAAAAGACCTTAATCCCAGTATTATGGAGGAGTATGTCGTGGGAATGCAAACCAGCTATAAATGCAGGAAACAGTCAAGTTTTGGAAGTTTTTTTCTAAATAAGCAAAGCCACAGTCATGACAGTATAATGAATGTATTTTCATGGTGTTACTTTTTGAAAGGCAGAATTTCCTCTTCAGGATTTTATTTTGATCTTTTCCTGCATTCAGTCGTAACTTCAAGCAGCTGCTTCTGAGGTCAGTGTGAATTAGATGTCCAATCCTTTTTCTATATCAAGAGGGCATCAAAGTGCAAAACACATTGTCTGTGCCCTTGATGTCTCAGTCTTGCAAGGATGTGCTTGGGTGATAGATTGGTGGGAGATCACAGTTTTCTTCGCATTCACATTTTAACCATATGCAGTCTTTCCCCAAGTTTTGTGCAATATGTCAGGCCACATTTTAATGTAACTTCTTTACTGCTCCATGGATCTGTTTAAAATCACTTTGCTCAAGTGCTGTAAAAGATGCTGAAAATGTAATTATGGTGAGGAATCGATAAATATTAGAGAAAAGACATCCTCTTGTCATGACAGCCATGAAGCACATTAGAGTGCTTCATCTCATACAGAGCCAGGAGGAAACAGACAAGTCAGCGAGGAATGCTAATGTGTTTTGCTGTTTGGGGGGAAGTTTAAAAAATCTGTAGCTACAAAGCTGCCTGAAAATAAGTCCTTCATGAATTACACGGTGGCTGATGTAAGGTCCAGGTGGTAACAGATACTCATTTATTGTTTTAAAAACCTGAAGTTATACTTTGTATTTCAGGCAGGTCTTCTAATTTTGTCTTTTCAAAATCCCATGTTTGTCCATGAGTGTGGTGTTCTCTGATCGAACAGATGTTCTCTGTGTATGTCTGAGAAGTGTAAAAATAAATATTTCATAGATATTCCCAAGCCAAAATTGTCCTCTTTGCAAAACAGCATAACTTGAATCTGTCACTTTCATCAGTTTATATGTGAATAACTCACACAGCAAAAGAAAGTTTTCTTTCGGCTGAAAATCAAGGTTTTGACATCAAATTCAAATGTCAAATTTATGTATTTATTTATTTTACAGTTTGATTTTAATTACATCATTCTGTAACAGTGGCTTTCTGTTACAAAAGTATGGAGGGTTCTTTTCTGTTTTCTCCACCAAGACACTTGTCCGCGTGAAATAAGACTTTGGGCGCAGACAGCATTAGTTTCAGGCTTTATAGTTTTTCTCTTAAAATCATAGACCACAAATTGTGCTGGGAGCAAACAGTCCTTTTTCAAGGGAACATTGTGGTGTGGGTCATGCTACTGTTTCTGTAGGATAAAAAAGGGCTTGTATGCTTCTAAGAAATGACCCTGGCTCAGTGAGAGTTCATGCAGCTTGCTTACAACCTACTTGTTTGGCAGTGCGATGAGAAAAAAATCTTCACATTTCATTATTATGAAGACATGTTGTGTTAATGTACCAAAACAAGACAATTTTCACTTTTCAGACCCTGACAAGCCTGTGTGTTCTCTTTTCCACAGTGACTGCCTTTTCTTTGTTGTGACGAACTCTTTTGGTTTTGTATTAGGTCTTTCAAGGTTGTGGTCAGCCGAAGCCTTCAGGAGTAGGAAGGTCTGCGCGGGGCATCTCTGATGTGTTCAGTACTCGCTTCAGGCCCTACACCCCTGAACAAAGACCAACGACAGCAGCTGGGACAAGCCTGGATAGACTGGTATGAACAAAGATAACATTTTAGGACCAGTATTTTTAACAGTGATTTTATCACAAATGTATAACAACTCGTGACAGAATAATTACAGTTAATTGCATGCAACTATGAAATGGAGAAGACTTTTCAAGGAAGTTTGCTTGAAAAGAGCTAATGTTTCAACAAGGCCAATGCTCTATTATGAGATGTAAATTTGATTACTTTATTTACCATTTGACTTCTAATTTTCATGAAATTCAATGTGAGTTTTTTTTTTTATAGTTTTGGTAGCAGAGTGACAAACAGACAACAGCTAAGATTAATAATACTCATGAACAATATGATTTAATGCTCTGAAAGCTATATTAATGCCAAAGTTTTTAACACACAATGATTTGCAACTAAAAACGATGCTGAACGCTCGTACTTTTCCACATACTTTACAGCTCCACCGATTTTCAGAACTGTACAGAAGTGAGTTTTTTATATATCATTGGCAGAGGCAGACTTGGTGGAAGCAAGCTGTGCTTAAGGTCGACTTACTGAGGTGTAAGTCCAAAGGCCAGAAAAAAAATAAAGAAGGCATGTTCAAGTAGTCTATATAGCCTCCAGGTGCTGTGTGATTTCCACCAAATCTGTAGTCCATGTTAGAATATTTCCATTTCTTACACTCACTGCCAGCAGCCAGAGAGCTCACAAAAGTGCAGCATAACCTACACGGACATGCTGTTTAACACGCTTGCCTCAAAGTGTGAATAAATGCAGGATAGTATCAGAAATCCTTGTCACAGATTACAAATTTTGTTTAATCTTAAAGGTGGTATAGAAGATGTTTATGGCAATTCAGAAAACACCACTAGCGAGTTTTGAATAAAGCACATGCGCAAGACCAGCCTATTGGATCCACAGCTCCCTCCCCAGCCTTTAAAACATGCATCTGGCAGACACAAGATACAGATTCTCCCATCATGTCACAAACGCAAGTAAGACAGATGTCATTGTCTGAATGTTGTTAACTGCTAGCAGAATGATTGTTAGCTACCTACTGTGAACATCAGTTGAGAATGCACCACTTTCCAAGCGATGCACTCTGGCCAATTGCCCGTTAACTATTGCCCATCAATCACTCTTACAGTAGTAAGAGTGATTGATGGGCAATAGACAAATAAAACACGCGATAAGAACAGAAATGATTGGCAGATTTCCCCCCCACACACTTTCCCATTACTTTCACAGCTGATGTATAATATTCATATATTTAAAGCTTTTTAACATCATACCTTATGGGGTAGTGAACCCAATTTCATTGAATATTGCAAAAATTACTCAAAGAAACATCTTCTATACCAACTTTAACTGCAGCTTCTTCATTTGTGTTGATTGAGGAGGAGGCTGCAAGAGGTTCAACATCCTCCCACAAAACTTCAAGATAATAAAAAAACAACATATCCCAAGACATTAATTGTAGCTCGTAAAGGGTCTGCACCACCCTGTTCTCCTAAAACACACTGTGTAGGAGGCTGTTGATGTCTGGGTTTAGAATAGAGCAAATAACAATGTTAAGCCAGGCCTCTCAACCCATTGCTCTTCACCTTTGTAGATTTTTCCACAAAGTGTATGCTACTCTTACGCAAGTGCACACTAAATATTACAGTTTGCATATAATACTATATTGGACTCGTTGTTGTCATACATTTGGATTTGCAGAAAGGAGATTAGAATTAAACCAAACTGCGTCATTAGAGGCGTTAGATAAAAGAATGGCATCATGGTGCTTTAACATCCTCGTAAAATTTTCTGTTTAATGGATGTTTTATGTTATTCAACCATTAATGCCTTAAAATAAATTCTTCTGAGCAAAAAATTCAACGTGCAACAGCTGTAGTGAGTAATAACATGGACAGGATATTAGTAAGCTGTGTCTTTTATGCTATGAATTCTTCTGTCCTCTGGTCGGTTTAAAGAATGCTTCTTTAGGTAATCCCTCGTCCAACTAGCAAATCCATTTATTAAACACATTATTGTCCTTTTGAATAAAGGGTACCACTGATAATCTTGCACTACATAAGTTGTTCCAAAGGATTAAAATGAAAAATATGCAGGAGTAGAGAGGTAATTAAATGCTGCAGAATGTACCGACTGTCTTTATAAGTAGACTTAAGCTGCAATTGTAGGGAATAACTATAACGTTCAGTCCAGTGGTTATGTGAAACATTTAGTGTTATATGAAATGTTTGGAATTAACCATATCTATACAAAAGCCCACGTTTAAGAGACTCACAAAATCCTCTTATTCATTTCATAACAGGCATCATAAAGTAGGTGAAAAATTCTACCAGTTTCTCTATTATATGATAATTTATGGTTTCATGCAGTCAGGCCTGCTGCTTGGTATTACTTTTGTGTGTAGCATATCCTGGTATAAATATTTGCCAGAAGTACTACAACACTGAAATACACAGGATCTGTAGCACAAGCACTGAATTCATTTTTATGTTTTGTTCAGCTCATTTGGTTGAACTGAATCTGATAAATGCTGCCATTAGACCACTTCAGACTAATTCTCCACACCAGTCTCTGTCTTGTATGGGGGTCTCGATTAATTCATCGATCAGATTTGATAGCAGCAGATTCTTAACAGATTTCCCAGCGCTTCATTGCAGTTCATTGTGAATTAAACGGTTTTAGCTCCTGAGTCTCATAGGCTGGTGAATGGAATATTTCACCAGCATCATTTATCATTTAACTTTTGCCACACTAATAGACCTTCTTTTGCTCCTTTTCTCTCTCTCACTCTCAATTTCTTCGATGTCCAATTAAATCTCTTTCTTCTTCATTTCTCTGCTGCTCCCAGAGGGTTGTCTGGAGGACAATGCAACACAGTGTAAGCATTCCATTCCTCTTGCTTTCACCAAGTCTTCTGTGTTGTGGTGTTTTAATCAACCTGCCCATTGCACTCCACCCCCTTCCATTAGTCAACATTGCTATTGATTGCTTATTTCAGACATTGCTGTTTATTTACATTGTTGTGTTATATTTAGATGTTTAGAATTCCACTTGTGTCTGTTCTCTAAAGTACTTTAGATTGGTAGCTCGGAGGTTTGGGGGTTGGGACTTGCTCCACGGTCTGGTATAAATTTCTGATACCTCTCTTCCCATTTAAATGTCCCTTCCTTTTTTTTCTCTCTCTCTCTTCCCCTGATAATGTTTTCTTGTGTTTCTTTGCCAAATCTGCCATGATGCGCAGTCAAAACATCCGCTGTGTTTATATCCATTTGCTAGCATGTGTCGCAGTGCGCAACCAATACACACCGCATCCTGGATGGGAAAAGTTACATAATGCAGTTTCTCAGCCTTGGGACACCACTGGGCAGTGACAGATTGAGAAACGTGCACAGTGAATGTTGGTGTGCCATCAATACAAGTCAGAAATGCATATTTTTGAGGTCAAAAAGTTACATTGTAGGCCTTTGAATTCAGTGTTTGGGTTTGCCTCAGGTACTGATGCACGATATGAAAAATTTTAACCATTATTGATGACCGATACTTTTCTGCTTCTCGTGGCCGATACAATACCGATATTAAAGATGAAAATGATGTAATATTAATTCCTTGAGTAAAACTTAAAAAAATACTTCTGCTCTGCTGCACATTCAGTAGTTGCCGGGGACATCATAATGTTGCATGGAAGGTGTGGCCTTATGTTGTTCCCATGCCTTATGGATTGAAAAATGAAAATAAACAAAAAACAGCTTGCAGATTCACCAGCAGGCATTGTCCTTTATGCAGTATTTTGGTTAATTATATTGATATCTGTTTTATTTACGATTTGATATTTCTGTATTTCCTCATTTCAGGGAGAATTTTAAAATTGCTCTGTCCCTAACAAATAAACAAGTAAAATAAAAAAGGTTGTTACTGGGACAATATTGATATTCATTTTTAAAGCTTATATCAACTGATACAGATGTTGGGCCGATAGTATCTTGCATCTTTAGGTAGGTGTGTTTTCGTACCATTAGGGAATAGTTGCCAAGGTTTATTGGAAACTATGAGCCTGCACTGTAGGTGTGATCAGTATTTGAAGTGTTAATCTTTTGATGATTTACCACAGAATCCAGGGTGTTTCCTTGACTTTTCCTTCAGTGTTTCCTGGGATAAACTTGTCCTCCAGCTGAAGCTGTATATTGTATGTAAAGGGACAGGCAGAGTATTTCTTCTTGTTGTCTGCATGAAGTTTTGCATGATTGGTATGGAGTCCAGGTCATGGATGTAAAGATTACTTGATTTCACAATTAATTGCAGTATTAATTAAGCATCACAGATGATTAATCGGCAAGATCCCTCAGTAACCAGTATTTGACTCAAATCTATTGAGATGGATTTGTGGTCTACCAGTATGGGTCAATTCAAGGAAAATGTTGGTTTTAGGAAATTTTGAAACTATGAAACTTTACAGGGCATTTTACAGGGACCTGGAAATTGTCATGAGAACTTTCCCTGTTCCCACCCCCCTCACACAGAGACACACCAACTGGTCTTTGAAAGGGCAAGGGAGCTGGGAACAGCGAAATAAGAGACAGCAAAGCAGAAGTGATCATTTCGGGTGGACAAAGAGAACCGAAGTCATCCAGAGGTCACAGGGGGCCGTTACAGGACATGGACACAAAATTTGTGCCTACAGCTTGACAAAATAATCTAAAAATAAACAAATTTGAATCAGATTTGGTTGGGAGGATGATCATTGGGGTCTCATAACACTGTACATGAGCCCCTGTTACAGTGAGTGACATTATGGTAATAAGACATAATGTGCAACAGGCCCCTGATCTAATCTTATAAGATGAAGGAGTTGAAGGATGGTTATTTGGAGGAAGATGTTTCAGGGTAGGAAGACAATAGAGAAGACAATTCTATGGCCCCTCTGATAAAGATGACTTATGATGAAGAGCACGCAGCAAAGCAGATGTTTATGTAAAAAAATCAGTACTATCTGTTGGTCTTCACACAATAAACCAACACCAGGAGGAGATATATTTCCTGTTCTTCAAAGGACCGAAAAACGTCAAATGAGTTCATATCAAACATTTTATTCGTTTGTGTTCCAAGTAGTGCCCTGCGCAGGCCCGTGTCCAGCCCTGGTCCGAAAGGGCGCAGCCCCATTCCGGCCCGGCCCGAGAGATTTTCAAAATTCTCAGGCCCAACCCTAATGAAGCCCGACTTTTTTTGTTCCTTAAGCTAGGGTGTTAAGATACTGACATTAAAATAGGTTAATTAGGGATCTTAGCATGATATCACGCTATATTCATTATATTTTTGATAGAATTAAAGTTAAATATAAATTGATTTAACTTAATAACTGCATGATCATATTTAATGAGAATTGATGCGTACAGTAGCCTATAAGCGCTGTTACTGTATACTACACTCCTGATCTTATCTGAGAACTTTTATGGCATAAGTGGGTACAGCATTTTTGTTTCCTTTCAATATTAAAATTAGTTTGTAAAGTGTATGAAGCATTTTGGCTGTTCAGTTGATGATTTTGTTTTGTTAAATGACTGAGTGGTGCAACTGCAACAGCGCACAGCAATTTGACCTATATATAGCAGCAGCAAAATACAAAAGCCAACAGGCTTAAACCATATATTATTATTATTATTATTATTATTATTGTTATCAATAATAATAATAATAATAATAATAATAGGATAAAAGTAGCAAAAGCATATTTTCTTCCTTATCTTAATAAAGACAACAATTAGGAGCAATAAAACTGTCTATCAAATAACAAGCAGCTTGTCTTACCTGCAGTAGGGATGTGAGTGACGGGGAGGGGGATAAGGGGAAAGCAGCTGCTGCGTTCAAGTGTTGGCATTTAAATTGGTTAAACACAAACACTGCACACATCTCTCTAATTAGCGGATTAAAAAAAAAAAACATCCCAGCCTTTGGTAATGATATGGTCATGGGCTCTAGTTCCAAGTGATGGATGTTGAAATAATATTGATAGTTGTAGGTTGGAGTTAAGCTCAAGTGGTTGAAAAGACACATCATGTACAGAGGCCACAGCTTTTCATCAAGGTGCACAAGTCCACCTGGGGCCTTAGTTCCATGTCTAGAGGGCCCTTCACATTAAACACGGTTTTCGCTGCGCTCAGCGCAGGGTAAGGTGCAGAGCAGGCAGCAGAGCAAAAAAACTTAAAAAATGCAACCTGTTCCTGTTTATCAAAAAATAATCATGCAATTATTAACATGACAAAAGCTATTTACATTTATGCATTCTAGAGAGATCTGAAGTTTAAAGTTTAACGCAGACCCTATGAAGGAGTTTTTTGTATGGCTTTGGTCAATTCTGACCCGTTTATAATTGATTATTGTATTATTGACATTGTTAATTAATTCATTGATAGAAGTGTGACAAATGAAAAGGTTTCCTGAAATGACTGCATATTGAAAACACTGCAACATATGACTTAAAATGGCAGTTTGAATCTTGAGTGAGACTTCCAAGTGTTTATAAAGTAAAATGATATGCTGCATATGAATGGCATGCCGATAAAGTGTTTACGGTGAAAACTGTCTCTTTGTCGTGCTGATTCATAACTTCTCATTCTAGTTCAAAGGAAAGCTTCTCCTGGAGTTAGGCTGTTCCACTGTCTCTCTTTATTGAATTTCCTATACTGTAGGTTCCATGCAAAAATGATTTTCTGTGCCACTGCCTGGTTGTTTTCTGGGTATACTTGAGTGTTGCCTTCTGGTACTGTATATTTACTAGAATAAAAAAAAACATCAGATTAATGTCACCCCACTAAAACCTTAGTGTTTTATTAAAAACAGTTACTTTTAATGTGTGGTCCAGATTAATTATTCAGGTGTTTTTCCCCCTATTTACCATAATAAACTTAAACTGGGATTATAGTTAAATTCCCCATTTTTTAGTAGTATGCAGGTACTACCCAAAAAATTAGAATATCCTGAAAAAATTTATGTTTTCAACTTAAAAGGTGCAATTTACATATTGCATCGACAAATAATATGTGAATCAATATATTTCAAGCTTTTATTTGTTTGGATGTTGCTGATTAGAAGTTGCAGCTTAAGAAAACCTCAAATTCAAAAACTCAAAAAATTAGAATACTGCATAAAATCAATCAGAGAAGGGTTTTAAATACAAAAATATCAGGCCTCCTAAAGTAAAATCTTGCATCTGTACTTAGTACTTGGTGGGGGCCCCTTTAATGACTGCCTTAACCTGGCGTAGTATGGATGCCAGCAGCTTGTGGCATATCTCAGGTGTTATGGAAGACCAGCATGCTTCAATCACAGCCCTGAGCTCTTCCCTATTGTTTGGTCTCTTCCTGTTTAGCTTTATCTTGACAATCCCCCACAGATTTTCAATGGGGTTCAGGTCAGGTGAGTTTGTGGGCCAATCAAGCAAGGTAATCCCATGGTTGTTGAACCAGGATTTTGTAGTTTTGGCAGTGTGGGCAGGTGCGAAGTCCTGCTGGAAGATGAAGTCTGCATCCCCATACAGTTGGTCCACTGAAGCAAGCATGAAGTGCTCCAACATGTCCTGGTAGACGGCTGCATTTATGCTGGACTTTATGAAGCTCAGAGGACCAACACCAGCAGCTGACATGGATCACCAGGTCATCACACACTGGGGAAACTTAATACTGGACTTCATGCATCTTCTATCTAGCGCCTCTCCAGTCTTCCTCCAGACTCTGGGACCTTTGTTTCCATATGAGATGCAAAACTTGCTCTCATCAGAAAAGAGGACTTTTGACCACTGGGCAACAGGCCAGTCCTTCTTTTCTCTAGCCCAGCTAAGGTGCTTCTGGCATTCCTTGCTGTTGAGGAGTAGCTTGACAACAGGAATTCGACATTTGAAGCCCATGTCCAGCATCTGCCTGCATGTTGTTTCTCTTGAAGCAGTAACTCCAGCCTCAGTCCATTCCTTATGAAGTTCCTCCACGCTTTTGAAAGGCCCTTTCCTGACCATCTTCTCCAGGCTGCTGTCAGCCCTCCAGCTTGTACACCGTTTCCTTCCAGACTTCTTCCTTCCACTTAACTTTCCATTAATGTGCTTTGAGACAGCACTCTGAGAACATCCAGCTTCTTTTGCTACCACTTTTTGTGTCTTTCCCACCTTGTGCAGGGAGTAAATGATGGTTTTCTGCATAACGGTCAGATCAGCAGTCTTCCCCATGGTTGTGAATTTTTCTAAACCAAGACAGAGACTTTTTAAAAGCTCAGGGCACTTATGCATATGTTTTGGATTACTTACCTGATTAGAATGTGACAGTCTGAGCCTACAATACTAGAGCTTTTCACAGTATTCTCATTTTTTGAGTTTTTGAATTTGAGGTTTTCTTAAGCTGCAAGTCCTAATCAGCAACATCAAAACAAATAAAAGCTTGAAATATATTGATTTGCATATTATTTACACAATATGTAAATTGCACCTCTTAAGTTGAATTGCAAAAATACAAGAACTTTTTCCGGATATTCTAATTGTTTGGGTAGTACCTGTATTTTAAGATTTTGTTAAAGTCCTGGTACTCCTATCACAAGTCAACTAAAGCCTTCCTTTTGTGTGTAGTGGAGGGTTTATCATCAGTACTCTGTGATCAAACTTACCAGTCAAGCATACCCCCATCTCCTGAAGGACAGGAATGTCACTATGACAACCTAAAAAAAAAACTACAGGCTCGTTTTAGCCCACTACTCTTGACTAGACCAAGGACATCAGCCCCATGCAGGGGGGCAGTGAATGAGCTTATAGCTCCTTGATGGCAATTAAAAGAAAGAAAAGAGAGAAATCCACCTATGCCATCCGTTTTTGTCCACAAACTGAGGCTGTTTGTCCCAGAGCCTCCATGTGGGATACGGGAAAAATGCATGCCTGTTCTTCTTTTGTCAAATGTTAAATGTTAGTCTATAGCAAACTAGTAATAATAGTGTGGTGGGAAATTACACTGTGTTCCCTTAATCCTTCTGTAAAAAGTATTTTCAATCATTTAAAATGTTTTGTTATTGTTGTCTATTTTTAACCTCTTTAACCCCAAGGTCCCCCAATTGGGGGACCTGCAGCAAAAGACGCACAATGTTGCACTAATTATGTAGCAATGTAGCCATACCATACATCAAAGTAAACAGGAGAAACTGTGCTACAAGCACATATAAGTCATTCTAACATACACCAAGCATAATAAATGTTTAAATATTAAAATCTAAATAAGGTCAGAGTGTCCACCCACTCTGCACATTTCCATCGCTACCTCTCTGATACTTCATGGTAGACAAACAAACAGCATATCATATATGAAAGCTAAGATCCTGACGATTTCAACAGTACCACTATTATTTCTCTACGACAAAAACTTAGTGAACCAGCAGCCAAAGAATACAAACATAAACAACCGCTTACTTAGAATGACTAACAGAAATTCTGTCTTACACACTTGAACAAAAGTCCCAAGTGTTCCCTTTATTATGCCACCTCAATGACACTCAAATAGACCTTGTGGATGCAGAAATATACTCTATTCATTTTGGGTATGCAGAAACCTTAAAAAGAGCTATAGAGCTTAAGAGGTTAAGGTATTTTGCATTTACAGAAAATAAGTAACTTTTGTCCTTACTCCTTGTTTAGATGAAACCTTGTTTACAGTAAATCCTTAATTTAAAACAGTAGAAATGTAGCATATGCAACACCATGTGTTCTATGTTCATATGATCCAAGAAGCCTGAGGAGATGTTTATTGCATCAACAACATTTTTATGCTTTATTTATTTTGCCAAAAATAAGGAGATGTGTGATAGAAAATGTCTGACAGAAATAACTCTGTTCTATGTCGCTTGTGCTAATTTTGCTGACAGAACATTACTGCTAGTTTTTCCATTATACAGCTGCTTGCAGAAGAAGTGTGATGGATGTCCTGAGGGGATTCAGTCATTGATTTGTTTGACTATTTTCTAAATATTTTGAACCTCCTTAATGGGTTGTTTGTTGTTGAGCGTGGTTGAAATGGGGATGCAGTTGGGAAGAAAGCAAATCAGTCATTAGCAGTGGCCAGGCCTTTCTCCATGCTCCATTTAACTTTGTTTTAGCTGGGGACTGGGGCCAGGAAATGATCTGGCAGAAAACATTTTTCTCAGGGAGGGGAAAAAAAAGTAAACTGTTAAGTAAATGATCAGTGTCTTCAATCATCCACAGTAATTTGGTGTTGATAGGCACCACCTATGTATAGCCCACTTAAGTAAAGATTTGTTACTGTGGCCACATAAAGCCACGGGACTAAAACACAGTAAATTTGAGTGTGTTAAAGAAACCTGGAGCCGGACATCCTTTGGTCTCTGAAAGATTGTTGGCATGATTTTTCCCTCATGAACCTTTTTCCTGGCCAAAGTAATGTCATAGAGAAATAACTGCCTTGTTACAATTGCAGACACAACTGTCAATTATGATCAGTGGCAGCACAGCCAAATTGACTGAATCCATGAGTCATACCATAAAATAGATCCAGTTATAACTTTAATGGAATTCTGACATATAAAGCAGATCTTTTCTCAGTAGTTTTTCCTCCCTAATAGCCTGTGAAGATCAGCAGGCAAAAAACGACCAACTGTTAAGACCAGTTAATCACACTGGCATGCTAATTCAGTATACTTGGCATGCAGAGCTGATGTTGTAGCGCCAGTAACAATCATGGGGCATGAATGCTGCAGGGCTTTCCACACTTTCTTTTACATTATGCTGAAAAAGATCAGGACAAAAATTATTCTAAAGCTTAGATACTATACAGAGAAAGCCTTACTGTGGCTACAACTATAACCGACATTGTGTAAGTATATTCACAGTTTGAAATACGTTTTCGCCATTGTGCAGTCTCTCTTTTCTTCTGTGTATCAAGGAGTAGTGGGCATCTACCTCTTCATCTGTCAGTGGTAGCCATTTTGATGGCTAGATAAAAGAAAAAAGGGCACCTTCACCTCATCTGAATGAAGAAGTATGCAGAGGAGGAAATAAAGATGGACCTAGATCAGATTAATAGAGATCAGAGTGTTCACGGCTGCTTGTGATAAAGAACTTAAGCAAAGTTTAGACTACATTGTATTCAGTGTTATTTGTTCTGTTGTGTACACTAACCAGCATTCTTGTTTTGAGATCAGGAGTATTTGTAGGTTCACACTACATGACTGTTTGGTGGCAGGGGGTCCCGCACTACAAGCTGTTCTTTCTGATTTTGCCCCCAAATTATCTTAATGGTCTATATTAAGCAACCCTGGTTATGTATGAAAGGTTTTTCTTCAGTTGCTGAAAAGAACTGCCAAATTCCAAGTCACACACACTATTTCTCCAGTCTCTTACGACATTGATATTCAACCAGTTTGTTCCGTCTAAGTCCAAAAACATTTCTTTACAATAGTCTTTGTCAAACTTTTTGTTTTTGTGAGTTGTATTCTCTCCCAGATTTCCTTATCATACCTCCACAACCAATTAAGCCAATGTCCCACGGCGCTGAGGCCAGTTCAGGTGTGAAAACAGTGGCAAAAAAAAATCAGGAGAAAGGCTTCACCAAACCGGTGCAGTACATTCTACAAGGCTGCAGGTCGTGCTATGATGATTAAAGAATAACACTCCAAAGCTAGAACAAGATGTGGCATGTGCACAGAAAAGGGCTAACGTCATATCATGTGACATGCATATCGGCTTGATGGTACAGTAGTGCAATACTCTGTTTTAACACCAGCACTCCCTGGATTTTCAATTTCTCTGCAAAATAAGAACCAGAGTATTTGTGTGTGGCTCCTGGTCACCCCAAAGCAGAAGCATCTTTTCCAAATTTTGGCATATCTGAGAAGATCAGCCTAAATATGAATTTGTCACCTTTCTCAGTCCTCATTGCGCTCGTCTCCAACGCAGCATGAAGTCTGATACTTTATGGATAAAAGAAGACAAAGTTTGGATCACAACTGAGTTTTCACCCCTGTGAAATCATTTTATTTGATTTTGATTTTCAGTACAATCAAACGGAGCTTTTCACTGTGGTATATCTACCCAGCTATCAGTGAATTGCTGCCGTGGCTCGAGTGCTCAGTGATATATCTGTGGAGAGATCTGATTCCTTCAGTACATCTGATCTGAAAGAGAGCCAAGTTGAGTACAGTCGAACTGAGTAGGTACTAATTAGAAACTGGCTGGGGCAATTCTGCTCGGTGGTGCCTTTCTGGACGAATTTACATAATAAAGGCCAAGTTAATTAGGCTTTGCAGGCCCGTGGGAAATATGGCAAAATGCACTTTATTCACTTTTGGTAGTACTGGTTTTGAGCAGCGCATTTTGGTGCAAAAGCTGCAAATAAGCCAGGATTGTCTGGAGGATCACCCCACAGCACAGTTCATCACCACCACCATTATTGAGATTTGTGCCGTGTTAATCACACTGATGTCATATCCTCCAGTTGTGTGTCTACACTGTCTCGACGGAACGCAGACAGTCGAGGATTCAAATCTCTCCACCTTGGCACCTGGTTTCAGACATGATTGATTTCATTAAGGCTACACCAGGTTTTGTGGGGATAAAAGGGCAGATTTCCAATAAACTTTTACGGTTTTACTGCAGTTCGGCACTATGAAGACAGCCCCATAGTTTGCTTTCATTGTTAAAGGTAGAGTCCGAGTTTCCCCCCTGAAAATAAACGTTAGACTTGTGCAAGTGAAATCCATATCACACCGCGCCTTCGGGCCTCTACTCGTGTGCGGTGGTGCGTTTTAATGCATCTCCCTCTCCCCCTGCCTGTATTTCGCTCTTTGGCTTTGTTTTGTTGTGTTTGGGACGTTTCTGGGTGAAGATTTCTGTTTATATCGCCAGCCAATGACAGAGCTAAGGGCATGACACTGTGTGGGAACAAGCTCGTGATTGGAGCAGACGCCAGTCACTCGAACTCTCGAAGGAAAAAAAAGAAAGAAAGAAAGAAAGAAAATGGCGGATACACCAAAGGAAAGGTAGGCAGGGCTGTAAAGTGCGTGCGTTTTACTTACATATGCGCCTAAAAATAGATTGGTGCAAGTAGAAGAAAAAGAAATGGGAGCACACGTGCGAGTACAGATTTCACCCCTCTAATTTTTCTCCTAAAATAAGTCAAGATTGATTTAAAGTGGAAATGAAACTGCCAACCAAACTAAATGTATTAATATGACAGTTGAAAAATACATGAAAAATGTGCGCATATAAGAGAAAAAGTAGCGACGTTTTATGTTTTTATGGTCAGGACACGGCCATGTGGCAGCTTTGAAGTCACCAGGTTGCGCTCCAGCTCCACATTGAGCCCATTGGTATCACCAGCTACACAACTAACAAGCCGTAACACAATTTAGAAGATGGACATAATGAAAGGCGAAGCTGGAAGGCCAGTCCAGCATCCAGATCCTGTTGCTGATGCTTTCCAGCCCGTAGGCCGCGTGACTAGAGATGAAGCCGGGGCTGGTCTGTATAGCGGAGTGGGTTGGCTGCACCTGTGGGAGCGGCTTCTGTTCAGCGCTACTGAAGGCTGTCTGCTGTCAGGAGGTCAACATGGACCAGGTCATGTCAGGAGGTCCATGTGGACCGGGTCATGCGTGGAGAATTTTGTATAACAATCTGGATTCCACATTTGGATTACTGTACTGGGAGGTGGACGTTTTGGAGGCAGCATGCCGTTTCTAAACGAAAATCCGAGCGGAGACGCTGGAGCGTAAACAGCAGGTAGGCTAAATGTTAGACAAGCTAACGTTAGGAATTGCTGGTGATTAAATATAAAACAAAATAAGTGGTTTAGCGAGACAGGAATATGATGGGGAAGATGCAAAGCATCCAGGCTGCAGGATGGTGAGGGAGAGTGCAGTGTTTGGTATAACCAGACCGCCGCTGATAACGGGGAGTCCTGGTTAGAAACAGTTTTTGACGGTCATTTCAGAGAAACCTGCTGCTGTTCATCATCGGACTGTAGCGAAGGGATTTATGAGTGTTGCCGATTGACGTGTTTCTAATAAGAGGCTTAATGAGGAACGGAGTTGGAGAATTGCGCACTGATGTTCGTATGGACTGATGTCCCGCCGGTTAGTGGAACTCAGCTGGTGACATTAAAAACACTCAGAGCAGCTTCAGGCTTTAGTCTGCAGACCTCGAGTTTACCAGACTCCAAGTCTTCTGATCATTTTCCTCATTTTCTCTGTAAAATGTTCACACATGATCAGGTGTCAGAGGTTCCCTTTTCAGAGCCGCCAGCAGCAGCAGGACCAGTTTCTGGTTCAGCTGGAAGTTGTAGAGATGAACTGTTCTGTTTTAGGCCTAAACTTTGGAAAACTTGTATTTAGACCAGAAGGAATACAGTCGTGGTTCCCTTGTCTGTTTTCCTCCTTTTGCTCACCAGTCTCCATGACTCAGCTGTTGTCTTTCTAACTGTGGACCGGACTAGAGGACTCTCATTCAGGACCGCCGCGCCAACCAAACCGGTGATGTCAAAGCTTAGCTTTGCAGGTGTCTTTGTGAGCTTTGAATAATAATAATAATGATGATGATATAATGATGATAATAATAATAATAATAATATAATTATTATTATACTTTTCTGATTAAAGTCGATGTTTGGTTACAGTCGCAATCTAAACCATTAGACGTCTCTTTTACATCGTTAGCATGGCTAGTGCAGCTTATCTGCCATGTAGTGAAACCAATGAGTCTCTGGGTTTTTTATGAAAATCTTTGCAGTCATGAGAACAGATATGGGGGTTCACAACATGACAACTTTTCGCCATATTGCTGTTTAACAAAGATTAAATGAAGAGGTTACCTGCTGCTGACAGTTAAGTATCTGCAGAAGAATAATCAGGGAGCAGGTGTTATCGCCCCCTACAGTCACAGATTTTCATGGGTCACAGGTTTTGCTGTAACACCAGTTTGGTGCCCTTTTAACAACAATGTATAATGTAAAATCAACATCCATACCAAAGCCCACCTGACCCAGACCAACCCCACCCAGACCAAATTCTGCTGTGGACCGCTGGATGGACACAGCCAAGTGTGCCAGGCGACTGGACAACAAAAAACTGTGGGACAGGGAAGTCCTCTGTATTTAAAACAGTTTTTTTTCTTGGTGTAATGCATTATTGGGCCTATTGCCTGGGCTAATGTTAATTATTATTATTATTGCTATTTAAATGTGCTATTTAAGAAAATTCATAGTGCTCCTAAATTTTTTTTCTGTGCTCCTAAATATTTTCATTTTGGAGCACTAGTGCTCCTTGTGAAAAAGCTAAGCGAACAGCCCTGGTAAGGGCTTTAGGTAGTGCATGTTGGAAAACCAGTGTTAATATTGGTTTGGCTTTTACCCGCTTCTGAGCTCTGAAGGAGAGACATGAAGCTGAATAGGCTGAAGAACAAGGCAGCCATTAGCCTGAGAGGAGGGGCGCTCAGTTTGAATGCAGTTGTTTGCTAACAGAAACGGTGGGGGGACTTCGGACTCTACCTTTAAGTTTTCTCTCATTGGCAACCCCCACCCCACCCCACTCCCTCAAGGCCTCATTTAAAATATGCAAATTTTCAAAAGCAAATCTGGCTGGAGTCTTGGATACAGTATGTCCCCAAGTCTTGCAAATTCACGTCTTTGGAGCAGTGACATGATTATTGGTGAAAGCCTGTTGGATGCTGATTTGCCTCAGTCCTGCGCCACTTGTCTGTGATAAGGCTTAAAATCTTGTAGTGTGAACCTGGCTTTACAGGATTTACGCCAAGACACTTTTCACACAGCTGCTAAAAAAAATGGGTTGAAGGTTTCTGTGTTCTGATGGTTTTACTGTCTTGTTTTAGTGGCCATAGAAGGTTGTAGCTGTAAGTCTTTGTTCCAACAGAAACACCTGTTCTGGGTAACTCAATTAAAAATTGGGCTTCAGAACCTGTTACCATAGTACCATCTCACTGGGCCATTTCAAATCTTCATTTGTTCCCTTTTAGAAATGAGTTCATAGAAATTGGATGGTGGAAGCCAGGTTTTCTCAGTATCAGTTTCCACAGGGCAGTGAGTTGCTCGATTCAGAGGTAATTTTGTCAGAGGAGATAAATTTATGACAGTGACTGATGTGTAATTAGCCATGTTCATTCAATAGAAACCTGTCGGTAAATGAATTTAGATTGATGTGTGAGGACAGGAACATTGAAGCAAGATGGCAGCTACCTATCCTTTGGGTTTAATATCAGCTTATTTATCATTAAATCTATGCCTTCTTCAAACAACTAACATTCCTCACAGTTAACATGAGATATTTTATCTTATATACTTTTGGCTTTGATCCACTACTATTTTAGCTCAGTGGTCTATTTCTTTTGCTAAGCCCCACACAGACAGCAGCCTAACGATGCCTCTGCTTTTCATATTAAACCATCTGCTCTAGAGTTTTTGGGGTTTTTTTTCATGCTTTGCTAAGTTAGTGGGGTGCGCACTAAATGATGCATCACAGATAATGTATTAAGCAGGAAAATGCTCTGCATAGATGTGGTTACTGGGGATTTTAATGCTCCAATCACTCCCAAAACCATATAACTGAGCAAAAATGAAGCATAGAGAGATGGCAAGGCAGCGGTCTGTGTCAATGTGCATGTATCTGCTGGAGGAAAAAAAAAGGAGGATAGACACCTGTTGAGGTGGACAGCTGCTTGGCGAAATGTGCACAGCATGGTGCATGCTGCAGGAAGATATGCCACTAAATTACAAAACCATGGTAATGCATTGTTGTCTGTAGTTGCAAGCTCCTCTTCCTGGTTTCTGTATAAGCCTTTGGTTCTCCCTGTGCTGCGACATCTTAGACTTAAGCGCAGGAGCAAAGCATGATTTTATACAGAGACAATCGTCCATTTTCAGAATGCTTGGACTGAGATGATTCAACGCCTTTCTGTCAAATTTCCCATCACGCCCACACAAGTGCAATAAATGTCAACAATAGCTTCTCACTTGTAGACAATCAAATATGTGCAATTTGTTTCAAATGTCTGGTTGAGACATGTGAACCTGAAGCTGTGAAATGTGTTTTTCTCACATTGTTTAAAATATAAAGTCTCAACACTAAGAAGAAAGAAAATATGTTATTTGTGGACTGAATTTAATGATGATGCACCACTGCAGTATTCCTTTTGGGGGCTTCTCTAGCAGATGTCTGGGATTAGTCTGATTAATTGGCGGAGCATTAGATCTTGTCATGTCACAGTGTGTTCGGGTTTTCATGTGGTCCAACATTTAGATCCTTTACTCAATTTCCTCAATATTTTCCAAGACCTGAATCTTCCTGACTCACATTAATCTTTATTTAACACTTTACAAAGATTATTTTCACTTTGACTCAATATGAATAAGAATAACTTTCCAACCAAAGCTGCATTTGGGCCCAAACCAGTCCATTAAAGCTAGTTGCTTTACCCTCTTAGCAGCTGATGCTGCCAAAAAGCCGCAGCATGGACTGGAATCTGCCCCGGCTTCAGCCTCTGTACTCATTGTCAGGCTGTTTAGCCAGTTACTGTTTCCCTTGACATGGCTTGGTTATCACAATGCCTAAAGGTAGAAGGTGTTTGCTTTGATTTATCACTGCAGAACGTTCGGAGCTGAACTCATCTACATAGGTAGGCAGGCAAGCTGAAATAGACCACAATGCGTCCAAGAAAATCCTATTGTGAAAATCCTATAGTGCTTTATTCAAAGCAGTGAATCACAGAATGCAGGCCCATTGTGTCGAAAGTGTGCTAACCCAATTGCAGCAAGCATAATGAGAAAGTGACCATTCGTGTTGCTTCACTTTGGAGAACTTGCTGCTTTTTGAAAACCTATCTTAGCTTTGCTTTATATAATTTAAATCCCCCAGGGTAGAGAGACTGGTGAATCTGTGATACCATTAGCTGGTTTGCTGGTTCTGTCTCTGTGTCCTAGAAACTGCAAGGCTTTAAATGATCCCACCGTCTATCCTTGGATATTTATAAAGGTTACATAACATTTTCCTAGGGACTGGTCAATAAAGCCACTGTTTCACACAGTGCCACAGAAGTTGCTTCTATTTTAGTGATGTGTCTGCTTTAGTTTACAAATTTAGTAAATTAATCAGCTTGCTTTACCATTCAAGTTTGTAATTTTTCACTTCTGGTGTCTGAGCCCTGTTTTGGTTTATTCTGTCTCCCTTTCTCAAATTTTGATGTGCTCTAATTTGGTACAGCTCAGGAATTTTTTTTCTTGTCAGTGTCAACTTGCAAAGAATTCAAAAGAAAAACAACATTGGGTTCCGTACTTTTAGTGCCAAAATGTAAGCCAAATATCAATCAATGATATTAACAAGTAAATGAGGCGACCTGTCCATGGTGTACCCTGCCTCTCGCCTGATAATAGCTGGGATAGGCTCCAGCAACCCCCGCGACCCTGAACTGGATAAGCGGTACAGAAAATGACTGACTGACAAGTAAATGATAAATGATTTTTCTTCCTGTTTGTTACTCTTGAAGTGAACTATAACCCAAAGTTTCCATCTAAAATTACCTAAACACTGCATTAAAATAATTTATTTCTTAAAATTGTTGTCAGGGAATTTAGCTCTTAGAAGAGCATCTGTTTATGAATTTCTTTCTTTTTTTTTTTTTTCTTCTCCCAAATGCTCTGTTTACCTTTGGGACGGGGCACAAAACCAGCTGTGTATGAAACTTCCATCTGTGCTTACATTAGTCAGGTCATGGTTTGTTTAGCGTGAACGTGCTGTACTAAAACTGCACAGCGTTTGTATCATTCCAGGTGCATTTTGTCCCTTTACAGAAACATGAATAAAGCTCTGTCCAATATCAAAAGGCGAATGCACTTAAGGACAAAGGCAAAGCTGCATTTGTTTTGTTGAACATCATCCTTCCAGACTCAATAAAAACAATTCTTGTAAGATGTTCATTGCATAACAGTAGCTTTTTATGAAAGCACTCTTATGAATTCTGTGGGAGTTTGAGCATATTTAGTGTAGACGATGTTATTAGATGTGACAGTTTAGAGGAACATTTAAATTTGAATGCAGCATTTGAAAAGTGTAGACAATAAAAAAAAAAAAAAAACATGTAACAATGTTTTCTGGAACTTGTCAAATATTAAAATGTTCCATTAACAGTGAATACACATCTTGGTTTTTACACATCCGGGTTCATTACTTTGCACCTACTCTCCACTTGAGGCTGTATGCCTGAAAATTAATAGCAAGATGCTATTTTCAGATAACACAGTGAATACAGGCTAATATGAGCAGCTCTATTTATGACTATGTGGCAAAATAATTACCCAGTTAACAAGTCCAAACACATAAGCACAGACTGCTGTAAAAATTATGAAGGTTATTGGGCAAAGCTGTTGTTATGGGGATAAGTTGTGAATTGCATGTTAAGTATATACGTGCTGTCTGTGCTGGAATTAACAAATGTTGGGAGCATTTCATTATAGTTACACAACCTCCACTAATTGTGTAATTAACTGCAGACATGATCAGGAAAAGTACTGAAATATTGCATTAACCAGTTCACCTTTGTGGGAGTCAGTAATAATAATTGGGCTTTTGCGGTGCTAATAGCCATTACTTTGCTTCAACAGCCTCTGGAAGACTTACACATGATGAGCAATCTATTGAAAAATCTTTACATATCGACATCCTTGGTTTGGTACCAGTAAGATATATTTTTTCCCTGCTGCATTATCAACTTTAGATGGCAGCTGAAAAAAAACAAAGAAGAACAACAAAAAAACCCTTGAACCCAAATATCTTTATTGATGCTGATGCTCATGATTATAATGTTGTTAGAAATAATAGCCTACATTTTTAAGTTAATCTATTTATTCAAATCAAAATAAAAACCTGTTAAATGTGCCATTCTAATGAACAAGCAACCCTTGGAGAGACATTTTGTTTAAAATGCTTCTCAGGTGCACTTTCCCATAACGACTAAACCCACCCGATGTCCTAAAAGCACTCTGCACTGATCATAGATTTCATTTTCTATACCACACAACTCAACATCTGTTTGTGGTAACTGCTTTTTCTATTTAAAAAAAAAAAGATGTAAGTGGCCATCACTGAGGCTACCAGATTTTGGTCCTGCCACACCCAAACAGCAGGAGGGCTGGACTGTCCTTTCCTTCCCCTTTTACCTCTGAAAATCCATCTGCAAAACATTTAATGTTTTTGATGTTTTGAGTTTGAGGCTCTTGAGCTTTTTGACTTTGCTGTGCAGTTATTATTTTCACCCTCTGAGCGCTTGCCATCGCATGAACCGGTTAGAAAATTCTGCTTCTAAGTGCCGTGATTAGTACCAAACTGTTTTTCCTATTCCAGCCCTGTTCCCCATTCAGCCAGCGTTTGTGATTATCAGTGATCCCACAACTGGAAACATTTTATCCTGTCAGTGAAAACAAATTCTTTGTCATATACAATACAGTAATAATCCCCTTTTCTAAAGTTGGGATGGGGAATGCACAATAGACCTATGGGGGGGTTGAACTTCTAACACTGTAATAAATTTTAACAGTCTTCTTAAGCAACACGCAGCTGTTTTCCACATGTGCTATCTTCACCAATAATTACAGGCTTTTATAATTATCATATTCATTTGTGATTAATCGTTTTTGAATGATGACGTGAACTCTATGTCCCAAGCCCTATGGATGTTATACACATGTTTCACTTCCACATCCACTAGTGATGTTGGAGTTCGCTGGCCTTCCAGTGCCTCTGGCTCGTCTACTAATTGCCAGTCTTTTGCAAGAAGAGCCAGAGTACACAGATTAGCATGCTAATAAAACTATTAGTCATTAAATATTGGGGCACCACACTCTGATTGTTATATTTAATTTGGCATGCCTTATGTACTTAATGAAATGCATTATTAATTAGGCTTAATGTGGGGCTGTTTGCAAGGATTTCAAATTGCCTTTAACCTAAGCTCATAAGCTTGAAGTGTCTTGTAAATGATGTTTTATAATTTAGTGTGCTTTAAATCTATATTTAAAGCATGAGGTATTTTGCATTGAATCAGGAATTATGGTAATATACTAGATTTGAGTAACAGCAGTCTGGTAATATGAGCTAGCAAACAACACCTGGTCTCAAACTTTTGTTCAAATTTCTGAAATTTGACTGGCGCCCTCATGGAAATGGTACACCTTTATTTTCCCCAACGTAGACTGCACAGTTTTGAGAGAGAGCACCTAAACAATGAGTAAACTGTATCCCTAAAAGAATACTTTAGGCTGGTTGAGAATATGTGCTTTGATGGATTAAAGGTATTGTATTAAAGTTAAATGTGTCAGTTCTTGTCAGCTTTCTTTGAATATATCTGTCAGGGTGTTTTAAGGTTGATGCCAGACTTCCACATTGAGGCTGTAAAGGAAAAAGCTAAAGCCAAACTTTACACTGCATCCAGAATGTGGGAAAAACGTTACCAACATTTTAGCCTGCTGACACTGGCTTCCTCTGAAAATCTATATTGATTTGGATTTCATCTGAAGTATTTAAACCATGTTCTAGGGATTTGATTCAGCATGAGCTGACCTTGAATTCATCTTGCACAGCCTATATAACTGTGTGAACTCAGATCAGAGGGCACTGGGTTTTATCTGCTTGAGTTCATAGATGTTGAGCAACATTGTGCCTTTGTGTCATTTCTTTGAGCAGAGGTTGCTTTCATTTCACTGCTGTGGCCTCTGGTGTTTGAATTTGGGTGGCGTTCTTTTTTCATAGTTTAATGTTTTATGAGTCATATAAAAGGATTTACAAGCCGGTGGCACGTGCTTTGGTCGTGATTAATCCTTTCCTCTCAAACACAGCAAGTCATCATGAGGCGCATTGTTTCTGTGAAATCGATTAAGATAGGCCTCGTTAATGGTCCATGTGTGTCCTTAGACAGAATCATTCTTGTTAAAACAGACGTGAGCAAAGGCCAATCACAATGTTTAATCTTTGTCTCAGAGAGTTACAGCGATGTTTCCACTTTACATTCAGCTCATGTTGACAGCAGGGCACCTACTGGCAGAAAAAACAGCATTTACTAATATTACTGATCATTATTCTGCAGTTAACTCATGATGAGCTGAGACAAAAGCTTAACACAAAAATCAACCAGAACAAAAATAATCTTTCTCTGTGTCTAAACAGTTAGATCACTGTTATATTGCATCAGCTATATATCTGTAGCAGGTGGGTCTGACCGGTGAAAGTCCTAATTAGGATTACTGGACCAGCATTAACATGCATTGCTGGGGTTTGCCCTACTTGCCGCAAGCTCTGAATGCTCATCAACCACTTGACTCCAGTTCCAAGAATCAGCACACCCAGGACGAGGCAGATTAGAACAAAGCTCTCGCTGAATAAAAACTTCCATTTGGGCAGCACACACACAGGAAATGAGAGCATGGTTTGGAACAGTAAAACTGCACTCGGGTTTTTTGTTCTGTTTTGTTTTCTAAAGGTTTTATGTTGTCAGAGGCTTAGGAAACCCGTCATTAGTTTTTAATGAGTCGATGACCGATATCTTAACCCTTATATTGTATTCGGGTCATTTTTTACCTGTTTTCAACTTTAGAAATGTCAAAAGTGCCATTTACAGTTTTTTTTTATTGGAACAAGATTTGATGAGAGCCTCAGAAACAGCTATTTTAACACAACAAAAGACGTTTCTTTTAGGATTGATTTTAAAATGATATTATTTGTTTTTAAAGTGCTTAATGGTCTTGCCCCTCCTTACCTGTCCAAACTTTTGCATATTCGTAACCCAACCAGAGCTTTAAGGTCAGCAAACCAGCTCTTGTTGGAAATCCCTAGAGCTAGGTACAAGCATTGGGGTGATAGGGTGTTCTCGCTGGGCTCAGACTCTGGAGCAAACTGCCTCCTGGCATTTTACTTTATAACAGACTTTGGCTTTTTTAAAGCCAGGCTCAAAACGCATCAATTTAGACTGGCCTTTAACACCCAGTAAATTGGTTATATATTTTCATATTTTATTTGTATTTACTTGTATTTGCTTATTATTTTCTTCATGCTGTTTTTATTCTCTTTCTCTGATGTTTTTATGGAAAGCACTTTGGTCACCTTGTGTGCTGTAAAGGGCTATATAAATAAAAATTGATTGATTGATTGATTTAAAAAAATTTTGAGTCAATTCTGATGATCTCTAAAATAAATAGTTACATTTGTGGTGTTCCGGGTCAAATTTGACCCGGCATAGTGGTAGCTGCACGCAAATGAAAAGCTATGGGTTGCTATGTGGATTAGATATGGCTCACTTTGTCCCACCTCACACACACTGACACACACACATGCCTACATGCACACGCACGTGTACACGCATGTGCACGCACACACTTAAACACATAATCTTATCCGTCTTCCATGTAAACACAAATTTTCTGCTGAATGTTGGCAGATTCTGGGTAAGATGTGATCAGTTTTATTCTACAGTATGCCATCAACCAACATCAGCTCAACTTTAGCTGTCTTTGAGGGTATTGACCTCATTGTTGGTCATGAAAATGATGCTGAGGACAAAAAATAGCAGAACTGATGAGGATGTGTCTGGGAGTTATGTTGATGTTCCCTCCTTAACAAGAAGGTATATCTGATGAACAGGATGACTAAGATGACACAGATGTTCAGAAATGTGACATTTCATGGTCATTCAGCCCTTTTAACACTCGATGCAGAGCACAATCAGAGAACGCAATCAGAATGACCCCTAAACCTAACCTGCTGAAAATGCTGCGTCCCACACCAAAGAAATAAAGACAACAGACCATCATCTCATGGGAAGGTCCTGCTGAAAATGACCAACATGGAGGTAGAAGGGTGTTCAGCAGGAATTGGAGGAAGACTGACAAACCACAATTGCATTATTACATGAGACTGTTGATCCTTGCTCAGATGTATAGACCTTGTAATGTGGCTCCTGCCAGCTTCTGGAGCGGTTCGTCAAGATATTTTTCATGGTATCATGACACTTCAGACATTCATGTACTGATCCACGTTTACTGTTGGAAGAAAAGAGCTACTTGGCAAGTAAATGCCAAACTTGCCATCATTGGGAATGTTTGGAGCAAATATGGAGCAACCGTCATTCATCAACTATCACCATGTATGATCAAACACTGTAATTCATGCATGTAAACTAACACAGACAAAATCATTTTTTAACAATTGCCAATTTACCATTATTTTCAATTTGCATGGCCATGCTGCCAGTCACATTTGAGCATCTAGATTTATACAAATATATGAAAACAGAAAGAAAGGCTATATTCCATTGCAAGTGAAGACAGAAGTAAGTGATGAGGAGAGTGCATTGCGTTGTCTTGTATTATAACCATGTGACACCTGAAAGTTTAAATTTGTTGTTTTATTTTATCTTTTCTTTACCTGCCAAGGGACTGCTGGTGCTAATTATCTTGCTAATGATAATCCAAGATGTTTACCTCTGTTGCTACATATGTTCATTAGTATGTACTGTCCCTATCAAATAAACAAAAAGTTTGAAGATGGAATAAATGCACAGAGTTTTAAGGCTTCTCATAAAAATACTGAATGCAAAAAAGTTTTTAACACACAAACCATTAATTTATTGCAAAATTAAGCTAAAATATAGGGCTGCAAATGTCTTAAATTAATAGCTGTTTGGGAGTTGAAAGAGCCGGCTCTTCTTTGGGAGCCAAATCAAAAAAGCCAGCTCTCTGAAAAGAGACGAATTTCCCAACATTTCTGACCAACGCAGCCAAGCAGCTGCGTGTCTGACTGCAGGTGTGTGCAACAGAGTCCTGCAACAGTTCGGATACCCGACTGTAACCCGCAAAAACACTGTTTATCAGATAGAAATGACAAAGATTAATATCACGGTTAAGGTGTGGCCAGATATTTATGTAGTTCGGGTGGGTCGCGGTGAGGATAAGTTTCTTTTTCGTTGGACATGACGTGTTTTAAACATCAGACGCTGGGATCATTTCCAGCAGGCAGATACACTGATGTGAACCAGGGGCAGAGAACACAGTTACAACCAGGGATGATGATCTTTTATGCAGGAATCTCTGAATCAAGTAAATAAAGCTCCTACATGGTAAAATGACAGAGACTACCATAAATTTAGGAAATAAATGTGCGACGTGCGGGTCATGTTTGACAGGGAGAGCCGCGGTTAGTGGGTCTCGGTTCAGACGGATGCGGGTTGGTAAACCTGCAGAACTCTGATGTGCACGCGGCTGCAAGTGATGGTGGGCGTGCCCACCGAGAAGAGGATGCAGCTACTTTTTAAACTTTTGGCAGACAGATTAATGCAGAATAGGTGGACGTTTCCTGCATTATGAACGTCTGTCAGACCAGAGGTTAACATTTTTGTCCAGTCTCATCTCGTTAATAGAAATTTACACACATCTGGTCATGTTTTAGTCATCATATAGACATGTTTAGCTCGTCACTGTCTTGTCGTCATGAAAAAAAAGGGGCATCAACGAAATGATTTCATCATCGTCATCGTTAACGAAAGCAACACTGACCATCACTGAAGACGTTGGCAGCTTTTGAACACAGTACAAGGGTTAAATGGCCCTGCATGAGAATCTATATACATGAGAAAATATTAAAGGATAAGTTAAGGGTGTATTATATTTCTAGTAGATTCTTTTGTCGTGTCAGGGAACCAGGGAGGTTAAAAGTTTCTTCCGTCAGTCATCTACTGATGAAGCAGGTGAGGATATAGTATCTTTGAAAATGGGCTTTAGGGGGATGGCAACAATCTTCTTGATACCTGTTTCACTCTACTCACAAAACTTTAGGGATATTCAGCTTTTTGCATGATGTCAGAATGAACCTAAAATGCAAAAACAACAAAAAAAAAAAAACTTTTGCCTCAACAAATAATGGCATGTCAGCTGAAGACATTTCTCTGGGAAAACATGTTTTGAAGATTGAATTAATGTGACTTCTTTCAACAGTAGCTAAAGTCACAAACTCAGAGTTCTATGATTGTTGTAAATTAAGCATTGCCTCATTTATCTTCTGTAACTGCAGAGTGACAATAAATGCAAAGCTATAAAATGCAGGGATGTCGATCATCATTTAATCCCAAAACAGATTAGAAAATGAAAATGAAGCATCCTGACACAGTTTGCATTTTGTGTTATTTCACTTAGATTAACATTTTATGCTTTAGACTGTCATTCAGATCTGGGGTCTGTTGCATGAAGCAGGTTTAATGAAAACCCTGCGTTGTTTAACCCTGAAAATCGGGAAACTCTGGGTTTTCCGTAACACAAAGGTAGGTAACTCAACCCCGGGAAAGAGGACTAACTCTAGCCTGTTTCACGAAAAGGGGTAACTTAAACCCTCGGTAAGTTACCATAGCAACAGACTCTCTGAAACTAACCTGGTCAGGAGCTGGTCAATGTGGAGAAACCTTGAGTTTCTCGTTGTCTCCGCCCACTTTCAGCCACACTCACCGTTTCATTTCCTCATTCATTCCTTCAGTCAGCGGCGAGTTTTGGCTGCTGCCATCTCGAATAAAACATGTTAAAAATAAATCAAAGTTGGTAGGTTACAGACGAGTCCTTCCGATAAGGATTTCATGTATGAAGATGCTGCATGACTGCAGAGAGTTAAACATTCAGAGATCGTTATCAGACCACGGATAGAACTTTCATTTCCCGACAGTTGTCATTTCTGGCATTACAGTTACACATCAGTCTATTATCTACATACACAAGCTGATCCGTCCATATGTTTGTGATATTATCAGCTGGATGTGACAGCTGGAGGTCCTGTCTCTGTTTCCGAGAGATGGTCTCCCCTGATTATTTGATCATACAGTACATCTGTCTCTGGGTCAAGGTGCATGTCTGACATGCGGAAAGCTGGGGTTCAATCCCAGGTGTAACTTATTTCATGTTGCCGTACGCTTTCCCCTCAAACCAGATAGGCTATTGTTTATTGCCCTGCGTTCTTTCGCAAATAGATTTTTTTTTTTCTTTTATTGGAGATGCAGGGCATTTGAGAAATGCGACGGTTATATTTCCTCTTAATGCTGCCGACAAGAGCGCTCAATTTAAATGAATAAAAAGGCTGCAGTAAAAGTATAAAGCTGGATTTGAACGTCAGCCTTCGAGGTGGTCGGCAGGTGTGCTAACCATTCGACTAAACAGGTGTCTGTGCGCAAAATCACCTGGAATCATACTGACAGGATCCGAGACTGTCGCGTCACCATTAATCAGTTCTACTCTATAACAGCATTGTGATTGTAAAGCACACATATCTTCTCCACGCCGTCTTTCTTTTTTGCAGCAGCAGCAGTTCAAACTTGCCATATGAGGCTTTAGAAGTTATAGTCTGATTCAATGGCGAATGCAACCACCAATTGCGTCGACGTTGCCATGGTGACTCGTCGAATCTCGGCTCATAGGTGGATGCACTATCATACTCGATGTATTTCCCCCTCGGGCTGCCACTGTTCTCAAGCAAGCTTTGCATGTCGGGCGACCTTCTTCTTCCAAGCCATGGCCGTGTGGCTTTTTACGGTGGCCAAAGTAATCTCAAACAGCTGACCTGTTCCGCTTAAACAGAGGAAAATTTTAATACATACAATACTTTAAGAAAAAAAAAATGCTCATACTGCAAGATCAGTATGATGGAAAATTTTTGTAGTTTTGAAACCTTGACTTTTTCATACTGTGGTATACCTTGAAACTGATAACTGGCCCATGCCTCGCTGATTTTAATTGGAGAAAAATTCATCTCTCCGATTGAAATCTTTCCAATCATATTTCACCTGATGTGTGACATGGACGCTGGAAAAAGTGATCTGGTCAGTTGTATTAACTTGGACAAATTTAATATGTCTGTAAGGTTTTTGACATGCTTCCTAATTTGGAAAAGGGGGGATTTCTTTTTTTTTTTTAATTTATAATCTTAAGACCATTGGAATGCCCACCGGGCTTAAGGGGTTAACTCTTTCAGTTTTTAACAAAAACACTACATCCCCCAAGTCCCGTTCAGTTTCGCTTCCACCATCTTCCCTGAATCTGCTATGTGACGTAACCCCCGCATGGTTCAAGCATGCGCAGGTAGTATTTCACAGAAATGATCGGTATGAGTCCTTACATGCTCATTTTTCCTCCTGATCTGATCATGAAAAGGTTTAAACCATCCCTCATGATCAGATTGAACATTCTTTCTGATCAAGGCTGATCGGATCAGCTGACATATTTAAATGACCCATTTTTTTGTGATTGGCATTCAATTGGATCATTACTGCTCCATGTAAACACAGCTGATTTCAATCTCTGCTGCTAATAGACGTTTAAAGATTAAAGCAAAGCAGCAGTGCATTCAACTCTGTTTCCAATGAAACAGAGAGAAGGTTTAACAGCATTTATTCCTGCAGCAGCACAGATGGAGTGAAAGCCGTAGCTGTCTCACAAATTCACTGCCATGGGCGCTCATGTAGAGACTTGTGTGGATATTTGACTTCACAAATCACCCTTGGTACGCTGTGTGTGCTTGTATCTTTGCTTTTCTTTATGAACAAGTGTTTGTTTACTGCTTTGTTTGTGTAGTAAAAAAGCTGTGCTTCTTCTGATTTCTTAACATTATCTATGTATGACAGATGGGCCATGTTGCAGGGTTAGGTATTTTATTGGAATGAGTTTCAACATGTATCATAAATGGATATCTACATGTTTCCAAATAATTTTGTTTTTAACTGGAAATCCAAAATATTCCTGCTCTCTGTCATAACTGCATCAATAAGACATTTCTATGTTAGGATTCTGAAGTGTGAGAGAAATAACCAGACAATCGTGTCTGATCCATTTGATGTTGTCAGTGCCAGGTTGCTGTGGGCCACAGTGAGTCAGAGCCACACCACTGTGTGTTAAACCTAACCAGCTTTGGTGTCTCCATGACAGGATTACCACATCAAATGTGAGGGCAGGCTCCTGCAGTGGCATCCTGTTATTACAGGCCCTTTCATGTCCTGTTAAGACCCGAGGCTTCACTGTATGCCCTCTCCCAAATCCCCACTGTAACTAGGACATGATGAAGGTTCTGTGTCGCTACATGAACGTGCATGCATTCACTTGTGTCCAGTTGTAAATATTAACCACGGCCTTGGGATTCTGTCCCTTTTTTGGAGGTGGGGGGGTGGGGGTGGACATTGTTAATGTCCACATGATCAAACAGAATGTTGTTTAGGGTTTTTTTTTTTTTTTTTTTTTTATAATCCTCACATTCTTAATACACAAATTAGCTTTGACTGATTATTGTTCTTTTCTAAAGAAAAGAATAAACTTTCATTTAAATTCAATTCAAATAACTTTATTTGTCCACAATGGGCAATTCAAAAGGGCAAAGAAATAGCTTAAAAGACAAGTTGCAGACACACAAATAAGTCACACTCCCCATGCCAAAGCAAGCACATACAGGTTATGAATTTAGAAAAGATTCAAATTAAAGACATTGAGAACATAAGTGAAACACATAAGTTAAAAGTAATAAAAACTTAAAATTGCTGGTAATAAGTAAAGTGTAGTGCATTTAGCCCTGTTCTAGGATTTAACAATAAAGATCCAGAGTTGAGAAGCTAGACAGCCCTGGGGACAAAGGTTGCCCCTCCTCCTCTTTGCCCTGCACCCTGGACAACAGAGTCTGCATCCTGAAGGGTACCACTCAAACTCAGAATGCAGAATGTGAGAAGTCTTAAGATAGGCTACTGTGTGCTTTCTCTATCGTCTGTCACACAGTGCAGTGAGAGTACCGACAGGCTGCCGATGAGTTTAGAGCAGACCTTCACAGTGTTTAACAGATGGCTTCTGTTCAGCAATGTGATGAAATAAGACCAGCTATTACAAGAGAAGGTGATCACATTTTCAATAAAAGCATAGTCAAATGTACAGTAGTAAGGATGGTCTTGCTAACCCCAAAGGATTTTAGTTTTCTGAGCAAGTACTGTCTCTGATGGCACTTCTTTAAAATCTCCTCTGTGTTAGAGGAAAACTTGAACAAATACTTGTACTCCTGAACAACCTGGCATCCCTTGAATGATAGTGGTGACAGCTTCAACCAACTGCCTCTATTTAGAGCAGGAACTGCCACACCACCTGAGTCCTGCAGAGGTGAGCCATGATGGTATCTGTGACCAGAGATCAGGCACAGTGGGACTGTGTCATCAGCAAATTTGACCAGATGAACATACAGTGGTTACGGAAAGTATTCAGTATTAAAGCTTTAAACTTTTCACTCTTTGTTTCATTGCAGCCATTTGCTAAAATTAAAATTTCATTTTATTTGTCATTTATGTACACCAAGCACCCCATCTTGACAGAAAAAAACAGAAATGTGGAATTTCTTGCAAATTTAGTAAAAAAGAAAACTGAAATATTACATGGTCAAAAATATTCAGACCCTTTGCAGTGACACTCACATTTAACTCATATTGCCTCCATTTCTTCTGATCTGCCTTGAGATGGTTCTACACCTTCATTGGAGTCCAGCTCTGTTTAATTAAACTGATTGGACTTGATTAGGAAAGGCACACACCTGTCTATATAAGACCTTACAGCTCACAGTGCATGTCGGAGCAAATGAGAATCATGAGTTTGAAGGAACTGTCCAAGGAGCTCAGAGACAGAATTATGGAAAGGCACAGACTTGGCCACAAAAGAATTTCTGCAGCACTATAGGTTCCTAAGAGCATGTTGGCCTCCATAGCCCTTGAATGGAAGAAGTTTGGGACAACCAGGACTCTTCCTACAGTAGACCCGGCCATCCAGCCAAACTGAGCAGACGTTGGAGAAGAGCCTTGGTGAGAAGAGCCTTGGTGAGAGAGGTAAAGAAGAACCCAAAGATCACTGTGGCTGAGCTGCAGAGATGCAGTAGGGAGATGGGAGAAAGTTCCACAAAGTCAACTATCACTGCAGCCTCCACCAGTCGGGGCTTTATGGCTTTGTGGCCCGACGGAAACCTCTCCTCAGTGCAAGACATATGAAAGCCTATATACAGTTTGCAAAAACACATGAAGGACTCCCAGACTGTGAGAAATAAGATTCTCTGGTCTGATGAGACCAAGATTGAACTTTTTGGAGTTAATTCTAAGCAGTAACCACGTGTAGAGAAAACCAGGCACTGCTCCTCACCTGCCCAATACAATCCCAACTGTGAAACATGGTGGTGGCAGCATTATGCTATGGGGGTGTTTTTCAGCTGCAGGGACAGGATGACTGGATGCAATTGAAGGAAAGATGAATGCGGCCAAGTACAGAGAGATCCTGGACGAAAACCTCTTCCAGAGTGCTCAGGACCTCAGACTGGGCCAAAGGTTCACCTTCCAACAAGACAATGACCCTCACCACACAGCTAAAATAACAAAGGAGTGGATTCAGAACAACTCTGGGACCATTCTTGACTGGCCCAGCCAGAGCCCTGACTTAAACCCAATTGAGCATCTCTGGACCTGAAAATGGCTGTCCACCAACATTCACAATGCAACCTGACAGAACTGGAGATGATCTGCAAAGAAGAACAGCAGAGGATCACCAAATCCAGGTGTGAAAAACTAGACGCATCATTCCCAAGAAGACTCATGGCTGTACTAGCTCAAAAGGGTGCTTCTACTCAGTACTGAGCAAAGGGTCTGAATACTTATGACCATGTGATATTTCACTTTTTTTTTTTTTTTTTAATAAATTTGCAAAAAATGTCTACATTTCTGGAATTTTTTTTCTGTCAAGATGAGGCGCTGAGTGTACACTCATGAGAAATAAAATTAACTTTTTTGATTTTGGCAAAAGGCTGCAATGAAACAAAGTGTGAAAAGTTTAAAGGAGTCTTTCCGTACCCTCTGTATGTAGAAAATGACATATTTAAATCAAAGGCATGCATGTGTACAGGTTCACATGCGCATAAAGTCTAAGATAAATGGATTCGACAAACTGTGCATGCATCTAAAGTCAGTATGACTGATTTGACATTAACTTTACCCCGTGTTATATTGTCCATGAAGAAACTCCTCTTTTACAGAGATTTTCTCTTTATTGCTGTAAATAGGGCCAGCGGCTGCACCAGCATTCTGTATTGACTCAAATGGCACAAGTTTCATTACTCGCCACTGCTTATTCACTGCAAAACAAAACAAATAACCAACCTTGAAATTTGAACAGTGTCAGACTGAACAAATTAAATGTGGCAAAATGTCAACTGGTGTTACATTTCTGGAGTCTTCTTAAGCAGAGACCTGACACGGCTTTGTATTTTCCATTGAGGCAATGAGCTAAATGTATGTCAGAATAACCTCCAGGTATTTGTTGTTAAATCAAATGTTTGTTTAGTCCAATATCAATAGATTTTCCACAACAGCAACAGAATCCCAATTCACCTCAAACTCTTTATTAAATCAGGAAAGAAAATCCCCCCTCAAAACCCTGTGGGACAGAGAACATTGCAGCAGAGCTGTAGGTGGTAAATTAGTAATTGCAGTATATGAACAGAAAGTTGTAACAGTTAGCAAAAATCCAAAGTGCAGCGATGGGATTATAACTGTACAATAGGATTATGATGGATCCAAGACTAACGTAGCAAATGCAGAACAAGAAGAGGCAAATACAAAGAAATGAATCTTCAAAAATATGAACCCAGAGGTGTAATTTAATAATAAGTTCACACCACTCACTGTCTTTGTTATCAGGGATTAAGGGTAGGTTAGAGGAAGGGTTGCTTGATTCTTTCTAGAAATGCAAGTGTTTTAATTAACCACAAGTTTCACCATTTCTTGACATTTTCTAAAAGTTTATTTTTTTTTATCTGGGTGAGGGATTTTCAGAACAACTGGGGCATGCAGATTTAGTTAATATACACAGAAATGTTTTGCGTATTTAAAATTATATCTATTTCTTATCAAGTTCTAGGCCCCCTTAAGAAAATCAGAGTCAAACCGTAAAAGGCATTTAGCCTTCTCAACTACGGCTTCAGTGAATAAAGTGCAGGCTATGGTGGCCTGTAGCCAGAGCCAAGATAAAGAAATGTTGCTGCTCAGCAGGTTATTACCTCAGGCTTAGAAGAGATAACCTGATCTCTGCTGCTTCCTCTCATCACTCTCTTCACCAGCCTCAAACAGCAAATCCGTCATTTCCACATCCTGAACTAACCACTAACCACAGTGTTTGCTGCAGGTCTCTGACTCAGAGTATGTGATGGTCTGAGCTTGTCAGTTTTAAGTACTGATGCGATTTTAACCTTTTATTATTTCTTTATTACTGTGAATGTGTTCAATGCATTCACAGTTGTTGAGTTCCTCCTGATGCGACGTTTGGCATGCTACTCCTCCTGCACTGTTTGTGCCACTGTGGCCGTTCTGGGATCAACATGTTCTGCGTGTTCTGCGTGTTCTGCAGATGCCTGCTATATCTTTTCACGTCTCTAACTTCTATACTTTTTCAGTTATTTAGCATTTTGTGACTTCATATACATTTTGCTGGACATATTCTGGCCCTCTTCAGGCCAAGATGAAAAATTTCAGCCAAAAGCATTCCAAACCCCATTCATGGTTTCACCCACCCGCTTATGTGGCCTGTTATGATGGTCTAGTGGTTAAGCAGACATTCTTGAATCATCCAGTGATTTAGATCCTGTGGTCAAGGGTTCAAGCCCAGCTGGAACACCATGCAGAGTTCTTAAACTTTTACTCTGCTTCATGATTGCACTCATTGTCCTCAGCTGTGCCACCATTGGCCAGCTCTGCAGTCACAAGAGTACTCATCCAATCAAATGGTTGCATTTAAAAAGTCTAAAATTTATTCAAATCTTAACCCGCTTGCTTGCATGCTTATTTTTCACAGTTTACAGCATTGTGGAAAGCTCAAAATGCATTCCATAGCACCATTTGGCCAAGTATCTCTGCCTCCACCCATGTGTTTGCCAGTGGCATACTGGTCTTGTTTTAATGGAACAGCCTCCCAAGCAGAAGATCATGAGTTCAACTCATGAATATCTGTGTTGATTTGTTGCCATTTGTTTTCATAAGAATAAATTGTTTATGGATTTATGGATTGTTTATGTCAAGCTTGATACTTTCACTCACACAGCAAGGTATACAGTTCATTCTTTCAACAACAGTATTGGATCTGCATGGGATATCGGCCGATACGCTCAGCCCAGAGGCCTCATTTATAAAGCTTGCTTACGCACAAAACAGGGCCTGAAAATGGCGTAAGTGATTTTCAACGCAAAGTTTCTCATTTATAAAAACAAAGCTGACGGGAATATGTTCTTAAACGTTGCGCACAAACATTTTGGAGACGGGGAAACTGGCGGCGCCGCTGGTGATGATGAACTTAGGTGTAAGGCAATAAAGGCACGCACCTCTTCATTGAAGGTATGGGAATATTAGGGATGGGGAATCTGAAGCCTCATGAAACAATAAGACGCTGTGACACAACTGCCCCTGGTAGCTGTGTCTCATGGTGCTGTCTGCACACTGCAAAGTGCGCAGACTGTGTAGGTTATGGAGTGTGCTATGAAGTCCACACACTGCAGCCTCCTGAAACGGTAGGCTACTGAAATGGGACATCCTAGCCAACGAGAATTTCCCATAGTGCTCCAGTCCCTTTGCATAGCAACTGCAGACTCCACAGCTTTCTAGAGACGGCATTCTTTCCACTTATTCCTTCAAATACGTTGTGCAAACTAAATTGGAACAGGACATTTTATTCCTTTTCATTTATCTATCGTTACATGAACGTTTACACCCCATTAACTGCTCGTTAACATCTGAATAATGTCAAACAAATGCATTTTCTGAGGCAAAAACTCTCTTTCTAAGCTTGTCTGCATATTTCTACATTTTCCACAGAGACTTTGTTGTTTTTAAACACTTCATTTAACATTTAAAAATCCACAAATATATCCCAATATTATACTCGCTGCTCTGCTGCTTATTCCCTCCCATCTTGTGCACAATGAATTCTGGGACAGGAGAGGCCACGAAGGATGCATCACATGTATCCTACGTTTCAGGCCAAATGGAGTGCGGGTTTGTAGGGTGGACTCGGAGGCTCCTTCAGACGGTTTTGAAATAGGACAGTTCTTGATGCGCCGCTGTGATGTATGCAGCCAACAAATCCACACTTCGCAGTGTGCAGACTGCAACATGAGACACAACTGATGTCTTGACACATTTGAGACCTGTTTGAGCTCCATCTGCTGGCCGTGGATGTGTAATCCAACTGAGGGAAATGCTGCCTGGAGCTGTCTTGTCTCTGACTCAGTGTAAAATAAAATATACGTTCTCAACCTTATTTTAGTGTTTCCTCCGTTGGTAATATCTTAATTACCCTTAATTATGTGTTGGCTAATTTCAAGAATAAATAACATCTAAACAAATGAGTTATAAAAAAAATTCACCCCCCTCACAGCTGACATGATGGTAAACTTGACTTAATAAACCTAAAATTATTTTTTGAACCGGGCTGTAAACATGTTTATTTCTGGTGCGAAGTTGGCCTTTTTAACATGGGAGTCTATGGGGATTTGCTCAGTCTTGCAGCCAGCCCCTAGCGGATGAAGAGAGAACTACAAAAAATGGCTTCTTATGGGTAGCGTCATAGTTGGCCACCAAAGGTTGTCGCTTGTTCCAGGTGCATTTCTAAACTTCTGAAAGTTCCAGTGAGCACCATTGGGGCCATCATCCGGAAGTGGAAAGAACATGGCATCATCATAAACCAGCCGGGGCCAGGTGCTCCTTGCAAGATTTCAGACAGAGGAGTCAGAACAATAATCAGAAAGGTTCTCTAACAGCCCAGGACCACTCGTGGAGAGCTTCAGAAAGACCTAGAATCAGCAGGTATAGTTGTTTCAGAGAAAACAAGAAGTAATGCATTCAACTGCCATGGCCTTCATGCACGCAGACCACGTATGACTCCACTTCTGAAGAAAAAGCATGTTGATGCTAATTTGAAGTGTGCAACACAACATCTGGACAAACCAATGACATTCTGGGAATGTCAGATGAGACTAAAATTGAATTCTTCAGATGCCAGACGACACAATATGTTTGGAGTAGAAATGGCACTTCACTTGATCCCAAAAACACCATAGCAACAGTGAAATTTGAAGGTGGAACATCATGGTGTGGGGCTGTGTTTCAGCATGTGGTGCGGGCAGACTTCATATCAATAAAGGAATGAATGGAGAAGAGTATAGAGACATTTGGGACCAGAATCTGCTGCCACCTGCCAGCTGCTGAAGATGAAAAGAGGCTGGATCTTTCAGCAAGACACCCATCCCAAGCACACAGCCAAGGAAACACTCAACTGGTTTAAGAAAAAGAAAACAAAGCTATTAGAATGGCCCAGGCAATTGAATCCAATTGAAAACCTTTGGAAAGAACTGAAGATTCGAGTTCACAGAAGAGACCCCCGGAACCTTGAAGATTTGAAGGCAGTTTGTGTGGAAGAATGGGCCAAAATCACACCAGAGCAATATATTCCACTGGTTTTTTCACACAGAAGGTGTCTTGAGGCTGTAATCACCAACAAAGGCTTTTTCACTAAGTATTAAATAAATTTCAGTAAGCGTATTCAATACTTATTCTAACTTCATTCATGGACATAAGTGCTGGGATTTATTTGTATGTGTGCATTACTTGAGTTGTTGTCGACATCTGGTAAAAATTTCACGTCAATAGCTCTACTAGAAATAAATTTTCTGAGAAAAATATTGACGTGTTCAATACTTTTTTCTCCTATATGTGTCTATATATATATATATATATATATATATAGCAAATACGTACATATAAAAGAGTGAATAAAATCAAATGAATAAAATTCATATCATCATAGATACAGTAGATAGACAAAGGCCAAAAGTGGTTTGTCACAAATTTGTGACAGCAGGTGTGTAGGGGTTAATTTTGACTGAGAGTGTTGGGAAGGCCTAAGCTTATCCCTAATAAGCCAAGTCTGCTGGGGTTGGTAACCTCCCACAAATTGCTCACAAATCACCCACAACAGCTTTGACAGGGTTTTCTTTGGATTTATAATTATGGAGGAAGATTTCAAGAAAAGCATTCTGTTGTACACGGGATTAGTGTACACAACCCAATAAATGGCAAATTGTAAAACACTATTAGAAATACCTAAATGATTTCTCCGGTCTTTTTAAATACATAGTGCTCAAAACATGTCATGTGAAACACTGAATCACTTTTAAAGGGAAGCCAGCCCACTCATCTTCTATTTCTGAGGCTTTCCCCTCCTGTTTTTTGTTGGATCATCACTGAGCTTGGGTGTCAGCAGATTCATCTTCATGTCACATGAGTAAGCTCCATCTGTTCATTAAATCTTTCAACCAACTGAAAGATGAGAGATAAAAATCATTTGCCTATGCCAGTCACTGCTCACCGGTTAGTTAATGGAGTTGAAGTAAATAGCAGTAAGTTCTGCAGTTCTACGTCTAGTTTTAAATCCAGAACGACAAATTTGTTTTAACTTTATCCTTAGCCATGTGGTGTAAAGGCTTTAACAGTGTTGATTATTAATGACAGGATTTTTTTCTTTAAGGTTAAACATAAATATACATGTTTGTTTACTTAGCAATCTAAAAGAGGCTTTGGGTATTAGATTCAATATGTTCTAGTTTGGGGGGCGCTTTTCTTTGTAGTTTTTTTTGTTGTTTTTCTCTCTCTCTCTCTCTCTCTCTCTCTTAGATAAAATATATTGCTTTGAATTGTATAGCACAGATATTTTGCAGTCTATGCTTTTCAGAGCCTTGAACTATTCAGCAGCTGAAATTGGATTGAGTCCAAAACAATTTACGGAAAGAATTGCAGCGCTGTTGAAAGCAATAGAATTTCACAGAAAAGGTTGTGGCCAATCTACTATAGGCTCTCTTCTACAATATATATATTAACACACATACACACTAACAAAAACTCTCAGAATGAATACATCACTTGTCTAACACTGAGACCTCAGATTGTGGTTTTACTTTTATGAATGCAGGACACAGGGACATGAAATATGGAATTGGCCAGCTTTCTGCATTTAGTGGTCACAACCTTTAACTTCCTGTACGTCACAGACAGATAAAAATGGGCTTAATGTATTCACATAATCAATGACAATTTGTCTCATTTTTGAGTGCATGTTTAATATTCTCAGCCCAGGTTTTGACCTAATAACAAATCAATACCACTTATAAAGCAACCGCAATTATTTCTAGTCACCATCAGACAAGGCATCATTCGAGAACATTGTAAAGCTTCTTACTTACAGGACTATATTCAGATTTGTCATCTCGTGATCAAATACCTTGAGGTTGGTCCTTGGCATCTCTTGGGTGAGATCTAGATTTCTTTTTTTTTTTTTCAGTCATTCCTCATTCTCATATGAGCTTCAGAAAGCGAATAACCACCTGGACACTATCTACTGTTGGGACTTTTGCGAACTGTACCAGAAAACTTCACAAAGCTGACCAATCCCACATAATACTCCCCCCATTATGAAGATTTGGCATTTCTTATGAGCATAAACCTAAAATTATCTCATCCATTTTTGTTTATATTAGATTTTATTTGGTGAATACGTATTCAAATTGTTATCCAATGTATTTATAAAAACCACACCTTCAAAAAAATATCCTACTCTATTCATTCAGAGCAACACAGCGTTAGTATACTGTTTTATGACAGTTAACAGCTATATTGACACGACAAAAAAAAAAAAAAAAACCACAATGCCCTTGTGTGCATGACAAGTCCCCCTCTTTATTTTCTTCCTACCATTTGCTGATCACCCGTTCAAACTTGCTGAGTCCAGATGGAATCAGTCGGGGGTAAAACCATTTATGCCAAATATCAGATTTGAAACCTCAAGTCTGTCTGGTATGAATCAGAGATGAACAGAATATGGATGGGAGTGGGCAAAAAGAAAAAGAAGTCTGTGTGGTCCAACAGCATTTCTCTCCTGATGGAATAAATGAACAGAAGGACTTGAGCAACTACACAAACTTGCTGCCACATGAATTCTCAAAATCACAATGTGCCACACTGTTTTATAGAGATAGAACTGTCTGTAGTCGTGTTTGATTGTTTGTTTGCCGTTTCTGCAGAACACATCTAAGTTGTTTTCTTCTTCTTCTTTGGTCTGCCTTTAAATAACAAATAAGCCTTTTAACTTAGAGTAGTAAAATGAATAGAGCTTGTATTCTTACAATTAAAGTTGTTGCAGAAGCAAAAGCGTTGACCTATTTCTCATGTTTTCTCTTGGCCTTTTTACAGAATTAAAAATCTTAATATCTGTCACTGTTTTGGCCAATGGCAGGTGATTGACATCAAAGAGCAGTTGAAGGAGTCCAAGAGGTTTTGGTCCAAATTGCCAGATGACATCTGTACTGGAGGCAAACTCACAGAGTCTGATGAGGAGCAGTGCTGGAACAGCCACACGAAGGGCAGGTGAGGACTTGATAACCACAGCAACATTCTCGCTGCTCCCCTGTTATCACATTTTGCCTGCCATGGATTAAAAAAAAAAACCACACTCTGTTACCCGATTAACCCTCTTTCTGGAAGTACAACGGCTAGGGCTGATATGAGGAACTTCTGCAGTATATAACTGGGAAGTTTTCAACACCACTTGTCACTAGTGCAGCTTGTAGCAGCACTGAGCTGCACAGTAAATTGGTCAGAGAGTTGTTTTCTCTGACAGTGAGCCCGAGATTCTGGCAGAGAACATATATCACTCCATTGCTTTGGTCCTCTCCAAGTAACAAAATCACCAGATGGTGCAATAAAAGATATACGCTCATGCCAGAAACACTTTTAAGCACCCCGCTAAATCTGGTAGGTATATTGATAATGAAACATCAGTTAGACTGTGTTATGAAACCACCATATTTCCCTGTTCCTGAAACACAAACACACCTTCATCTAATGATTAATTTCATTTAATGCAAATGTTATGATAGATTTACTGTATAAGATATGAAAGGGTGAAAGATTGCCCTATTTTGGCATCAAGCATGTTAAAGATTGTCTTGTGAGAAGTGCTGCTGCTTCCAATATGAACACATTTAGGTTAATCATACTCTTTGTCTGTTTTGTCAGATTTAATTTTCCATGTTTAGAAAAGATAACTTTTTTTATCTTGACTGATTTCAGCTGGTCTAATTGTGACTTAGTGCAATAATAATGTTAATCAGATAGTCACACTTATTTCCTGCTTCCAGTTTCCTGCTCTTTGTCAGTTGTGTTCCTGGTGGTTTCCTCTGGGAATTATAGATTGACCTGATGTGACACATTTATTGATCAACAAGAGTTTAATCTGAAACCATTATTTTTAGTGATTAGACTCCAATGGGTCATCACTGACATGACTGAAGTAAGGGGGATTGGATAGGAATCTCTCTAGGATCTAGATGCTTGTGGTTAAAGAGTAGAGATAGAATGCAGGAACTACCTCTGATGAGGCTCCTCTGCAAGAGATGGTGATTAGGAGGAGGCAGGTTGCACAAAAGTCAAGCAAGAGGTGAAATAACAGATTATAAGACAGTTTTAAAAGACAGGGATCAGACTGATTGGCTCAAAATGTAGCAGGCAAGAAGTCCATTTCACCAAAGTTGTTTCAAAATAATTTGGGAATAAAGTAAGTTTGATCACAGAAGGGGAAGAGAAGTGACCATGCTTACTGTAGCATACTGAAGTTCACACTCAGAAAATAAAATACTAAATTGCATCTTTAGGGTTACAAAGGATTATCACTGGGGTGTTGCCCTTAAAGATACAGCTGTTGTACCCTCAACAGAGCAGTTTTTACCTTAGAAAGACTAATACTGTACCACCAGGGACAGTTTGGTATTTATTTACTACAAACTGCACTCTTGGGGTACATCAGTACCTCTAAAGCCAGGTTCAGACTACACGAATTTAGCCCAACGGAGACGTTGCAGACAGTCACTCACTGTCGTGCTCGATTCTGCGTTGTCGAATCACAGAACGTTGCATCTTCGCTCCGTGTAGTGTGACATTATCAGTGATTGGCAATTTGGCGTCTGCAACGCTTCACGACCACGACGCAGAAAGACTGGGGTGTGAGAATTTTTTGGTTTTGTCTGCCTAGTGTGACATGTGCTGCGACGTGTCCCTACATATCGACCAATAGAAGGACAGTGTGCCCCTTGCTTCCACCACAGAGACCGCACAGGAGTGCCGGTACACAAACAACAATGGCAAAAAGGGGGAGAGACACAGCCGCTCTCTGGTGGAGCAGTGGAACGGAGGAGAGATTTGTAGAGCTGTGGCATCAGTTTCTGTGCGTCTTTGACGTGCAGAATGGAGAGCCAGTACTACTGGCGAAGCCAGAAAAAAATATGGGTGTACCAACAAATAGTGGGTGTGTCAAATTTATTTTTAACAGTGTTACACCTCCATGAACATTCAAAAAAGTGTATCTCTCTCGAATACATTACTTTATTAACACGAAACATATTCACTTGAAATGTGCGTTCTATCAGTAATAGTCAACAGTAGTTCACAGCAAGTCGAAACATTCACGTATGTGGCATGCTCTCAAATAAATCAAAGACAGTCATAGAAAAAGCACCCTTTGTGTTTAACACTGCAAAAACATAATGGACATTGCCCAATGAGATGAACATATTAAAATATGACACACTCGTGCACATACTCATGCACCCTCAGAGCCATAACCATCCACATTACGCATGGTCATCAAAGCTTATTAACCATCTGAACACACCTATTGGGTGCAGAGTTTAGACACAGCAATACTGCACAGCTCTCAATTTAAAGGGCAAGACGGCGGCTTGGCCATGAACGTATTTATTATTTCATCATGTGGCTGGTTTTAATGTGGTTGCCGTGTTTTCCGACGTGCGCTCTGTCAGCAGTACTGATGGAGCGCACACCAGCTTGAAGTTTTCAAGCTTACAGATCTCCCCCACCAAATAAACCACATGTGTGCGCTTGTAGCTACAGAACAACACACTTTATTTCACTTTATGGCAGTTTTTAAAATAGTGTCACTGGGTCGGCTGGACTTTGCTCTCGGCCGGGGCCAGCAGACTGTGGTCAGCCTGATGTTTTTGGCCCCGCTTGGCACTGGGCGCCCTGGTGGAAGCGATCAGATTCCAGTTTCCCCGCGATCTCTTTTTCAAAGATGAGTAAAGATGAGCAGCGAGACGCTTTTCAGTCTCTATGTGCACATCGTAGCTCTGCTGGTGGATTTTATCTTGTTTACAACTGAAAGCAGGCTCCACAGAGAAACTGGAACAGGCAGCGTTACCAGAATACCACTAAACATGTTGGGAAAAACACCCCTCCAAACCAAGTGACTGATAGACAGCTGCTTGTCCCGCCACCCTGTCTCGTGTCATCTTTTGTGACACCATGCGATGATCAGACGGTTGTCTGTATAGCGTTGTGAATGATGAAAAAAGTCGTGTTGTCTGATCCAGGCTTAAGGGCACCATCTCAGTGACAATCCTCTCTGCCCCCTAAAGGTACAATTAGGTACTTTATTTTCTGATTGTAAACACCATTTATTGATAATAAATTATTAAACTTACATAGCATTCAAGCCAGCCAAATTGTTTCACAGTGAATCCACTGATCATCCACTCCACATTCGCACCGATAGTGGTAAACAACATGTGTAGCCACAGCTGCCCTGGGGCAGACTGATGAAAATGTGGCTGCCAATCCTCACTAACAGCCTCTCTGACCAACACTGAACAGTCATACACCAGCCATGCCGACGCTGGAGTCTTGCCCAAGGACACAGTGACAGACTGACTTGGATAAAGTAGGATTCAAACCACCAACTGGTTATTGGACAACCTGCTCTACTGCCTGAGCAACTGCCACCCCATAGTGATGGACATGAAGGAATTCATCACTGAATTCAGTCTACTGGTGTTTATCATAGTTAGTAAAATTCAACTTGAATGCTGCCAGTTACTAGAAATGCATGTTTATAAGTTTCATTTTTAGTTCAGAAGTTAAACAAATATATAATGAATGGATTGCATCAGAGGAAGTAGGAGCAAAAAAAAAAAAGGGGGGGGGGGGGGGCTAAAGATGCAAATTATTGCATGAGAGTATTACCCATGCAGTTTGAAGTTTTTAAGCTTACAGATCTCCCCCACCAAGTAAACCACTTTCTCTGGTTAAAGTGACTACCCCAGTTGCATATGATGAGCCTATTTAAATGGCTGGTACAAACTACAAATTATTTTGCCAAAAAGTTGGTGCTGCTACGGGATACTGTATGTTATAATCTTTGAAAAATGGCAATGAAATTAGTCTCTTCTTTCATTTTTCTCACTTCATTCAGTGGCAGGCCACCCACCAGCACAACAAAGCAGACATAGACTTGCCTATCAACTCATTCATGTAAAGTTGAAGAGATGCAGATCGTGTAGGCAATGACAACAGAACATGTCCGTCCTAGCAGACGGGTTTGTTTGCACAGAGCAATTAGTCCTTGGGCCAAGACCCAAAATTTCACATATCGGTATCACCTGGGCGGGCAAATTCTAGTTGTGATTTCTTTATTCTTATACATCCCTAGATTAAGTTTTGATATGATAGACCTTGCTGACTGGCAGCTTTATAGAAACTATCACCTCTTGAAGAAATAGACTGCTGCTGTTCAAAACTAAAAATTGCCTTTCCTGGAAATCACCTTTCTTTCATTATATAATTTTGTTTGGGTGTGTTTGAACTATTGGCCAGCCATAGAGACTTGTAATAAACTCTTAAGTAGTGTTTCAATCAATTTTTCTAATACAGGTGTAAATATATGAGCTTAAATTAGCCGATTGTCAGTTCTAAATCATTGCAATATAGTTTCTAATTAAGGATACTTTTGACTAATTATATTTCTTCATAATACCTTAAGATAGATAGATAGATAGATAGATAGATAGATAGATAGATAGATAGATAGATAGATAGATAGATAGATAGATAGATAGATAGATAGATAGATAGATAGATAGATAGATAGATAGATAGATAGATAGATAGATAGATAGATAGATAGATAGATAGATAGATAGATAGATAGATAGATAGATAGATAGATAGATAGATAGATAAAGAAAGAAAGAAAGAAAGAAAGAAAGAAAGAAAGAAAGAAAGAAAGAAAGAAAGAAAGAAAGAAAGAAAGAAAGAAAGAAAGAAAGAAAGAGAAAGAAAGAAAGAACGAAAGAAATAATCTGTATATAATGGTCCTCAGTGATTTTGAAGCAGACTTCTTCATAAGTAATTTCCAGTGTCTTGCCCTGTAGTTTATCTCTGTGCTCAGGTCATTTCCATTGGTTTACCAAGAACTTGATGAGTCTCGCTTTGTTGGCAGCGCTGCAAAGAAGTTTCCTCCACTGCTTAATATTGTGACCAGAAACTATGTTGTTGAACTGGATCCCCATGTCTGCATCTCTGTTAATCCTTTCTGAATGTTTGACATGTCCTTGTAAACATCAAAGACAACATTAATCCATTTACTATCGCCACCTTCCTGCAATACCCTGGCTAAGGTTGATTCTGCCTGCTGAGCAAATATGTTCTGGTTTCCTTAGATTTTCATGAGTCATAAAATGCAATAAGGACACAATTCCATCCAAAGATGCTTCTTCTTCATTCACTTTTGGTGAGTGTAGCCTTGGCCAGGAAGAGTCAATGTTGTCAGGCAGTAACCAAGGACCATTGGGTGTTTCGACCCTGAACTGCAACACTCTCAACGTTGGTGGGTCGGCAGTGGTGGCCAAATCACTGCCCATCACCTCCTCCTGGCTTCCAGCTAAGCTCTTCTCTCCTGCTCCATAAACAGCAAGAGGTCTCTGCTGCCTCCCCCATCCGGCCAGCTGCTGTCTTTCTCTCCCTCTCCGCCACTCCAACTGCTGTGAGCATCCTCCACACTGACTGGGCAGGCAATCCTCTACAGCTGATCTGGACTGGGAAGAACCATCCCTGCCATCCTTCCTCTACAGCCGACCTGGACTGGGAAGAGCCATCCCTGCCATCCTTCCTCTACAGCCGACCTGGACTGGGAAGAGCCATCCCTGCCATCCAATCCTCTACAGCCGACCTGGACTGGGAAGAGCCATCCCTGCCATCCAATCCTCTACAGCTGATCTGGACTGGGAAGAGCCATCCCTGCCATCCAATCCTCTACAGCTGATCTGGACTGGGAAGAGCCATCCCTGCCATCCTTCCTCTACAGCCGACCTGGACTGGGAAGAGCCATCCCTGCCATCCTTCCTCCCTGCAGTCATGCCAGAGATCCTGGTATCTGGCACTCTTCTCTCAAACGCCTGCTCACCTTCTTTCCATGGGACTGTAAGTTCCATGAGGATGATCTTCTTTGCCTCTTCAGACCACATCTGGCCTCAGGGTTGTCTCGACAACTTGGGGGAATTGCAGTCTTCCCCCCAGGTCTAATTATTTCCCATGATTAAGCCTTTTGCAGCATATTGCTTTTTGTTGGTGGTTGGTGGCTTTTGTCCCTCCCTTACAAAGCTGATATATAGTATTGATCTTCCATGTGGTTGGCATATCTTGTGTACCTTGTGTACCATGAGCACCTTATCGTGGCACCACCTGTACCTACCTTGGGCAAGTGCTGTCTTGCACCCTGACGGGATGTGTGCTGAGGTGCCATCTCCCCACAGAGCTTGCACAAAGGGTCCTGTCTCATACCCCACTTGTCAGGGTCAGGAGTGTGTCACACACCTACCCCAGCATGAATGAGATGCAGAAAGGCTCCGATCTCCATAGATCTCCCCATGTGTTCCTCCCCTTGGGTTGGCCCTGTTTGGTCCATGCACCCTGGGACACTAGCTCCACGGCCCTTGCCCTTCATCCTTCCTCTTCTAGGTTTCTTACTTCCTACTGGATCGTGGCCTTTTTGTTCTTGGATCCTGCGTCCCCCCCATTGCTGGACGTAGGAAGTTGCAAGTCTCCCTGTGCATGGCGTTCCAAAGTTAGTTCTTACCACTCAGCTGTGACAGTGTCCCATTCAGCTTTGATTCCTGAAATAACTTCTCCACCACCAGATAATAGGCCGCACCCACTTAATCAACTAATCTAATTAGATACAAGTTTGTTTTATTTATAATAAAGGGGCAGTGTGATGTCCAAAACAGTGTTACATAACTTTGAATGTGGTATTAGGTGTCTGTGTCCTTTTTGGAATGAATGAAATCCGCCTATAGAGAAAAATAACAAAATGTCAAAAAGATATAAAAAGCTGCTCTTATGAAAAGGCTACCATATCTTAATTTGTCTATATCAACCCTAAAAACATTTTAGTACAGGTAAGGTTTTGCCCACTCAAGTGATGCCGATATTTGGTCTGGCCCAAGGACTTAATAAGAAACCAAAACTTTCTGAATCAAATTTCTGCATTGTAGCAAAACACAAACCTTGGTCCTGCAGAATGCAAACTTTCACGTGTGGAAATAACCTTAATTTTTTTTTAATTCAAACTAACAAACACATTGCATTATGTGCATTTTGTAATTAAATCAAATATCAATTCACTGCTCAACAAAATTACAGTGTAATTGACTTTTTTCCAGCATTTCTCCCATGCCGTTTCTTTAGCCTCAGTGTTCCTTTTTGCCACAAGTTTATATATTCATTATCAACCTGATCCCTGTGACTGAAGGAAATAACACATAATCAGTCTTATGAGGAAAAAAAACAGTCAGATGACTCATCAAACACCCCTTTACGGGTGTTTGCACAGAGTGTTTGAATAGCAAACCTGGATCAACAAAGATGGTGGATAATCACAGTCATGATACTCATAATCTCTGATCAGGTTGTCTTAGTTGAATCAGCTTGAACTAATCTGGCTATGTGACCCTTACTCCTGGCACACCCCGCTCATCAAACTGTATTTTCTAAGTGAAAGAAATCAGCTTAATGGTGCTGATTCAACTCCATAGAGGCAAGTGACAGCTCCTGTATAAGCTGTTAACCTCTTTAATAGAAGCAGATCGCTTTGGTGAGAGACTGCAATAGTTTGACACTGTCAAGAGAACATTCTCACAGCCTTGACAGCACATACAAAGCATTAAAACATACTCTGTAAATAAATGTTGGAGCTATATTCAACATTTTCTCTGCAGATATATGGTATGAACATACATACTGTCATTTTGAGCTGTCGGTGAGGTCTACCTATAGTGTTAAGTGCTGTAAGCCACCACACAAAGACATGTTCTGATATAGTAACATTTCATAGGCAGTTTTATAGGCAGTTTTACTTTATTCCTAAAAGATTTAGCCATTACAACTCTTTTCACAGCACTCCTACAGTTACAGAATGGTCAAATTTGGTGACACTTTTTTTTTTTTTTTTTGGATTATCTCACTGTCCAGATATTTCCCTGAAGTAGTGAAGGAGGGTCTGACAAACCAGGTGAACAACCCAGAGGTGGATGTGGATATCACCAGACCTGACACGCTGATTCGGCAACAGATCATGGCTCTGCGTGTCATGACCAACAAGCTAAAGAACGCCTACAACGGAAATGACATCTACTTCCAGGACTCCAGTAAGTTTTCCAGCCCGCCAGCTGTTTGCATGTGCAGAGAGAAAAGGTCTCTTTTTCTAACATCAGTAGCAACAGCCACACAGAAACCAGACAAAACTACAGAGATGAGATCTTAGTTTCCATCTCTGTTGGAACTTGTCACAACAGCCTGTTCAGTGTGGCACTGAAGCATGACTGACATTATTGGGAGAATAAATAGCTCTAGGTGTGATAACACAAACAATGATAGACAGCCAAGCCTATGTTTAGGAAGATGTACATCTCAAATGATGCCATGACAGAAACAATCATTTCTCACTCTCTGGATCTCTTTGAGCTGACAAGAAAGGAGGAAGACCCTGAGCCGCAAACAAAGCATGTGGTTGCATTACCATTGTTGGTTATTCTTATACATATATATATATATATATATATTTTTTTTTTTTCCCCCTTTTTTTCTTGAGCTCCAATATTCAGCATGAGCAGCTTAAATAGCTGAATATGTTACCGTCCTGCAGCAACAGACTGGCATACTAAAACATAGAAATAAGATGCGGTAATTTGTTGGTTACATATCAACCTCTTGCAAACACTGCTGCTCTCATACATAACATTCATCAATTTAATCAAAGCCTTTTTTATTGTTCTATGCTGATCTAGCCCCTGTCACACCTCTCCTGAAGATCAGTTTAGTCAGAAAACTTGCATGTTAATATATAAAAGCAAGCTTTAAAGTTGAAGGATTAGTCTACGATTCCATAATTTCTTTTGTATGCATGTTTTTTATGTATTTAAACATTGGAGTGACTAGTGAGCAATATTTTCTCTTCTAACCAGAGCCTATAGATGGATGCTGAGGTGGCAGAGGGGCCAAAAGTGAGGCAGATCACATGGGATGCTGCCCAGCAGCTCATGTTGTCCTTCTGAACTAGCTTGCAGGCATGGCTTCATTTAATTAAACTCCTCTGAAAAGCTAAGCTGGTCGTGAGGGCTGAGTAAATTGATTCTTGTTTTGTTTGGGGGTCTGTGGCCATCATTGACATGCAAATTTTCTCCACCGAAAAAAAGTGTTTCAACAGCACCTTTAAACAAATGGAGAATCCCAAAACAGAGAGGGGTGTCATAATTAATTAACTTTGTTGTTGCACGCACATTTGACTTACACTTACCATGTTAAAGTCCCCCAGAAAGTAAGGATGCTTTGTACTCAGTCATTAAACAAGCTTCTACATTGTGGTACAAATATGGAAAGCAGGAGTTCAAAGATTTAAGTCACTTTTCAAAGAATGTTGTAATAATTGCATAGGGGTTTCACTGTGAGGTTGTATACCATTGTGTGGCATTATTTTAGCTACAAATTTAAAGGTCTGTTTTGTATTCGATGGATTAGACAGAGGTGGAAGGTGTTTACTCTTTGGCTTCTTCCCTGACAAGAATCTAATGTGTTGCTTTATTTTGATCTTTTGTTTGCAGAATAAATGAATTAATTTACAACAAGGGCTCTCTCAGTGTCTTGAAACAAAGAAGAAACTAAACAAGACTATAGAAACCTGAATTAATCCATTTCTGTGGGTATGTAAAGGTGGCTCCTGGGTTAAAAGTGAAAACAGAATATTTTACTTATTTGTTAAAAGTTTTCAAAAGAACAGAAAAGTCACAAACATAACTGCGGTGTGATAAATTTGCTGCAAATAGTTTGCCATTGGGATTCATCCTTACAAACTGCTGGTGTGAAGATTTTGTGAGAATAAGACTAAGATGCAGTCCACGTGAGACAAGTAGAGGTCTATGTATAAGTGGTGAGAGGAGCAAAAGGAGCAGACTGAGAATAGATGATGCATAAAGGTCTGTGAAATTATGACCAACGCCGTGTACATGCGTAAACGTATTTTTTCACTGGAATGATAAAACTCCTCCATGGACATGGTCCACTTGTTTAAATGGTATCATACAGGGTGCAAAGCTCTAATGGCCACGCTATGTTTAGACATAAATGGATGAATAAATTCCTGTGATGAACAATTTGCATTGAAAATGTTGTTGGTACCACTAATGATAAGAAATGGCAATATCTATATATATTTTCAGGAAAACAAGCAGTTCCAAATTTCAAGCCTAGACCTCTGAGAAACGGAGGGAAACAAAATTGGCGAATTTTCTTGCAGGATCACAAAAAGATAAAATTGCAAAATAGCCAATGGTTGAACAAAACACATAATGGTGAGGTCCTGGTTACATCATCACAGTTTCCTATTTTAAAAAATTTACATAATATTAGATATGTTCATTGATATAAAAAAAAAAAGTAAGAAAAATTCTAATGCTGACTTGCTCTGAAAAAAATGTGTACAAAAAATACTCGTTCATGTTTGGAAAAAGTTGCACATTTTGTGTTTTGTTTGTTTGTTTCTGAACATTATTCATCATATCTGACCCCCTCAATCTGAGGACACAACTGAAATAAAGTCACTCCTGTCTTATTGCATGCTGAATTACAAAAGTGCAAAGACAACATGTCAAGTGAGCAGCAGCAGGAGGCAGACGTTACCGTGCTCTAAACTGCTGAATGATTGCTGATTGAAATAAGTGTAGAACCTGCAGGGACTGAAATACAGCGTGAAAATAAAATGAACCGAAATGCATGAAGGTGGGTGATCTCGGGAAGTAATCCATGACAGCTCAAGAATTTGCAAAGAACTGAACTGAATAAACTAAACCAGCAGAATGTCTGTACTACTGAGCCATAGGGAGCCAGAGCCAATGCAAAAGTCAGTGGCATAATGACAGCTCTGTGACCCTTTACTGATGCAAGCATTGAAGAGTAAATGTAGTGTTCTTGTATTTGAAAAAAAAATACTACTTATCTAGAGTGGGTGACTATGATTTTCTGTTTGCTTTGCATTGACCTAAATGACTGATCAAGCTTCATCTGATCGTGCTTGCATGTGTAGTCTAATCTTTTTTGATTTTGTTGCTTTAGGTGATGAGGGGAGCAGCTCCGGCAGTGGCAGCGGCTGCTCTGATGGCTGTACCACAGAGTTGGTGTATGTGGAAACAGAAGCTCCTGTGATCAGAGCTGACAGAAGCGATGAACACGCTGCAGCCGCAGCCGCTGGCAAGTCACTTTCCTGCGGACCCTCAGCACTGCTGGTGATGGCTTCCCTCACACTTCCACTTTGGGCTACGCAGACTGAGTGGAGATAATACAGTGTGGCTTGATCTCTGACTTTTATGCTGTTATGTAACAGTATGTTTTACAGCAAGTTATACTGCTGTTCCCTCACTGGACATGCAGAACCTCCTGGAAACATGTCGAGAATGGCTGACTGTGTGGTTTCGTAGGACTGAAGTGAGTGCAGTGCTGCATCCTGCTTGTCCCCCAAAGAATGCTTGGTGCCATCAGTGAACCAGCTTTCACAACTCTGAAAAAAAAGAAAAAAAAAGAAAATGTGGTGTTTTCTCATTATTCTAAAGTGAGCTTTGAAAAACATGCTTCTCTTTTAGGAAATGAAGGTGTCTCTGTCAGATTTTTCAGATGAAGGGGACCTAGTTTTCTTTTCCTTTTACACGATGAAGCGAAAACTAAACAACCTGTTTTATCCTATTAGTTTCCCCCCCTCAGACTAAAAGAAAGTTTTACTGTGTGCATGCATGGATATAAAAACAGAGAAAACCTTTTTTTTTTTCTTTCTTTTTTCTTTTTTTTTTCAGCAGGCCACACAGTTTGGGATTGGTTGGCACAGGATTGTACAGTGCTAGCAGTTTACCTGGTTTCCTGTGTTTTTTCATATCAGCGTGGCTTCTGGAAGCAGCAGTTCTACAGCCACTTTATTGTTGCACATTTAATTATCTCTAAGAAAGTGCTAATGTACTGCACTAAGAGAACTACTTTGCACAGATTGTTTTTGTCGGCTTCATGTGTTTATAAAGCTACAGGAAACATCTACCACATAGAGAAAAAGATCTATATTTTCAGAACATTTAACTGATTGTATTGTACTTATAAGCAGTTACAGTATGTAGTCCACTGGAAGGTACTGTAATGTAATTTTACTGGTTTAGGTAATAAGTACATTTTTTTAAACAAAATAAAGACTTTATTTGTCTTTTATTTAATCATTTGTTAAAAAATGTTTCAGCAACAATCCTAAGCCATTATTCTTCACTTGCCTGCTAACAATGTCCGGTTACCTGATTTACTCTCCTCTGTTTAAGTGGCCAACCTGCACACAATTCTTTTTATCCTCAGAGGTCTGAGAGAGGAGAAATATTAGATATATGCTGATAAAAACTTAATTTTGTGTATTTTAAAGGTCCCAACTGATTCTAACTTATTTTTTTATCCTTTCTGTTAACTTTTTAATACATGTAATATTACCTTGGTCCCCTAGGCTCACCAGCTAGCTCTGCAGGTTACCCACTAAAATTTAGTGATTCTCTCCTTAAATCTGGTCTTGTTTGCCCACTGAGAGCAGACCTAAGCTAACAGGTTGTGTCAGCAGTCATGAACAATTACTATTGCAAAAGTTGGAGGGTGCTAAGGTTAGAGATCTCTAACTACACCTTGAAAGAGGCTTACTATTCATAACTTGATGATGTTCCCCTGCAGGCTTTGGCCTTTAACAAACTGCGGAGGCTTGGGTGCAAATCAATAATATTCACTCTCCCAATACAACACAACGGCTGTGACCCCTTGTTATAGTGAAAAGGTGGCTTCCAGAAATGCTGGAAATGTTGCAAACATACTGTTGAATTAACACCAGAACAAATGTTCAAAAATATTACATGAAAGAGAGCTTTTGAGGCACTCACCGTCATGCTGTGTGTGCCTGCAGGACCCAAACCAACCAACTCGTAAGCGGCTGAAATGTTTCAACAGTATAAATGTCTCTTATCACAACAGGGACCTTCCCAAAAGCATTGCTGTAACAAATTAACAGCTGCTCTGAGCTTTTCAAAGAGCTGCTTTTGTCTCCCATCGCATGCGAAGGCAAGCATGGGATGGAAGAGTTTCCCCTCTCACTGTCACCTACAAGCAGCAGGAGGTGAAAGCAAAAAAAAAGCATCAACCACAGAGTTAGTGCCAGCATCACGGTTGTCTTCACACAGAGCACCAGAAGGGAAATCTGTCCTTAGTGCGCTTATATGACTCACGACGGAGACTCTGAGCACCACAGGACGCTCCCGCTGCACAACAGTTGACCTCCATCACCTCACTGTTCGCCGAAATCGCTTTAGGAGAAGGTGACTGAACAGCAGCTTCCCAGCACAACCAGCATGTCAGGCGAAAATCACTGATGCATAAACATTAATTGTAGAATGCAACAGGCAAAGCCTGAGGACAGACAGCACTGAAGTGATTAACATAAGTTCCCCAATGTCAAACTGTTCAGTAAAAACAATGTACAAGAACAGAGAGAAATTCCTCTGTGCAGATTCATTGGTCTGTTAATGTGCACTTCCAGTTTGCACCAGACCAACGTAGACGATAACCTAAAAGAGATGCCGGAAATTAGAGAAATCATCACCATCTTTGGATGATGTAACTGAGAGCGGCTAAAACTATGCACATCCATTTAGCTGCGGGTGGTCAATCCCATGGTTGCCCTGGCCTGAACATAATCAGTTTTATAATCTATTATATTCTTAATGGGACCATAATTTTACAAAGTTAAGCTTAAACTGAACTGAAGTCAACTTTTTTTATTGAATTGGACTACTTTTTTAACCAAATGTGTTGCCCCACGATGGCTATTACATAAAATACAGGTTTGACATGCATTTGCTTTCACTTTTTTTTTTTTTTTCAAGATATTGAGGTAATGTGAAATGCATTTGATGAATACAATATTTCTGTCTTGATTTTTACATGATTTCCAACGTTCACTTGAGCTTTATCCCTGTCATGTGTGGGTTTTTTTTTTAACAAGCTTCTAATATTCACATCAGCAGTGGGTGAAAATTGGAATTAATTAACATTTTCTTTGGAAAGTTTTCTAGTACTTAAAATGTCACTGTGCCGAAACAGTGAATTATTGTAATTCGTAGGTATGTGACATTACAAAGCCTACCACAAAGGGAGTAATGAAAGAAAATTAGGGTTAATTTGCATATAGCTAGTGTTGGTACTCATTAGTATATATAAAAAAAAAAAATAGTCCAGCTTCCCTCTGTTTTTACACTTCAAGTTACTTTTTGAAATGATTGATTTAATAACCTACAGATCTACTTATCAGTAATTCTAGGCTGCAGCCTTAGGAGATGAAGATTAGGTGACCTCCTCATTTCCCACTTGTATTAAAGCTTATGTCATAACTTAAGGGTCTAAAAAAGACTCTATAGAAGTGTGAATGGATGCCATGCATGAGATCCATCTACTATCACACTTATGATGGAACAAGACGAAGAGGGCGTCTTCAGCTCATTTGCTCTGTTGCTGTTATAAAATCACTGCAGTAAACAAAGCTTTTCTCCCCTTATTGGGTGAAAAAGTAAATGTAAATTTCAATCCAGACTGCAAGGGTGACTTAGCAAGCTGTTGAGCCCTATCAATGTCAAAGCCTGGAGGTTTAACACACAAACCCAGCTGACCCACCTCTCAAAAACTAAAAGTGTTTATGCAGAAGTTAGATGCAGAAGTTCCACCCCGTTGCACTTTTCCTCTGACTTGCTGTCAGATCAAGCTAGCTATACTTTAGTAAGAGATCCTACAACCCAGCTGGGTTAAGACGAGGTGGGAATAAACAAATCTGAACGCCCTTCATCAGCAAATGCATCAAATGGTGCTGTTTCAGTTGATCAGACAGATGAGACAGATGCAGAAACATCCACCGGAAACTATTTATAACATGCTGAATGTTGAGTAAAGCTGTCAGCCTCCATGTGCAAAGCAGCTTTTTCTCACCTAATCCGAGGAGGAATGCAGGTGACAGTGAGGAAGGTTTCATGTACAAATTATGATCAGTTACATGAAGCAGTTAGGCTGATGAGGTACAAACTGAATATATACTTTCAGCTCTTGATGTTTACATTTCTACCTTCTGTATACCTAATTCACAGAGCATCAAACTTCAAAAAGACAAGATTTTCTTTTTTTTTACAGCACTTTTATTTTAAAATGCAGTGTGCTATTCCCAGATGATGTCTGTGCTTTCATAAGTTCATAATTTCCCAATTAAATAGTTAAACTACAACAGGAAGGTCAAATAAAGTTGATTAGGAGCGGTTGGTATTTTGTAAAAGTTAAACGCAGCCACATAAATTCAGTTTTACAGTCAAATCAAACTGGAGGCGGGTGCTTCTGAGACAGGGTTGGTTATGAGTTTGGAACAATCTGTAACATGTGCTTGGTAATAAGGCAGGAAGTCAGCCGTGCGGCTTCATGTACTGTCGTTGTTTAGGCTTTGGCACTGCTGCCTCCTCAGTGTGGCTTAACAACTATGCTTTCGCACAGTGTAAAAACTCCGTAAGCATCTGCAGCCATACAAAGGTCAAATGCACCCATTAGAGCCTCCACAAGTTGTGTGATTGCAGACGAGCTGTGTGTACAGGATACGACAGAGCTTCACTGTTGCTGAAATGCAGCAAGGATAGGGAATTAAACTAGACGTTTTCAGAGGCTGGTCCAGTTTTTTTTTTTTTTTCCAAAGAGCTCTTTAGTAACAGCAGTTTTTTCTCATTATGATGTGAGAAGCATCTGCCATTCTCCTCTAATGTGTGTATCACTCTCTTTCCGGACAAGCTTCTGTATGTTACACTGATCAGACATACAGACCCCCCATTTGAGGTGATTCAGTGCTGAGTTTATTTTGCTGTGAGCCATATTTACTATTATTATTTATCTCATTAGTTCTATTTTGCATTTGTAAAACTGGAAAAAAAAGAGAAAAATCATGGTTGGCAGAGTTTTTTACTGAATGTTTAGAACAAAGTGTGTTATGCAAAGTCTTCTCCATTTTGATGTGAATCGTTTGCTGCACTTTTGCTAAAACGTATGCTGTGAGTGTGGTACTGTTGTGATTTGCAAAATCGGATAGCTAAGGAGCACATTAAGATTTTTGGAGCTGTCAGTGCACGCTGTTTTAAAGTGTTTGGGGGAAACTGAAGTTGATGGTTATACAAGCGGACATGCCTTACCATTTTTTAAAAGACTAAAATGGATTGCTTATTTGGCTTTTGTTACACATTCTTGTATACAGAAAATAATACAATGGTAATAATAAACATTTTATTAGAAAAAATACTTTCTGCTGTGTTTTTTTTCCCTCTTTTTCTGTATGCACATGCTTTTTCAGTGGAATAAATATGAAAAACCACATATCTTCATTGAACAAACATGCACAAATTGAACAATCTTTTTGGACCTATACCTTTTGCAGTGCTTTATAAAGGACCTTACACAGCCCAAGAGATACTTGGGGGGGGGGGGGGGGGGGGGGGGGGACCTCTGCGCAAATCCATCAAACTCATAAGTATAATGAAGCTGGAAGTCAGAACTAGCTGAACTAAGACTACAATTTTTAAATATCATTGAAATATCTTCAAATAGAAAAAAATGTACTTATAAAGTTATTGTTATGAAATTTTAAGATATCTCTGTGGAGAAAATGAGACTTAATATTCTTGTAAATGGGTATCATTGTAAAGCTGCTTTGACCAAATTAGAAATTTTGTTGTTGTTGTTGTTTATTTGATTGAAAGCTGAAATAACTGTGTTGACACATTCTATAGAGAAATGAACATGAGGGACTTTTTATCATTCTTGGTTAATTACTTCCAAACACTAAATAATCCACCTGTTGTTGAAATATCATTGTAATGTTGTCAGAGTTTGCTGGTGTTTTAGTAAGCCTGTCAAACCTTTCCGGAGCATTTTGTGAATTTCAATATTAAAAAGAGCAGAAAAATAAATTTGGTGTACATTGCAAGCTATTTATAACTGCTCAGTAGCACATGCAGTAAAATGCTAAAGCAAACTAATACCCAGGATTTGTGACTGTATTTAAATCATTTGAGGAAGGGCCATCATGCATGACCCCAAATTCCTGTCTCATTCTGTAAAACTACACTACTAGATTAGAGAGAAGGTCTTGCTCCGGAAGTTAGAAAATTTTAGAAAGGGTGCAGAGAGCTGTTGTTGTTATGTGCTTAACCACAAGGATTATGAAATTCATCCTTTATTTAACCCAATGTGACCTAAAGCTTTTTCTTTAAAAAAAAAAAAATCTTTTTAAAGCCCCAATGTTTCCCAGAACTTAAAACTAAAATCCTTTATCCTCCAATGAAACCAGAAACTTCAAATAAAAACCATTTGAGTTGTCAAACCATTAGTCTTTATTGTAAATTCTGTATTTTTCTTTATGTTTATCAGTGTTATCAGGCTTGTAAGTTGAAAACACATTTGTTACATTCACCATCACTCAAATCAGGAATTTATTGATATTGCTATACATGCTGCTTTGAGTAGTGAGCTAAGAGGCAAAAGCTCCTGTTTTACTTTGAAGCATTTCAGATGTTCAGTTACAAACTAATCTAAAATAATATTCTGATAGACTGCAGTTTCATTACTTTGGAAATACATTTTTTCTATACAAATGGAATTTTATATATGACAATCAATATTCTTGACAGAATAGTGATGCATTATTACGAATTATCACCTCTCAGCAATTTTGATTTATTTATTCTCCAGTCCTCCAAAAATATTTTTACTTTTTTTTTTCTTTTTGCAGAAAACTTTACAGTATCTCCACAATTCCCATCCACTACCAAAATGTCAATCGAACGGAAAAACAGAAACAGGCAAGGAACAGGTGCAGCTGAGCTGTTTTAAGATTAATGTATTAACTGCTTCTTGTAATCTGCAAGACGCTGATCTTGGTTCAGTGTCACATTCTGTCAGGGGGCAAACAAAAAAGGAAACCTCAGATTCAGCATGACTTAGATGCTCCTAAAACATCTTTTTTTTTTCTTTCATTTTCACATGACAGTATCAATGGGGGCAGCAGGAAACGTCTTCACATCTGAACCCGAATTATTCATCATAATCTGGCTTTCCTTCTGTACAATTATTTATGAGTTTTAATTATGGATAAAGTTGTATGAAAGGGCCAAACTCAGGATGAAATACAAAAAGTTTGTGAATTTCAAAGACAGAAATGAGTTTTCTCTGGGATTGACTTGTTTTTGGATTGCTTTCATTAAAACCCCAATTGTGCTGCTCTGTAGTGCTGGAAATACAGGATGAGTACTGAAGCTGAACCATCTGATCCACTGACATAGGGTTTTATTTTATCTGTGCACTTTGACTTTATGAATAACTGACACCAAACAGATTTATGTGCTACACATTGTTGTTAACTGTAAGTGTTTTTTAGGGGCTTAACCCACTTAGCATTGACACTGTTTAAAATCCACTAACATCACATCTATGACTTGAACTAAATGACTCCTGCACTGCTGTTAGCTTTTTGTTATTATTATTATTATTAATGAGTTGGCCAATATCATATTTCAAAACACAAAAAACTTTAATCCTATACAATCTTTGAAATGACAAAACAATCTCCCAAAATGACAAGCTAGTACCACAGAAATATGTGAAATAACCACAAGGTCAACTGTAGAATTATTGTATTTATTGAATAAGTGGGTCAGAGATTACAACAATAAAATAAAAGCACAAGTTATTGTGCGTATTATTATTATTATGAATATTCGTTAGCTCCTGTTAGGCTTGAATTAGCTCGGTTACATTTAGCCCAGCGTACATGCGGTCAATCATTTGTCCGAGGCTGTGCTTTGCCCATTCTAGTATTTTCCGGGACACAAGTGACACGGCAAGATGACAACGATAGGAAACGCCCAACTTGCTTCACTTTCAGCTCTCCAGGCGTGTCCGATACAAACAGAACGCATGTTAATATTGTTTATTTTCCATGGGTTTTTTTTTTTGTTGTTGTTGTTGTTTTCCCACTGTTTACAGCTCAAAACATCTTTTCCCTGTGGGACAGAGGGACCTAATGCTCTACTAAGAGTAAAATTAGTTAGCTTAATATTGAGTATAAGGGGTTAAAAAAAAAACAAAAAAAAAACATTGTTTTGTGCTTTATTTTTTACGTAATTTCACATAATGGCCATAAATATCTGCTTTTATTCATATCACCTTTAAAAAGGGGCTGCACAGTGGCGTGGTGGTTAGCACCTCAGCCTCACAGTAACAAAGGTTGCTGGTTCAATTCCCAGCTGGGGAGGGGGTTCAAACAATTCCAGTTGTGGCCTTCCTGTGTGGAGTTTGCATGTTCCCCCTTTGTGTGTGTGGGTTCTCTCCAGGTACCCCAGCTTCCTCCCACCATCCAAAGACATGCATGTTAGGTCAATTGGTTACTCTAAATTGCCCCTAGAAATGAATGTGAGTGTGAATGGTTGTCTGTCTCTCTTTGTTGGCCCAGTGACAGACTGGCGACCTGTCCAGGGTGTACCCTGCCTCTTGCCTGATAATAGCTGGGATAGGCTCCAGCAACCCCCACGACCCTGAATTGGATAAGCGGTACAGAAAATGACTGACTGACCTTTAAAAAGATATTTTTGTCAATAATGTTGAAAGATCTTTAGTCTCAGACAGTTATTGTGAGGAAAACATGTTTAATTCAACAAAACATTAACCGTCTTTTTAATATGGTATAAAGGCAACCAGCAAGCACATTGTGTACATTTTCTGTAATACAATCACAGAGGGAAAAAAAATTATAATGGTTTCAAATAGACCAACAACAATTCTGACAATGAGACCAGTGCCTTTTAATTGTCCTTCACAACTTCTGAAACATGGTGACGCCTCTGAAAGTAGGGTGGTGACTGTAAATAATAAGGTCTGAGGACATTGTTAATGGATTCTCTGATGACACATTTCATACTGGCACAGATTGTAATTGCTTTTTACATGACAAGTAATAGTGTGAGGGCTTTAGAGACAGTGGAAAAATCCCTTGAAGATAGAGACCTATGAAATTAAACCTTTCTTTTCAATTTTCACTCCCACAAGAGTTGAGCAATTAAACGGATTTAACCCAGTACCTTATAATAAGACATAAATAAATTTCTAAATGAATATTAGATTCATAGATAGATAGATAGATAGATAGATAGATAGATAGATAGATAGATAGATAGATAGATAGATAGATAGATAGATAGATAGATAGATAGATAGATAGATAGATAGATAGATAGATAGATAGATAGATAGATAGATAGATAGAAATCTTTGTTGCATGTGTAATAAAGATATGACTTTATATCTGTTCATTGTCCTTTTTTTTCCAAATTTTTATCAAGAGTAATAACAGTTGGTGTAAATATAAAACACTCATAGAGCAAATTGTGTAGCCTGTAGTCAAGGGACTGTGGCTGAGTTGATTTCCATAAAAGAAGGATTCCTCTATGTGTTAAAGACGGGGTTTTATGTCACTCTTAGACACATAATTCCCTTTTATGGTGCAATCAAATAACTGTGGTACCTTCAGAAGTTTTAAAAATACAGTATACATAAAAAATAACATAAAAGAAATGTGAATGTCTGTCTCTGGCGCTGATGTAAATGCAATAACATTGGGCTTCATGCAACAACATTTTCATATTCTTCTCGTAACTTTCTCTTGCTTTTACTCCTATCGTGGCTATGAGTGAGCCATATCAGATTACTGTCTACTGTCTACCAGGATTTCATAAAAAATAAAACGTTACAAAAGTAGCAAAACTTACCGACAGCAATGCAAGTGAGTCCCTAACAGATGGAATGGGCTCTACAGTATGCACAGCTCCACTGAACTTAAGGCAGCTCCTTTGTTTCCTGTCTTTCATTACTGGACGAACTGATTAATCCAGGTGTGTCTGGCTGATTAATGAGGTCAGACACACCTGGATTAATCAGTTCCTCCAGTCATGAAAGACAGGAAACAAAGGAGCTACCTTCAATTCAGGAAGTAGTGGAGCTGTGCATAGAGCCCATTGCTCCCTTTCCAAACATAGTGTTGATGTGGTTTTCACCTGGTACAATCCAAAATTAGTGAAAGTCTGTTCCTGTGTGGAGGTGGTGAAGACGACACAGGAGCAGAGCCTAAATCTGTTGTGGCAAAGGGACTGTTGTAGCCTATTTTGGTTTGAACAAAGAACCTAAACCAAAATTTAAGCCACTTTCTAACTCAGGTTTTTCTGGCAAATTTCAAATAAGGTCCAATTCTAATAAAACAGTATGTTTTGACAACAAAAATGTGATTTCCAGCTGATGACTCCCTTGCCAAGTTAGTATAGTGGTAATAGAAAGACAGAACAGCAATGCTGAGATCTATTTTTTATTTGTCATCAAATACAGATTTATACAACCTAAACTAAAACACAATGACCTCTGCTTGTTTCATCAGGTTACTTTACCTTTTTATGAATGATACGAGTACGTGTTTGGCATAGACCGTTAATAGAGAGTATCTGGTTACATCTGAATAGAGCAAAGTGAAGCAAGTTGGGCGTCTCCCACCGTCGGCATCTTGCCATGTCAAGTGTGTCGTCACTCCCGAAAGATACTAAAATGGGCACAGCGCGGCCGCGGGGCAAATGATTGACAGCCAACATACTCTAGGCTAAATGCAAACCGAGCTAACATGAAACTAACAGGAGCAAACGAAGATTAGCCTCCCAAGCGGCGGGATGAAGGTAAGACATGTTTGGACTTTCTATTAGCTGACTAAAAACCACCATTTTGCTACTTTGCTGCAGACTGAGACCTTACTGAGAGCAAACAAGGAGCTAACCATAAGCCACCGGTCAGCAAGCCGGCTTCCGGTCTGCTGCATGTCAATCAAAAGGACACGCCCTTAATTATGTGTAATTTCTTTTCTTTTCTTTTTTTATGTGTAGTTTCAAAATTAAATAACATCTTTACGGATGAATTATAAAAAAAATTCAAACCCCTCACAGTTGACATGACGGTAAACTTGACCTATTTAAAGGAATAGTACACCCTCAGAATGATTTAACTTTATTTTCCACTTACCCTGATGGTGAGCAAGACTCTGGAGCACTTTTTTAATATGTCAAATGCAGCTAGAGATCAGGACGACTTCTCGTTCCCCCCCAATGGAGTTCGCCAGGGTCCGAGCCAAAAAGGTCCAAAAAAGTCCACAAAAACTTGTCAATATTCCTCCATACTGCTCGTCCCATGTAGTCCAAGTGCCCTGAGTGGGTAGCGTCCAGAATTTACTTGAAACTACGCCATCTAGTATATTTTTAGAGTCTAAACAAGACTACATCGCATGCCCAGCAAGCACGCCGATGCACGTTCACGAAACCACGGAAGCCACGGCAGACGAGATTGCGCGTTCTCTTTTTCTTTCTTTCTTTCTTTTAGATCAATATCCAACCCCTCCTGTGTTTGTCTCGGTTTGTTTAGAGCTCTTGCACTCTTACCACAATGTAAACAGTGAATTTCTTCTTCTACGCTTGCATTATCGGCAGAGTAGGCTCTGAACGCCGAGGCTTCCGTAGTTTCGTGACCGCGCATGTGCGCGCTTCATGGAAGTAAACAATACTCCTTTTTAGACTAAAAATATACGAAATGGCGTAGTTTCAAGTAAATTCTGGACGCTACCGCTCAGGACACTTGGACTACATGGGACGAGCAGTATGGAGGAATATTGACAATTTTTTGTGGACTTTTATGGACCTTCTTGGCTCGGACCCTGGCGAACTCCATTTGGGGGGAACGAGAAGTCGCTCTGATCTCCGGCTGCATTTGACATATTAAAAAAGTGGTCCAGAGTCTTGCTCACCATCAGGGTAAGTGAAAAATAAAGTTAAATCATTATGAGGGTGAACTATTCCTTTAACGTAAAATTATTTTTGAACCAGGCTGTAAACATGTTTATTTCTGCCGTGAAGTTGGCGTTTTTAAAATGGGAATCTATGGGTATTTGCTGTGTTTTGGAGCCAGCCCCTAGCGGATCAAGAAAGGATCACAATTTCTGTGCAACGCGGAAGTGGGCTCATTCTTCTCCAGCTGAGTTTGCCCCTTGGTGTTTGGCCATAAACTGCAGTACAAGCACAGGATTTTTGCTTTCTGGCTGCGAACGCAACTGCCAATGTTTGCAAATATAAAACCCATCTATTTGTGGAAAAGGACCAATGGATTTTGCTAAAATACATCTACTACATGCCTTAGTAATACCTGGATAAAGTTTGGAAAGTTTATGTACTCAATGTAATCTGAATAGTTTAAAGTGAATTACACAGTACAGATCAAAAAGGAATGAAACATGACCCCTATAACAGGATTTGATTTTTGTATCACATTTTATTCACTTCCATTGTTTATGCTGACATGACAGTGGTGTTGAACAGTAGTGTTATACACACTTATTTGTCAAGAGAGAGTTGAGATTGAGTCCTTTCCTAATGACTCAACTTGCATTTTGACAGTGTTTTTTATTATTATTATTATTATTATTTAACTTACCGTTTCATCCCTGTTTTACACATTAACAACTATTTGGAGAAGGATGTGTATTAAAAGGAGACAGTTAAGGTAAACAAACATCCTAATTAACATCAAAATAAGCTTTTCTTGGCTGAGAGACTGGCTTCCTGGTCCCCTAGTCCTGCCCCTTGGCTAAACATACAAAATGTGCTCCGTGCCTACACAACACACGACACATTTCTTTGAATGTTTTGCTTAATGTCAAAAAGCAAAGAAAGAAATCTATTCCATGTTGTTTTGTGAGACTGACTGGAAAAGAAACTTTGTATGACTCTTTGTCTAAATTCATCTAAAAATTAAAAAGTTTCAGTGCCATAAGTACTTTACAGTCATAAGCCAAAAAGTGTCAGCTCTTTTTTTCCCCCCCCCTCTCATACATTAGAGATTCTCACATAAATTCTCCCTCCCTCTGCCTTTCTTTCTGTCTCTGGTGCCTTTCTCTCTCTGGATTTAGGATAAAGCCTGAATTACACAGTAGAACAGTCCTGGATAGCGGAGACAGAGATTACCCTCCCTGATCTTTTTACAGACAAGAAGTAGTTCAGTGTGAGCCCTCCCTGAGGGCTTTGCCACCTCCATACTGACAGACTGTGCATTAGTATGCATCAGAGAAGTGGAGGAAAACGGTTTTATCCTCTTTGACCTATCACTTTACTCAAGAAAGAGGGCAATCAAGAGCCAATGTAGGGGATGTTAGGCCTGTCACCAAGTAGGTTCATCTATACCTTAAACAGAACGGAAAGAAAGAAAGAAAGAAAGAAAGAAAGAAAGAAAGAAAGAAAGAAAGAAAGAAAGAAAGAAAGAAAGAAAGAAAGAAAGAAAGAAAGAAAGAAAGAAAGAAGAAAGTCTGCATAGAGCAATGTCAGGGGCGTATAACAGCACAAACAGACGCTGTACCTTCTGTCTGTCTGATCAACACAAATGAAGGAATTTAATTTGTTTTATATTGGACACCAATCTAAAACATTATGTTGTCATAATATTCTTATGTTTTCATTAAAAACGCACATTAATGGGGCTGATGGTTCAACTTACTAACAGTCATTATGAAAGACCGATAAAAACTCAGCTACGTCGCACGTAACAATTTTCTTCCATATAAACTGTTTATTTTCAGTTTCACTGTTTTAGCTGAAAGATTTAACCCATAAAACCCAGGGCGCCCTCTAAACATAATCAGAAGGTGCCTGGTTCTTGTAGTGTTGCTGCTACAGCTTGTATGGTCACAATCTTATCTCACTGGGTGCGTTGTAACGCGAATAATGTATAGTGGAGATCAAAGAACTATTTTCTTTGATGAACACTTTTGATGTTTTAGCAGATTCTGCTCCTTCTGCATCTATATTTCATGTAAAACCTTTGAGGGCAGCAAATTTACATAAATGTGACGTTTACAGAGGTGTAACTAATTTTTCCTTATGACAATTTCATTTTCACCTTTGCTCCCTTTGTTTTGTAGGTCAATCAAAATCAGAAATGGGAGAAATCAGTCTCTAGGTGAAGAAGCTAATGATTTATGAGCTCTGAGACTAGTGTAAAAGAGTGTTTAAATAGAGCTAGAGAACAAGCTTAAAATAGCTTTAGATAAACGTTAACATTTTATGGCAGAATACATCAACAATCTTGACTTGCACTAATTTTTAAAGCAAGATGTTCAGGGAACCTACAAATGTGTGAATATGGAAGTAAATGCTCTAGAAAGTGCATTTACAAGAGGTAGGTTAGTAAGTTTCTCCTAAGCTGAATTTTGTAACTTGTGTTCTCCAGTTGAGAATTTCCAGCTATAAAGTGTTTGTGTGAAAATCAACAGCAGGGAAAGTCTCACCAAAAATGTACCAAAAACATCCCAGGTGTTCATATGAAAACAGTAGTGGTTAATATATGGAGGAAAAATATCTCCAAGTAACTATTCTGCCACTTTAAAAAATTTTCATTCAGTTCTGTTAAGATAAGCAAAGTTTCATTAGTCTGTGTTGTTTGCAGCAATCTCCTCCTCTGTATCTAAATCTCTTATCTTTATCATTAGTTGTAAAAAAAATGATCAAATAAAATCTTATCATTTTGGCGATGGTCTTTAGAAGAGCAAACATTAGTTTAGTTATAATTACCCATTTATCTTCAGGTGTTTTTTTGCTTTTTTTTTGTCCAAAATAATATTCAACATCTTCAGTATGAATCATTCACTGTTTCATGAACATTCTGTTCTGATTTGTACCTTTCCGAAAATTATAATTATGATAGCAACTAAAAATATCATCTCCTTTCCAACCTTTGTCACAGTGCCATTTCTCATGACGCTTGCTTTTATAGAGCTGAAAGTGCCATCCAGGATTGTGATCTACTAAATGTCTCATTCGTGTAAGCTGCTGTTTCACTATCTAATTAAAAGGCATAAATTATACATTGCCTTGTGTCATAAATGGAACTGGCAGTACATCTGCCCTGGATGCAGACAGAGGATGTGTCAGACCTCAGTCAGCAGTCACGTTAAGCAGGACACCCACCTTGCAATGCACTATGGGGGGAGGGGGGTTGGAGAGAAGCAAGAAATTGGAGCAGGGAGACATTAGCGGAGAAAAAAATACGAGTGAGTAGATATAAGCATGACTTATATGATCTGAAAATTTGAAATTTTGAAGGTTTAATTCTGCACTGCAAATAGGTCAGTGCCCATGAGGAGAGGTGGGGATGGTTTTCGTTGTGGCAGCCATGTTTTTCTGAGCTGTTCTATGTAGGTCAGTAATAGAATCTGGATGAAAACATGATTTTGGTGCGATGGTTATTGCATCACTTATGAAAGCAAAAGCACTAAGCACGATTCATCTGAACTAAGCAATGCAGAAACGCCAAGCTTAGCAAGTCATATGTTGCTAATTGTGTGGTTTTAGTAGAACAGTGCAAATAAGGCGAAGGGTAAAATAGTTTTCTCACTCTCAAGAACTGCTTACTCCAAAATGTTTTTGTTTCATTTTATTTTAAAGGACTGGCAACAATTCCTCACAGTCTGTTTTATGCTGGTACTTTGTTGTATGCTGCACCATTTGCAGTCTTAAAGTGTTGCTGTAAACCATCGTTTCAAAAGGAAACTTGAGGATAGACATGTTGAGGACTATGTGAACAACCTCCTTTTCCAAGTCAGAAAGGAAAACCCATTTTCAAAGGCATTATGTCACAATGTCTCTCTAAAGTATGCAAGTTTAAAAATGCATTTGTTTTAGAATTTTTCTATAAATAAGTAATATCACTCAGTTCACAACCTTTATCATAATTACTTGCTTTTGTACATTTTTGAACCGAGGTGAACATTTTAGTTTGAACTGTAAGCCTTTAAACTGTAAGTTTCTCCCAGTGAGAAACGCTCCTACTCTACCTTTTACTCTCCTCCTGCTGGACGACATGCACGAAATAACACAAGGGAGAAAATGCAGTCACACCAGCAGAGGTAGTGCCAGCAGCCGAGGACATATAAAATGTTACTAAGAAGAAAGTGACTGAAAAGATGCCTGTCTAGGAGGACTACAGCCAGTTTCCAGTCCACATTCAGTCAAAAGCGGTCCAACTGCTCTCTACCTTCAGTACAATCCACCAAGAGTTACATGAACTTTGATTCCCTCTTTGGTCACTCTTGCGTTTCAAGTCTCTCTTCTCATCAGTTTTGATCCTTTCAAGCCGTTTTGCTGTAAACAGTAACAGCCAGCAGAGGTATTGAGAATTTGCCTTCAGTGGACACGGTTCTGTCGTACATGCGCTTTGGGAGGGCGTCCCTTGTTCGGAAACCTGTCAGTGGCTGATTGGAAACTGGAAGTTCTATAGAATGAACCCCATTGGAAGAGAAAAGCATTGCGACAGCTTTAAAAGCCTAAACAAAAAAGGCCTGGATTCATGCATAAGCGCAATCAATTAGTAATTTTTTTTTTCTAAACGTACCTCCTTTACGTACCGCATAATAAACTGTGTAGAAAGCATTTTTCTAGAATAAGATTAGAATAAAATCAGGTACAGGGCCTTTAAGTGCAATGTTATAATTTATGGTGTTTTGAGATGGGTGAGCACCACACAGACTTTTTTTTTCTCTTATCAGACAGCAGGATTGTTTAGCACCTCAGCAGTACATCAAACGTCATTTGCAAAAGTGTCAGACTCCTGCATGCATATTTCTAGCTTGTTTATGGTACTTGACTCTCGCATATGAACCTAGATATCAGATCGCAGGGGATGAATCCAGCACTCAGGTGAGTAAAATTGTTATTGCATGTCAAACTGGACCATAAAAGATGATTGATGCTGTGATAGTGCAGACAGATTTAACTGATACACAATGTATTAGCTTTCATATGGTTAGTTATATGTATGTGTGTCTATCTATATATATATATATAGATATATATCTCATTGGTCTTCCATATCATGTTGCCCAGCTCAAATCTTTGAGAAGAGTGCAAAAAAAAAGTGAAATACAGTATTCTACAGTGAAATTTAATAATAAATAAATAATAAATTGAATTTACAAATAAGTTGACGAAGAGTTATGAGAAGCTTTAGAGTGAGGGAAAAGAGACATGGAGGGGAGAAAATGAATAGCTCAAGCCTTGCCTGATAATTTGTGTGCAGACCGTATAAAACACTTTATTAATGAGACTGTTTACATCATTGTCAAAGAGCCTGGAAACCCAGGAAACGAAACAGTGGGAAGGCACAGGCTGTGGTGTCCAGGAGATGGGTTGTTGTGTATCAAATGGGTCTTAATCTGTCATAAATACCTAAATGTACTAAGAAATGTAACATGTACCAATGGGACCGCATGGTGAGTCTGTTTTGTGCTCATTGATGCAGGCTGCTCTCTTTCTGTCTGTAGGTGAAAAATGAAATAAATTAATAATAGAAATGAGGCATAGTCATGAATAAATGCATGCTTCTAACCTTACTGTTGGATCTGAGCTGTGAACGTTTAGCTAAATAAACCTGTTATCATCCGTAATGTCTTTGTAATTTTACACTGTGCAGGTCAACAGCGGCACTTGACCTGAGCTCCACCCGTCAGTATCTGTTCCATGCTTCATTTTGTAACAGTAATTATTTTTTCATGTACTCACTTGCACACAAGTGATGAATGTTAGTATGACATGGATTTACGTAAAATTCAGCACAGCTGCACAACAAATTTTTACAAAGGGCAATGCAGGGGAAGGAAGCCTGCTCATTTCTTATGCCCTTTTGTTCAAGTTAAAGGGACTAGAGGCAGGGATTGTGAAAGAATAAACATGCATGTCCAGTTTTTTAATGCTAATGGGTGATGAAGCCTTAAAAAACAAAAAGAACAAGCCCACCCATGTCTCTCCGTTGCCTTGAACAGGCTGTGTGCTGCATAATGCGCTGTGACTCGGTGGCCAAATTTCCCGGGCTGTCCTGCAGATGTGACAATTGATGCTGCATACACGTCTCCGACAGTTTTGATCCAGGAAGGAGACGGTCGCGGTAAATTCAAACACTGCAAGGGATAGTTATGGATTCTTCTGCCGTCAGCAAACGATCCAGATCAACTGAAAGACACTAAAAAGTGGAACTACGAAGAAAAAGACTTTATCAGCGTAGTAAACAACGTTGCAGAATCCGTTTGTGCGCACTCCCATGTCGGCTTGGCTGGTGGCTGCGGTTACCCGCAGCGCCAGTTGCGGCACTTGTGAGTCTCATTTCTAAATCTTGCCTCCAGTCCCTTTAAAACACAATGGCCCTCATTTATCAAACGATTGTACAATAAAAATCTGCGTACAACCATTTTCACGCAAGACTCTGCATTTATCTGGACGTGATCGTAGGATACGATCAAATCTTATGACAGCTCTGAGTTCGTGTACGCAAGTTTGAGTCAGTGAGGGTTTGGAGCGCAGCACAGCAGAACATAAAAATATTTATTAATCAAACCTCAAACCATCATTAATTTATAAGTATTCACATATCCAGCACTAAGAATGAACCCATTTGCAAAGAAAACAAAAAAAAGGGAATGTAGAATGTATTCCCAAAATTAGAAAAATAGCTGTAACTGAATCTTATTCCTCCATTTATCTCAACAAATTATTGAAATCATTAACATGTTATAGTTCTAGGAGACCAATGTTTTGCACTCTTCGTGCATCTCATCACCCCGCTGGTAAACCTGCCACAGAGCAGGAGTGCAGGTAGGCATCAGTACACACACATGTGCATGTGCCAAGGTGGAGCGCTGCTTCGGGCTACAAGAAGGCAGGTGGAGATGTGGCGGACCAGCAGGATGAAACGCTGCTTTAGACTCGGAAAAAAACTACAATACAATCCTGTCCTTTGCAGTGCTACACGGCATTGCTCTGACAGCTGATGGAGAGTTTTGATGCACCAGGAGCTGCTCTGCAGCCCCAACTGGAGATACGGAGGAGACAGGAGCTGATCTGACGTTTCTAATGAGTAATCTATACCTTAAAGTTTTATAGGTCTCTTACCTTATGCAAGTTATATTTTCTTCTGTCCCTGTCTGGGTCAGGCACAAATCCAACCTGCTAAAGGCAGAAAATCTTGCAACCAATCAAAATGCGTCAGCAGATCACATGATTTCAAGATGGAAGCCCTCTGTTATCACCTTAGTAGACCTGATTGATATTTTGCAAAAAGACCCAAAGACTGAAGGCAGAAAAGTATTGAGGATCTTTTTGTAAGAGACTGAATTGTATTAACATATTAAATTTTTTTAATTTATTTTGTCTTTTTATTAAGTTAATCACATGCGACTACTAGTTCAAGTTCAGTTTATTTGTATAGCACGCTTACAACGACCGTGGTCACACAAAGTGCTTCACAGAGATATAAAAAATACCCAAATAGATAAAGGAAACACACAAACACTGATGAAAGCACATTAACACGAACCACACTAACACATTCACACCTACTGTGTGGTCATATGTGTAAAAAAATACACAAACACACACAAGGACGTACAAACACTGTTGTACTTAGAACACATAGAATGATCACAATGAATAAATATAATAAGGCCAAATTATAGTATAATCATAACAGTTGGTGGTGGCACCTTTGAGTTTGCCAACCGCCATTAAACTTGAAAAAAGAAGTAGTCATGGAAGAAAAATGAATGAAACTTAGACAGATGGATATTTGGATGGATGTTTTTGAAGTCAGACGAAACATCATATAAGCAGGTATAGTCTGGTCATATTTCCACCAATTTATCCACTAAAATGTAACAGCCCAGGTCACTGCGAGCTGCCATCTTGAAGTCATATGATCTGCGGATGTGTTTTGATGGTCGCGCCACCACCGCTACCACAGTTTATGATATCTTCAAAGCCTTATAGCAGATTCACATCAGGTCTGTGTGCACCATGGTTTCATTACAGCGCCATGGAGGAATTTTTGACCTCTCATCTTTGCAGAATTGTTGTAATTCAGCCACATTGTAGAATTTTCATAACCTGACTCCGCCAGATGGATTTGCTCCCGCATATCCATCTAGGAATCATCCGTTAGAGTAGTTTTGGGAAGGTGTGCAAATACTGGTTAGCTGATTGGATAAGGCATCTGTCTATTACCACCTATGTTGGTGATAAACGGGCCAAATCAACCAATCAGATCAACAAAGCATATGATGTACTAACAGAGTGACAACGAAAACACAACCACAAGCCAGGCTACTCTTGCTGCTGCCAGCAATAGCTCGTTAGCTCAGCAAACAAGAAACATGTCGGCAGTAATTCCGATAAAACTTGAGTAATAGCCATGCTGATGCTAGTTTCATCCGCTGAAGCCGCCATGTTGTTTAGACTGAACTGTCGCATCTCGTTGCGTGACAACTTAACCCTCCTCAAAGCCAACGCTGATTGGACGTTCATTTGGTGAACTGCTCCAAATTCTCTTCAGTGGAAAGTAGCCAGACTGATCTGTGAGTGAAAACCTGAGGCTCGCGAGATCAGGATGGTCTCATGAGGCTAGAGTTTTTAAGCATGAACTGCCTTTTAAGGTCATGCCACATCATCTCAATCAGATTCAGATCAGGACTTTGACCAGGCCACTCCAAAGTCTTCATTTTGTTTTTCTTAAGCCATTAAGAGGTGGACTTGCTGGTGTTTTGGATCATTGTCCTGCTGCAAAACCCAAGTGCACTTCAGCTTGAGGTCACCAACAGATGGCCGGACATTCTCCAGGATTTTTTGGTAGACAGCAGAATTCATGGTTCCATTTACCACAGCAAGTCTTCCAGGTCCTGAAGCAGCAAAACAGCCCCAGACCATCACACTAAAACCACCATATTTTACTTTTGGTAAGATGTTCCTTTTCTGAAATACCGAGTTACTTTTACGCCAGATGTAATGGGATCTACACCTTCCAAAAAGTTCAACTCTTGTCTCGTCAGTCCACAGAGTATTTTCCAAGTTGGATCGTCAAGATGCTTTCTGGCAAAACTGAGATGAGCTTTTATGTTCTTTTTACTCAGCAGTGGTTTTGGTCTTGGAACTCTGCCATACAGGCCATTTTTGCCCAGTCTCTTTCTTATGGTGGAGCCATGAACACTGACCTTAATTGAGGCAAGTGAGGTCTGAAGTTCTTTGGATGTTGTTCTGGGGTCTTTTGTGACCTCTTGGATGAGTCGTTGCTGTGCTCTTGGGGTAATTTTGGTCGGCCAGTCACTCCTGGGAAGGTTCACCACTGTTCCATGTTTTCGACATTTGTGGATAATGTTTCTTACTGTGGTTCGTTGGAGTCCCAAAGCTTTAGAAATGGCTTTGGAACCTTTTCCAGACTGATAGATCTCACTTACTTTGTTTCTCAATTTTTCCTGAATTTCTTGGCATTGCAGCATGATGTCTAGCTTTTGAGGACCTTTTGGTCTATTTAATTCCTGATTGAGAACAGGTGTGGCAGTAATCAGGCCTCGGTGTGGGTAGAGAAATTGAACTCAGCTTTCCAAAGATGCAATCACTTTTTCACACAGCCCCCCCCCCCCCCTTACTAATAAAGATCTTCATTTAAAAACTGCATTTTCTGTTTACTTGTGTTATCTATGTCTCACAGTCTCACATTTAAATTTGTTTGATGACCTGAAACATATAAGTGTGACAAACATGCCAAAAAATAAGAAATCAAGAAGCAGGCAAACACTTTTTCACACAACTGTAGATATGGAGGGCTACCATGGATGAGTCAATGCAGAGGAATAACTGTGAAATTTACGTTTGTCCTGGCGAGGATCCGAGTCATAGAGAGACTTTGCTGTGAAGGTAGAGACATGCAGCAGTGCCATATTAATGACAATAAAGAAAAACAACAAAAGAAAAAAAAAAATTGCAGGAGCGATGACTGGGATTTACAAATGGCTGCCCACTGCACCTAAATGAATACAGAGGAAACTCTGCCTGGCTGTGCACTTCATTTCAAATGCAGCTTCTGGGCAATCAAAATCCAGCATTGGCAGAGTGCCTTTCTTATAACGGCTACTTTCAATCAAAAAAAAAAAAAAAAAAAACCAAGCCACCAAGCTCAAATTAACTTTCTTTTATAGTTTATGCTGAATTCAAATGGTCTGCACCTTTACTAAAGGTCAGTCCAACATGGCACATGAACACATCATATCACATCTCAGGGGAGATGTCAACATTGGACAGTTTGGTTTTAAACATACTATTTAAATTCACTTTTTGCAGGGGCAAATCATGCCAGGTCTGTTTAAGATGTTCAATAGAAAGCTAATTCCATGGTTGAAAATGACCTCACTCAAATTTTTACAACTTATCTCCTTGACTCATTCCAAGGCACGTCTTCTGTTCAGAGTTAAGCTTCTAAAAACACTTTCTTTACCGTGAACAGCTTGAAGAGTGAAACTGAATGTTGCCTGCGTCTGCACTGTGATGATTAAAGCTCCTGTCTTAGTTGAGGCTAAACGTTAGCCATTGTCAAGGTCACAGCAATCATTTTTAGTAAAACAGAAACCTCAACGGGAATTTGAAATTAATCTCTGTATACATTTAAGCAGTGCTCAGCACTATTCTTCTAAGAAGGTCCCAAGAGCCCTTCTTCAGTATGCAAAGATAAAAGACTCAAACTGATCACAACTGTGAGGATTTAACAGTGAGGAAATTTAAAAATAAAAAACAAGTGTGTTGCAGCTGGACTGACTGTAGCACAGAAAAACAAACATCAAGGTAAAAGTTGTTAAAACAAACTACCAAAAAAAACCTACCTAAAATGCTTGATTTCTATCAGATTTCTATCACCGTATATTTCTTAGTTTCTGTGTAGGATGTGAACTGTTAATGTATTTCCAAAACCCAATTACTCGTAATGAGTAATGAAAAATGCCATAGGCAGTTTTTCCAAAGAATACCTGCACTTTGAGCACCTGTCATTGACTTAAACATTAAATTACTCAGATTTATCTAATGCCGTAATTAATAAATCATATTACGTAATGGCTGTTAATATAGTGCAGTGCTATGGTTCATATTTTCCCCATTTTGTGAACACTCCTAAAACAATGTAGTTGAGCAGATAACTTTCGTGCTGAAGAAGTCCTTTGATGAATTGTTTCGTTTTATTTCTTTTATTCTAATACAAAAGCTGATTTTAACTGTCATTTGTGGCATATACTGTAAAACAAAGCAACAGTTTATTCTAAAGAACCAAAAATATTATTTTTAACAATGTTTTTCTAATAAAATTATTACTTGTGTCATCCTCTCTTTGGGTTTCCCCACAAATAGTAAGAGCAATATTTTCATTTGTTTGAAACATTTGGTTAAGACTTTTACTCACCTTCATGGTGGATCGGTGAAGTTGTGATGCCATTGGTGCAGGAAGATACTGGACTGATGAAGTCGATGTATTTGCTGGGATCATCACAGTATGAATTGCTATTTGGTTTTAAAAGATAAGACCTGATTAAAGAGCATAACCATTCAATTCCAGCAACATTTTTTAAAAGACACACAAGGGAACTAACAGCAGTTTTATAAAAAGCGCGCCCATTGGCGGCGGAAAAAGTAGCCATCATGTTGGTAGCAGTAGTATAAAAATCACTCTACAGAGAAAAAAAGAGAGTCATATTTAATTTTTTTTTCTCTCCCTCCCTCTTTTTCTTTTCCTCTTCTTCTGTGGGGGTTGTTTCTTTTTTTTTCTCAAATTAATCAAGATGCACAATCAAAAAAACCGATGTGGTCATGGTTGATCGGGTGGGGGTGGGGAGGGGGGGGGAGCGAAGAGGGGGGGGGGGTGGCGGGTGGGTGGGGAGAGAAATAGTGTGACTGATCGAGGGGGGCGGGCTGGGCATTGGAGGTGCGAAAAAGGGAATAATGAAGGTGGGAGAGAAATAAAAAGAGACAGAAATACAAAGTTTTAAGGTCAAAATGTTCTCTTTAAGCTAATTTACATAAAGTTAACTACAAATAGCACTTCAGTCTGAATGATCTGTTGCAGTTTAACACATTTCCAAATACATGCTTTTTTTCAGTCATACCTTTCATTTTAAATGCGACAGATTGGCGACCTGTCCGGGTGTACCCTGCCCTCTCGCCTGATATTAGCTGGGATAGGCTCCAGCAACCCCCCGCAACCCTGAACTGGATAATCGGTACAGAAAATGACTGACATGACTGATGACCTTTCATTTTTTGCCATACCTCATTTATATATCACTGACACCAAAAAGACTTTTTCAAGTATACAGTCACACATTCTCACTTAGTTCTCTCTTTGCTCATCTCTCCTTTGGGTGTGTTGAACTAAGTCATCCTTAACAGTGTTTTACTGAAATTGACTTCAGGGTCACAGGCTGCAGTATGTTGGGGACAGGAGACAAGGAGCCAAAAATAAAGACTGGTAGCAGTCTAAAATTCAATTAAACTGTTTATTAGTTTGACGATGACTATTGTTTTTTCACAACAAAAACTCAATTTAACTTTTTATCATGCTCTTCCTATGCCGATGTTAATGATCATTAACAATTCCAGGATGGGAATTAGAGTCTTCTTTTTAGCTTTAGATAAAAACACAAGCCGGGAAAGGTACCACAGCTCTACAGTCAAGGATTTCAGGCTGCCACTGTCTTTTTCAGCAATGACTGCACAACTGGGGGCTTAATTCAAGATGTGGACATTGGCTGTAAATGGACTGCAAGGTCAGAGCTGAGCTGTTATTCAAGGGTCTCAATTTTCTGCTCAATCCTTGTTCAAACTCTCGCCTGTGGTCATGACTGTTCTCTGTGATATCACAGACTCAAGTGTCAACATGAGGGCACAGCTTTGGAAACTGAGGAGCCTTCAGACTGTGTTGATCATCTCCTGAGACAATGGGGGAAAAAAACTCACACTGGAAAGAGGAATTGCCTCATGTGTCACTGTAAATGCTGACTAAACATGATCAGGAAATGTTCCATGATCTTTGCTTTAAATATTTCATTAAAAACTAGTCATGTAATTTGGTATCCATTAAAAATTAATCAGGACATATATGTGGAGCATTAACTTAGAATTAATCATTTAAACCTCTGTGTTATATTCAAATATGGTCTGTAAAATATGACAGCTTCGAAAGTCGAAGAAAAATTAAGGATTTATAATGAAGAAAATCACATTATGATCACGTGAGAACACAAAACCCTGAATTTTTGCCCCAAAACATTTGGGAAGATAGTGAATCTCCAAGTCAAAGTTATTTGATGCCTCTTAGTACAAAGATTGTTCAGTTGCTCTTTGTTCCAGTTTAAGCTACTGTGGGACTAACTAGGATCAACTGTACAGCCATCAGCTAGAAGCCAGTGGCTACAGCTCGAAAACATATTTCATGTTAAGTAATTTTATAGTTATAAATCAAGTCACTGCTGCTTTCAGCTCCTCCCATAAACAATGCTCTATATCTGCCTGTCTTAAGCAGGTTGTGTGAAAATGATCTTTTTTTTACTTTTCAAGTGTTTTCAACACAATCCAGCCCTCCATCCTGAAAGGAAAGCAGGAAGTAGATCTAGAAATAGATCTACTTCCATCACCCCCTGAATATACTGTCTATTGGGACAGCCACAGTTGTCAGGCTGGGGAATTGTCTCTTTAATCAAAATCAAATCAAATTTTACTGATATAGCGCACACAATAGGGGATTATCACGCTTCCGTGTTCCGGTTTCCGGAACTTGAAACACTTAGCCGGTCCACTTCCGGGCCAGTTCAATGTCCCTGCTTTGTTCCACTTCGTAAATTGAATAAACGCCAACCCTTCTTAAATTTTCATGGATTCCAGACTGAAGTGATACCAAGGAAGAAGTGGATCAAAGCAATTTGCCAGAGTGAAGGGCCGAACTTTATAATAAAACAACGTAGCACGTTTGTTTGTAGCCGGTGCGGCACAACGTCGGCACTTCAATGATGCAGATTACACAGCTAGCGTAAGCCAACCAGCATTAGCAGGCTAGCGTTAGCTGATGTGCCTAACTTTGTGCGTCTTAAAACACACAAACTTCTGAAAATCGGGTCTGTACCCTCCCGTTTCCAGTGGAACAACTGGGGACTGCCAAGAAAGGAGACGCTTGTGTGTTTTCAGCCGCACAACGTTAGGCACGTCATCAAGCTGGCTAATGCTAGCCGGCTAACACCGACTGTGTGGTCTGCCGGCTACAAACAAACATGCTGCGTTGTTTTATTAAAAAGTTCGGCCCTTCGCAGCGAATCGATCGCTATGATCCACTTCTTTCTAAGCATCACTTCAGTCTGGAATGAAAACTTAAGTATGTTTGGGGTTTATCCGATTTACAAAGTGTAACAGAGCAGGGACGGCTATTGTTAAAATGGCCCGGGAGAGGAAATGCCTAGATTCCGGGAAGTTCCGGTAAGCGTGATAATCCCTTATAGTGCTGCACACAATAAAAATCAACAACAAGACTGAAATAAATTCTCAATGTTGGAGTCAACATTAATAAATTTGTCTTTGTTTTAACCCAACTGTATTAACCAAGAAACTGGTAGTGGACTACTGTAAGCCTAAACCACCCCCCCCACACACACACCCCGAGACTGTCAGTGTCAAAGGTGAGGACACTGAAGTCGTACAGACCTGCAAATACCAGGTGTTTTCCTGGACAACAGATTGGTCCAAACACACACATACACATACACAGATGTGGTCAATCGGAAAGGGAAAAGCTGGTTCTTCTTTCTTCAGAAGCTCAGGTTGCAGTAAAATAATGCATATGTCTTATCAGTCAGTGGTTGCAAGCGTCATTTTTTTTTTCTGCTGCATGCCAGGGAGGCAGCATAAAAGACAAAAACAGGCTGGATAAGCTCATCAAAAAGCTGGCTCAGTTCTAAGCACCAAAAGGTTGGACACTGTGGAGAAGGTGGTGAAGAGTTGCACAGGGGCTAAAGTTCAGGCAATTCCAGACCACAAAAGACAGCCTCTTTGCAGCAATTTTGCTGGACAGAGTAGCAACAGATATGGAAAGCTCCTCCTGCTGCGTTGCTGGACAGAACAATTCAGGAGGTCGTCTGTCCTCACAGCCATCAGGCATTCTAAAGCAGAACTCAGTAACTTTTTCACCTTAATAAATGCTTTACAGCAGGGATCCCCAATTCCGTTCCTCGAGGGCCGGTGTCCTGCAGGTGTTATGAGCTTCCCGGCTGCAACACACCTTGTGAAATGTGCAGAGCTTGACATCAAGCTCTGCACAAGTTTGCTAATTACCTCCTGATTGGAGTCAGGTATGTTGCAGTAAGGGAGCTCCTAATACCTGCAGGACACCAGCCCTCGAGGACCAGAATTGGGGATCCCTGCTTTACAGAATCCCTGTGGGGCTACACAAAGTGTTTACGAGCAATTTGATGTTTCCCCTGCCCCCCCGGTGTCTCTGGCCTGTGAGTGGCACTTGCAACTCTCTCTGTGGCCCACCCAACAAGACTGTTGTGACAACAGATTCTTTAGCTTCCCACCTAAACGCCAACTCCTGGCTCTCAAAACCAACTCTTTGCTGGACCAGAGTGAAGATCCAGTTCCCGTAAAGCGCCAAGCTCTCTGCCGAATAGGCACAGTAATCACTTGTCATGTCCACAAAAAGTAAATTAAAGTTTGCATTCTTACCTGATTCCTGTCAACACCAGAGAAAAATATAATCCTCGGCATATTTACCCGCAAAACACAAGTAAAACATCCCGCTTCAGGAGACACAGGACTCTGCTTTGAGCAGCTGCAGAGGGAGACGATCTACTAACTTAGCAATGTAGCATCAGCAAGCTCGTAAAAGCTTAGAAATATATTCAGGGATCAAAATAGGGGAAAGACAAGTAGAGAAGAGGTCTGTATGCTGTGGGGTGAAGGGGAAATTGGGACCTTTACAACAGTGAAAAGAGACCAGTAGGGGAAGCCCCGAGCTGAAGTTACTGAGTTCTGCTTTAAAGGGTAACTTTCTTTTTTTTTCAACCTGGACCTTATTTCTAGGAGTTTACAGGTATGCGTTCATTTACTTACTAGTGAAATTTCTGGATCACTTTGACTCCTTCAAAAGATATTACATTGAGTCGCCTTTCAACGTACATCCATATAATGGGAGAGACTGGGCAGTCTCTATGCAAGGCATTATCTGCAGCAAAACTCTTTTATTTCACCAATACTTTAAGGAGATTGAACCAACGAACGAGCACTATTGTCCCATGAGTCCAGATTTAGCTTTCCATTATTTATCAGGGTGTTCTACACACTTTTCAGGGCCGCTCGTCCCCAATGCGCACTTTCGTAGTACAGCTGAGAAAAGCAGCTCACTACCCAGACAACCAAAGCCACACAATTCACAAAACTGTATAGAGATGGCCCTGTCTCTCCCAGATGTACACCGAAGGGCAACTCAACGTAATATCTTCCAAAGGAGTCAAAGTGATGCAGAAATTTTATCGGTGAGCAAATGCACGTATAAACTCCTAGAAATAAGTTCCAGGTTTTAAAAAAAGAAAGTTATCCTTTATTAACCTCCAGCAACACCTGGTTATGGTAATTATATTAAGTATTTATTTACTTTTTCATCTCTATGACACAGTTTTACTAATTCTAGATTCTTAGGTCATCTGCTCTGTACATCTGCTGTTATTTGATGTGACTTGGTTTTCAATGCACTTCAAGTGTTGAATGATTTTTAATGTATGGATGTGTGCATGGATGAGCATGGGGCAACTGAATTTCCCTCAAGGGGATGAATATAGTATCCATCTATCTATTGTCTTTTTTTTTGCATTTAAAGACGCAATCAATTCAATAAACAGCACAGATTGAACATGCGGACAAAACTATAAAAATTAAAACTGAGACCTACCCATACATTCCCTCCTCTGATAACTTTGTCATTGTACAATAAGGATTATCACACAAGATCTCAAACTCAACTCACTCCTTTTTGGAGAACCCCTATAATCTGCCTTGTATATTTAGCCTCAAGGCACCTTTGTGTCAGCATCTGCAGCATGTCATCTGAGAGTTAATGCGATTCTTTAGAGATGTCATGAACATACTTGTTGAAAAGATAATAACTGTGAGGGTGGCAACCCATGAAATAAGGAGTTTTGGGGAGAAGTTGTGGATTGTTCAGGAGTTAGTTTTTAACTAGTGATTATTGTCATCTGGGAATCACCTGAAAAAAACAAAGCAAGGAATTCAGCGTAAAAACCACATAGGATGATATTTTTTATTATCCACAAGATTGTAACTGAAAAAGCTCTGACAATCTTGACTGTATATCACGACACAAGTCTAACGTGTGGCATTAAAGGTGAGAATGACTGATGAAAATGCTGTGCATGCTCTAAGTGTGACATAGGTTTCAGCTTCTTGAAATATGATCAAACAACATATCACAAAAAATCATTTCTTAGACTGGAGAACAAAAGAAAAATGTTCCTGGAAAAAGAAAATTTAGCTGAAGCTAGAATGGAATTCTGCTTGAATGTAGCAGTACTACTGTACAGTAAGTCCTCTCAATGCTTGAACAAATTAATTAGAACATTCCAATATATATTACGGTTGTACAATCTTAGAAATAATATTTACAGTTACAGTTTTATCACAAATGCTGTATAATTCCGGTATACATTTTTCTGTACACTTAGAAAGCTTGAGGGGAATGTTTGAGTTAACCTGATCGATCACAGCAGCATCTTTATGTTTTACTTGCTAAGTTCTGTAGCACAAATGTATGTGATTAAATCATTTAAAACATTTGTTTAAACTTTAGCAGTGAATGATTAAATGTTGATTTTGCAGCGTTACATAGACAGACATTTAGACATATCCAGATTCTTTCACTTCAATGATGTAGAGTTTTCCTGAAGTGATGCAAATAACTGTGCCCATAATTAATCTCTGTTCAGAACCACATAGTGATAATGCTGAAAAAGTTACAATTTTGCATATCCATTTAAAAAAAAGGAAGAGTAATTATGATAAAAAGGGGAAAACTGTTCAGACAAAGTGGTTCCAGTGCTGGTTCAGAGGCAGTGTCTAACTTTGGCAGCTTTTTTCTCTTCTGACCACTAAAACTCTGACTCAAATCCTGAGAAACGCCAACACTTTAATTGGCCAAAGAAGACTGCACTGAGCAAAGAACTGTGTAAATCTGGGCTGAGGGCAGTGTTGTGGAGATCCACCACATCAAGTAATATGTTGTTACTGCCATATTTAAAGGCGCTATAGAAGATGTTCCGGCATTTCAGAGAGCAGAGACTGTTAGCGAGTTAGCTGCTAGATTCACAGCTCCCTCCTCCGGCCACAAAATAACATGCACGAGCCACTCCGGTGTTTAGTAGACAGCAGGTCCAGATTCTCCCATCATGTCACAAACGCAAGTAAAATAGAGTGTCGTTGTCGGAACGTTGCTAACTACTAGCAGAATGATGTCCGTCAATCACTATTACTACTGTAGTAAAAGTTATTGATGAGCCAGTAGACATGAAAAAGTTCAGGAATGCAGAGATGATTGGCGGATGTTTTTCCAGCCCCATTACTTTCACAGCTGATGTATAATAATATCTATATATTTAAAGCTTTAAATTAATCATAGCGTATGGGGCAGTGAACCCAATTTCACTGAATATTGCAAAAATTGTTGAAAAAAACTTCTTCTATAACGCCTTCAAAATTCAAGGGCTGATATAAAGTCTTAATTGAAGAGAAAACAGTTAAACCTTGATTTTCAACATAGATGTGATGTTGAAGCAGCAGCGTTTGGACATTAGCCCATGTTTACCCAAGTTTATACTGGTCAATATTAAGTGAAGCCAGGGTGACCAAACATCCTCTTTTACCTGCTGCCCCCCCCCCCCCCCCCCCCCCCCCATTTTTTTTTTTTTCTTTTACCAACTAAAAATGCATCAGTCTTGAATTTCAAAACTGTTGTTTGTTGTTTATTGTCCTGTATAAGCATCTGGCTGACGTGATGCAGAGCAAATTTCAATATCTATATTTTTAATATCAATATCTTGTTCTGATTGCTCAAGATTCATGGATGAAGTAAATCATGTTTTTGTTGGTTTGTATTTAATTTATACGCCTTGTTCATTTATTTTTACAAAGGTATTCCTTTTCAAATAATACCACATGTGTCCTTGTGTCTGGAATCTTAGTCAGCTGGGGACTGAATAGGACCTTAGTGAAACACAGGTAACCTGACAGAGCCAGCATGTAATATACAGCCTTGTGATTGCCACAGAAGGAATACCGATGGGTTCTTTTCTTTGTGTTTCTCAGGAGGTTTGAACGGATACTGCAAGGAGTTTTAAACATGGGATGGACTGACAACCTCTCTGGTGTGTCCTCTGCCTCTCAGCTCCAGCTCCTGTGGTGTTTCTCTGTCCGTGGAAAAATTAAACCTGTTCATAGCCGTTTTTGTAGAACCAACTCAGAACCAAACCATCACTGGAACTGCTTTGGTCAAAACAGGGGTATGAATACTTCCTGAATGCACGCCAAGTCTGACATTTGTGAGACAAAGAGCCTATTTTCATTACTGTGTGCTTTGCTCTCTCAGTCACTGACCAGACATGCAAGACACATGTGTAACAAATCATTTTACATTTATCTGCATGGAATCCTGTCGCCAATACACCTGCATTATGCAGTTGGGTAGCAGGTAAAAGTAATTGGATTCTTCCTCACCAGTGACTCCTGGAGCTATCAGCCCCTATCCAGCTCTATGAAGGCAGAAGATTGAGTTTGAAAGATGATAATAGACTCCTGAGAAAACTAATCTATTTCTAAAGAAGAAAAGAAGGATGAATTCTTTCACTGCACCCCCATTTCCACCTGTCCATCCCTCTTTTCAGCACTTCACCCTTATGTAGCAGTACAGGTCAATGCTACAATTGAAATATACCAATTAAGTAGAATTTGGACACTGATCCGTCTATTACAACTGAAAAGAGGCTGATATCTTAAGTTTTTTTTTCCCCTTTGTACCATCAGGATGTCTAACATACCGTACATGCCTCTGGGGTTTTAGCAGTGGTCTAAAATACAGTCTTAAGCACTTCTTTCTTTCTTTCTTTCTTTCTTTTAAAAAAAGAGAAATATCTGTCTTGATTTATACATAAAACAGATCCTAGAACTCCCTAAGAACAGCAGACATTTTGTTCATATACACATATTTTAGCTGTAAGAGGAATTGTTGCCATAAAAAAGAACCACTGTCTGTAATGCAGTGTGCTGCAGGAGTAAACCAATGCTTACACACAGATTATTTGCTGAATGTGCAGAAATATAGTTCATTTAATACCTAAATTTTACACCTTAGTCATTTTGACATTGTCTGATATAAACAGGTTATTGTTAGTGTTTATGAATACCAGGTAACTGATAAAAAAAGAGATATTTGTAAAGCCCCCATAAATTTTCTCACAAAATCCATAATCTTGTAATTCCCTCTTGTTTGTCAGTGTTCCTCCTTTGTCCTTGCAATATGTGGAAGTGGAGTTCCTCAATGTAGTGCTTCTTGCAACTCCCACTGGCTCACTCTTTCTGGATAAATAAGCTTGAAATCAAGTCTTAAAGTTTAATGCTGCAAAAAAGGCAGCTGTTACAAGGCCAGAAGCATATGTAAACAAGGCAGTACCAGGATCCAGATGGCTCCAATCAGTCTGATGCTGCTCGATCTTCCATCTATTTCTGAGTCTTTGGCAGGTGGATGATGATAATGATGATGTCTGTGATCACTGGTCACATCTGGCCTCGCTGTGGAGAGAGCAGAAAAGAAAATGCCAGTAAGATGTATGCTCATTATCAATAGGACAACATGGGTGAGTGTGGGAGACGTTTTACCATTTGACGTGTGTAAAGAACATTGTAGTTCATTTTACATTTTTCTTTTTGTGAACAAATGCCATGACATGCACTCGTCATGGCTCTTGAACCAACCTGCATGCACGTGAAGAGCTGCTCTTCTATTAATAATAGTTAGCTAAGATTAGCACAGACAAAGCTGCTGTATGGTTTTGAGTATTGTGTTTTCCTTTTTTTCCTGTTTATGGCCAAATTTGCTAAAGGTGTGGTTGTAATTTCTTCATTTCAACAGCACCTTTCAAACACAACTTCAACTCAAAGTACTTCAATCAAAAGAAAAACTACAATACAATTAAACATTGGAGCAGTCAATCTGCATACCAGATAAAAATGAATTAATACAATTAAAGTTAGTAAAAGAATGTAATTAAAGTTATATTTAAAAAGTGAAAGAGTAGAAAGAATCAAACTAATTAATGGCAGAATGCTGCAAAATATATAGGGTAAACTCTGAGGCTAAGCCTAAGCTGAGCCTAATCTTAAAAGTAAAGATGAAGTCTGTATCCTGAATACTGATGGGGAGTTGGTTCCACAGGAACGGAGCCTGATAGCTGAAGGCTCAGCCTCCCCATCAACTAGAAACATGAGAAACCAAAAGTTGGCCTTTAAGCTTTAAATTAAATCCTGGATCTCACAGGAAGCCAATGAAGAGAAGTCAGGACTGGTGAGAAGTGATCTCTAATCCTCATCAAAACTCCTGCAGGACTATTTCCAATCAGCAGTAAAACTCTACATAGCAAAACTACTGTTGTGTTAATAAACAAACTGAATCTCATCTTAATTTTAGTGCTTTATAAAGAGTAAAGTTACTGAACTGGAAAGAGAGATGATGATTCTGTGCTTGTTGCATGAGAAGTAAGTAAACAGATGTTGCCCCAATTTCTCAATGTTAATTTTCTCAAGTCTAATGCAAGAAAAATAATAAAGACTAATGATGGATGATTTAAGATGGAAAGAAGAAATCTTGTCACTTTCATACAAAATCTCAACAAAGCAAAATCAACACTCAAATGTAAAGGCGTTTTCACTGCTGAAAGTTTTCACAGAGGTCGAGCACCTTGTGTTTGCCACCAAACATCTTGATATGACAACTTATCTACATCCGTTTGCATTTGTTTACATGTGTACACTGCTTCTCACTACACTTGACATTTATTGGTTTAGAGACAGTTTGTGTGGCATGCTGGCAGGTAGACTGTTGCTATTTTATTGAAGAAATAAAAATGAAAGAACACGTGTGTTTGGTTTCCACTGTAAAATATTAACACAGCATTACCCGCAGCAGCACCAACTTCAAGCACAGTCTGTCAGGTAGTTTAAATGTGCTAAATCTATACCAACGCAAACAGATGAAAACCAGAGTGCAGGCAGGCATTGCAATCCCTTTTCATATTTTTGGCTTTATCCAAAGGGAGCTCCTAATGAGGAATATTGAAGTTTCAATATGAAACCCTGGTATAAAAATCAAATACATCCACTTAAATCCAATTAGAAGGTAGTGGACAAGCATGATAAGTACAGAAGTACAAACTCAGGTAAGCCCTGTAAAATTAAGAAGTAAAAGAGGAGGTGATATTAGAAAAAAATACTCTCAGTTTAGCATTTTTCTGGTTTTAGCAACAGACCACCATGAGTACAGATGACTTAAAAATTAACTGACCTAAAACTGTTCTCACATTAATAAAGAACTAAACCATAGTGTATTATATGGACCGAGACTACCTCTTTTTTAGAATAGGGTTCAGCAGTTTGATCCTGGAGATGCTTCACACCTGTTACTTCAGTCTGAATCAAACTGAAAAGAAAGTCTGAATTTAGTGTAAAAATACAAAATGTCAGGTTTATGAACTTTAGGATGTTTAGCATGCAGTAAGAAACTCTTTCAGTCCCTTTATTTTGTCAAACAAGCATTCACTTAAATGTTTTTTTTTTCTTTCCCAATGGAATATACAACTGCAACCATAAAGCCTCATACATTTTTTACAGCTGCAGTACATTAGTGCCCCTGCCAAACCATTAAGAGAGTCTGTTAATTTCCCCCTACTCTATTTATAGTGAGCTGATGCAACCACAGGGCACCTTCACCCTCCATCTCCTCCCCTGAGATGCGGCACAAAGCATCTTGGGTGTGTCTTTGTGTCAACACCCACACAAAGTGTTTATGCCAAGGTGTTAAAAACTGAGGCAATACATTAGCTTGCAGACTACTGCATGATAGTTAAAATATACCAATGTAGTTTCTTTCTTTTCATTTATTCATAGACTCCTTTTTGAAAACCCACTAAGAGGGCCCACTGTTTTTTCTTATTATATTTTTTCATTATTATTTATTCTGTTTTATTTCAATTGTAATTTAGTCTCAGGAATCTGTGACATTAAGATTTTACCTGTAAAATTGTTTCATAACTGAGATGACACCTCAGATCGCTCAATCCTGTGGTGGTACATGCTTTATAGCATCCACGAAATTCCTGTAATATTAAGCTTACATTTTATAGTCAAAGAGGATATACATGCAAAAGAAAGGAAAACCTGATGAAACAAAACCAGGTGATAATATAGTTAATGAATTAGAGATTCTAGATATTATCAACTGAGAAATGCTTTGAAATTGCATATCAGCATCAGCCATGACACACGGATCAGGAGAAACTTGATTTCTTCATGGCTAATTTCAGTATTTCTTTCTGGGAATGGAACATGTACTCTTGTTAAAATGGAATTAAGTTTAGAGTTTTGCTTAGAGAAATGTTGATTAAATATATACTGTACACACATATTCATAATTTAGACCAGGGGTGGGGAACCTTGGCCCTCATCCTGCAGGTCTTCCACTTGTCCTTGTTCCTACACACCTGATTCAAATCAATGAGTCTGTGCAGAACTTGATTGGCTGTTAGATCTATTTGATCTGAATCAGGTGTGCTGGAGTGGGGAGAAATGAAAAGCCTGAAGGGACTCCAGTCCTTGAGGACCAGGGTTCCCCACCGCTGTTTTAGACGTAACAATATTCTTTTTGTTTTCTTTTTTTTTACTCCCACTGACCCCAGAGTTGAATAGTGATTATATTTCGATTCCACTACAGTTTTTTTTTTTAAATCATATATCAGTGTTGGAATCAGTAATCAAACAAAACAAGGTAAAAAAAAAAAAAAATGAATGTAGAATATCGTCAAAATGAAATATTATGCATCACTAATGCTGATAATGTATGTTTAATCTCCAGGGTTCGTGTGACCCACTTGGTAAAAGCAATTTTTCTTATTTTAAATTGTAACTTTTGGACTTCAGCTTGTTTTTTTCATTTGATGGCCCACATCAAGCCAAGCCCAACTTTATTTATGAAGCACTTTAAAATACAGCAAATGCGGACCAAAGTGCTGAACATTGAGGATAAATAATAATTTAAAAGACACTAAAAGACATAAAATATACCAATACTAAAGGAAAAAGGCTAAAAAAAAGAAGGAAAGAGTAAAAACAACTCTGAAGCTGAGCCAAAAATCACAAAAAAAAAGTGTGTTTATGGCATTTGAAAATGGCCAGTGAAAAAGCTTATATCCCACATTACTCCTCTATCTAGATGTTATGCTACTTTATTACACCTTGCGATCATAACCACCATTCATCTGCTGGTTATCTGAGGTTGGGTTGATGGGTTGGGTTGGGGGGGGGGGGGGGGGTAATACAGCAGTTTCTGTTCAGAAACCCTGACTTTTCCCTGGTCACTTTTTCCAGCTCATTCGGGAGGAATCCCGAGGCATTCCCAGTCAGTCAGGAGACCTAGTCCCTCCAGTGTTTCCTGGGTCTTCCACAGGGCCTCCCCCCCAGTGGAACATGCCTAGATCACCTCACCAGGGAGGCGTTCAAGAGCCACTTCATCTGGCTACTCCTGATGTTTCACTACCCCACACTCCCTAAGCACTCCCCACAGGACCCCCGAAGGGACACTGCTTATCCAAGCCCACAAAGTGAGGTGCTGTAAGCCCACCAACAGGCTTCTTCCCTGATAGCATTCCACAGCCCTGGAGCTAGCCTCTACTCAAGGACTGGACCACCAAGGTCACTGCCTTTGGCCACCACCCAGCTTGCACTGCACCCAACCTCCTTGGCACATCCCATTGGGTCACCACCAAATGGGGTACCCACAGTGCCCCCCCTCCCCCTTATAGAACTAGGCCTGGAGCTGAGGCTGGATGGTGAGGCCCCTATGGACCAGACTGAACACAGGCTGGAAAGCTTCAAACTAGTTTTTATGTAGTTCATTTAGAAAGAAAAGTCACGTGATAGAGCTGGTAAAGCTGAGTTGTGAGATTTTTTTTTGACATTTTTTTTGTTTAAAATCCAAGTAATGTACAAGATTCATTTAAGGTTTTGTGTTGTTAGTTTTGTTTGAACATCTTAAGTATATGAATTCTTTAAATTTTATACCTCATCCTAAATTTGCCAACACTTTAATTAGCTGTTTTGTTTTAAAAAGTATAAAAAACATACAAATGTTATGTTGCATCTTAGTTGGTATGTTTGTTATGTCAATGTCTGCCATCATGACAATCATGTAAATCAAGCTGCTGGAACAGTAATTCGTGCTGATGGCACCGCTGCCAAACTATGCACAAGCACTGAACTTGGACATACTGCCAACATTTAAACATATTCTCCTTGCATGCTGTATTTGTAATAACATTTGTGTAAATTTGATTTATGTATTTTAGAAGAGCAAGAAACACTCTTGTAGTGACCTTCTGGTTCTTGTCATTATTTGAACTGTTTTCCTGAATACAGTCAATCCATATAAAACTAACAATTAAAGATATTAAATAAATATATGGGATATTCAATTCAAAACTTTATTTCAGACACAAGAAATATGGTCCATACAAAAAATAAAAATAAAATAATAATGGATATTTAAAAAACAGTACAATAAATAGCATGCAGTAGAAGATTTCATATGAAATGGAATGAAATAAAAAGGAATAATTATTTAAAGCTTAGAACATTAACACCTTCAGCTTTCCCCTCCCCTCATACTTCCACAATATACCCCCTAAATCACCTGGACATGAACTCAAACACCCCCATGTGTTTACACCTTTGAAATTACACCCTAAAAAATATTAATTCAGACAGGTGCACCACACCAGCAGTCAACATCCATCTTGTTGTTTACATGTCTTTGGAGGGTTGAAGTGTTGAGGGGGAAATTCCGTCCCTTGCCAAGTGAAATAGAGCATCCTTTTTAACCCCGCTGATGGAGCCTCAGACTCCATCCCAGTTCATCCCCTCAGGGAAGAAGTGAAGTTGAACCCAAATAGATGACCAGCTGCTCCAGGACTTTTGAGTTTCTCACTAAAGCCCTAGAGTCATAAGTCTGTCACAGGCAGGATTAGTCTCACTCGTACCCTTTCAAAGTCTACAAAGGCTCTGCTATCAAAGTTTATCTTACTAGTAGAAAAATAAGACCAGCTGCAGAGGCCATTTGTACTCTGTGAATTCAATTCCACTTTTTTATGGTGCAGCAAAACTAGACTGTAATTCATCTCCTCATAAGAAGACAGAGAACAGTTGCTATTGTCTGTAAAGCAGATGTATATTATTATACCTCAATTTAAACCTAAATTTAACTTAATAATATGACGGTGTACATTGCTTCTGCTACAATTAATATTAGTCAACATTTAAGCATAAAAACTCCATCTACTTTTCAAACAGTCTTTAAAATGTACAATTACCCAGGCTGCTTGTTCAACATATAAAGGCACGTTTAGCTATAGTAAAAGCATATGATGCTGTTGTGAAGTTAACTGCTTATTGATTCACTACCACAGAGTTCCCAGGACAGCTATTTAAAGGTATACAGCTCACAGACAGTCTTCGTACCCAGGAGTACTAAACTTCAGCACCTCAATCAATTCCTCTTACTGAAGCATCAAGGTTTCTAATGCAGCAACAAGCTGCAGATAGAATGACAGAAGGTCCCTCTGATAAATAAACAGTGCTAGACAGAAAAATCATTCTTATCTTGAGGGAAACACTGGGTAACTCATTAAATAAATGGATATGAGATATAGCTGCAAGATACAGTCATATAGCAATTAAGCTTTCTATTAAACTATATATTTCTTCCTAAATAGGCTATAAAAAAGTATATTTATACAGCAAACAGTTAAATTAATAAAATAAAGAAAAGGAATAAAAGGAATAAAAGAAAAAAAAAAAAAAAAAAAAAAAAAAAAAAAAAATGTGGAAAAAAAAAAAAGGAAAAAATAGGGAATATTTAATAAAAATAAAAAAAAGGGGATAAAAAAAACAAAGGAAAGGTTAAGTTTCTTTTGATGTTAATATAGTAAGATTCCAAGGGGATATAACTAGACATTCACAATAAGAAAAAAAAAAAAAACTAATTTGTTGGCTAATTTTGAGGATGAAATGAGAAAAAACTCTCCACGTTTTTGTTCTATGACACTATTTACAGACATTAGATCCAATCAGATTCAGGAGCTGGAAATATCAAGTTTGGTTGAGATGACATCATTCATGAAAAAGAGACGTTTCCAACGATACCAGATATGGGGTTCAGACGAGCACCACGGTGCTGCGCTCCGTTTAGCAGCATTTTGAGGGGATTTGGGTGCATCAGACAAAGTATCATGAAATAAACTCCTAAAATGTTTATTTTTGACGTTTTTTTCTCTAGTCTGAAAGAAAACATGTTAAAGGAGGGAAAAAATCAAAAATCTCAAAATTGACCAGGTGATGAAAAAATTGGGTTTTTACCTGCAGTGCCTCCCCTTCACTCCCTCAGAAGCTATGAAATAGGACTGAGTCCTCCCTATCTGTTTCAATAAAGGAAAGTAATGAATAAAGTAATTGATAAGAACTTTCAGCAGATTTATTTTGTAATTTTCAACCAGCCCATAGCAGCTATCGAGCCAAACCTGCACTAAAAACACTAAATCTGTGAACATGAGCTAATTACTTTCAGCCCAAGCGGAGCAACATAGTTCCACTTTGTGTTGACACGAGTGACAGGTAGGGTGGCACGCTACCTTTATTTGCAGCTCATATAGGATAAATCTGTGTAGCCCAACGCTGGTGGGTTTGGACCAATGACTGACGATTTGACTTGAGAACGAGTTGTGCAAGTCAATGAGAGCAATAAAATTCATTTTGAGAAAGTGTATGGATGGTCTGAATTTTTCTTGCACCTTGTTGTAGAGTAAGTCATTGAGTTAAAGTCCTCCCTATTTACAGTTGTGCTTGAAAGTTTACATACCCTCCCATTAAAGAAAAGGGTAAATTCACAAAACTAATTCAAATAACAAGAAACTGAAAAAAGTAACAATTAATAAAGTTTACTAAATTATAATCTAGTAATATAAAATATTGATTTTGAATTCCAGTTATAATGAAGAATGATAATTTTAAAAAAACATTAATCCAAAACTGTACCAGATAAATTAGAACACCTTGTTCATGAACAGTGGGCCAAAATACCTGATAAAAGGTGCAGAAATCTGATTGAATATTCATAAAACACTTTATTCCAGCCTCAAAGTTTGTCTCAACAACATTTTAGTTCAGGAGCCCCATCACGCTTGTTTTACTGTATATTTTGTTTGTTTTTAATTTTTCTGCTGAACCACAATTCAAAATCAATATCATGATTTTCATAAAATATTATTACTTTGTAATGATCTCAAGCCCAAAGGTCTCAGCGAAAGGGATACACACATCTAACCAAATATACTTTGGAACACATACTGATTGATAAAGGCCACATTGGATGTAAAGCAGACATCCCAAGGAGGAATTTTGCTCAGAGAAGGACCTTCTCTGAGTAATCACTAATTTCGGTCTGAGAGCAACTCAGGAGAGGACCTGCATTTTGGTAAAACAAACAGTCCAATCGGTGAACTTTGAACCCATCCTCCAAACTTGGAGATCTCCTTCACAGTATTTATGACCTGCTATAAATTGGTTCCTTATAGCCAATTTTGGTTATGTGTTCTTAACATCCAAGAACTGTTTTATATTATCAGGAAAGTAAGCTCATGTTAATCTCATGATGAAGACTTTTCTTTTGATATGCAACATGACATACTTTGGTGATTAGAAACTAAATGTTTCTTCCCCAAATTCACATCACATGCATTCAGGATTTGCTGCATAAAGGTGAAGAAAGAGACACTTTACCCAACTGCTGAAATCCACTTTTATGATAGAAATGGACTTCCTCATATCAAATGATGTCGAACACCTGTATTTTCTTTACAGGAATCTTAAATCATCAAGATTAATCCTGTTTTTCTGTTTAGCTGATTTGTTTATTCAATGTCTTTCTTTATTCATATAATTCAGATTTTGCTTTATTTTATTTTATTGTGTTCATTTTATTTCATCATGTCTGAACAATTGATCCATTTTCACATGCCTCACTTAGAATTCACAGATGCTTATAACCATTAGCTCAACTGATAATCAAATGATCATTTGAGATGTGTCTGACTATTGGATGAAACCTGACTCTGTCAGCTTCCCATTGGCTGACAAGCTGCAAGCCACATTCCACTGCCAGGCAGAGCGCGAGCTCTGAACTGTGAGAATCAGATTTGATGAGATCTGATGAGAAGAAGAACGAACAAAGCAGAACTGAAGAAACTTGGAACAATGGGGAAAGAATGAGGCGACACCTGCTCTGAACTCAGCAGAGTTCAGAACCACGGATCACTCAGGAAGGAGTGATGGAGAGAAGAAGACTTTAACCCAAATCATCTTTACTATCAACCATCCCGTGACATCAGTCCTGAGCTGCACGTCTCTGGGGAGACGGATGAGAGAGAGAGGACGAACCAGAACCACCACTGAGCTGACAGCCCGCAGAGAGCCGGACGAACTTCCAGGAGATCGGGAAGATTTTGGGATCCATCCACCCGACAGTCTTCCAAAGGATTTGAGGAACAGTCCAGCAGAACAGGGCGTGAGTGAAGCACCTCAGTCAGACGGAACCTCTGAGGAGAATCCTGATCATTTGCTATGAAATATGATCTGATGTCAAAGAAGTTGGTGATAGTGAATTAATCCAAACCTACGGTTTACCAGACCCAATTTAACTTTGTTTAGTTGGATTAAGAAATCCTTCCTCTCTTTGAACAGTTATTAATTAACGGAGGCTTAATTATTTATGTTTCATTTTCATACCATCTCACATTTCTTTCAAAGATAACTTTTGGTTGATCATCATGCTCACATATTTCTTGTATATATCTTGTACATACATTATCTCATGTAGTTTGTAGACTAGTGAATAAATACCCGTATTATCTTAACTAGTCGTTGTTTGTGGTTTTCTGATGTATCATGAAAGGTCACTAAGCGAGAACTCATGAGCGTCCTGAGACTGATCACTTCATTAAATCAATCTAAGAGTTGATTTAAGACATTAATGGTTTTCCTTGCTTCCATTACATATAAATAAGTAAGGTGGTGCTCCGAGGCTGTATTAGTATTGATATTAATAGAAATATTAATATTAATATTAATATCATACAAAGTGACGCTATATATATTGTGGTTGCCCAAGCTAAATCACAACAACTTTAAGTCAATTTCAACTTAGTTCAGTTGTCAGTTTATGTGTCCTAAATCTGACAACAAAAACAAAGGATGGAGAAGTTTCTAAATTCAAATGTATTTAACATTTAATGTAAAAGTAAAAACATCTATTAAAAATCTGTGGTAAAGCACTCTGCAGCGCAGTAAAAATAATCTACCAACTTGAAAAAAAATCTGAAAATAACATATGAGTAATACAAGTTCCCTCATTTGGCAGGCATATACTTGACAAACAAATGCATGTTATTCAACAGCAGCTCACATACACACAGCACTGACTTTGACAGTACTGCAGCTATTAATACACACCATCATCCTTCCTGAATCTTCCGGCAATAAATGGGTTGTTTTATGAATGATAATGAAGGTCCAGGCAAAGAAGCACACTGCCCCTGTAAAAGTTCAACTGCAACCTCATATAACAACTTAACAGAGGATAAATGTTACAAGGGAACTTAGTCTCGCTTAAAATATTGAAGATAGTCTTCCTTTTCTGGGAGTTGAATTTAGATGATTTGGGATATTTTCTTGTAAAATGACATGTTTTCGAAAACCCTCAGATGAGAGGTTAGGATATTAAAAAAGGAGCTTGGACTGAGGAAAGTCATGGGTCAAAAAGAGAAGCTTACAGCTAAAGCAAAATCAATACAAGCTGATTCTAGAGGACTTGGACCAAACAATGATCAATAGCACACTAACTGCACTGGTAATAAACCCTCACAACCGCAGTGACAGAAAATGCCTTTTGCATGATTATAAGAACTCCAGCCAACATCTTCAGCTGGTCTGTTGGTGTAACGGGATCATTATAAATGTTTTTCTTTTTCTTCAAATTTCATTACAACTCCCTTCCTTTACACCAACAGCTTTATTACAAAGGAGAGCAATCCTTCATGGAGGCTGTCAGCTCATTATCTCTCTTTCACCAACTCCAGCTCAATGCTGAAAAAAAAAACTATTAAATTAAAAGGCTGATTACAAATCAGATTGCAAAGCAGAAGGTGACATAACTGAGAACATCATGTTTCGTGGGAGTAAAAGCCCTGTTGTCTTCTTTAGAACCAAGAGGTCAGGTTTTCAGTGATATATTAATACAATTTCAGCAGTAACACATTTATATGTAGTGTAGGCATCAACTGAAAGTCATTACAAAGATCAGTTACTCTAAGTGACTTCTAAATACATTCACTTTTCAAAAAATACTGGAAGCATTAGCATCCTCTGCACTGCAGGCATTTGGGACAGGCAAGAGGTGGAGTAAACATTCACAGGAACAGCCCCCTGCTTAGTTCCGTCAACCTTTCTGCTTCCACTGTGATGTTGCATCCAGCAAAATCACAAAGAAATGTAATTATCTGCGACAGTTTCGACTGCGGCATCAGCACCAAGCACAGCAGCAGCAGAACTTACAAATGTGACTGTATCTATGATGCCAAAACAAAGAAAAATGGTGGGAACAGAGATGTTATGTGGCTTCTTTGTGGTATCAGCAAATATGGAAAAGATTAGATTAAGAATTTTCTGGAGAACAACACTGTTGTTCTCTATCTTGCTATGATCTATATGTTATATGCCACAAACGCACGATTTAATGTGACAAAGGGTCATGGGCATGTCATGCATATCTACAACATGTCCCTGCAATATCAGTTCAACTAACCAGCATCGAACTCTGCATGGTATTTTTTCATGCCACCCCTCAGAAATTCCCCACCTACATTTTTCTTTTGAAATAATGGTCCTGTGAAAGCTGTTGTAGAAGCAACACCTGCAACAGGAGCAGGCACAAAGGTATGGTTCTCCTTAGAACTGTCTGTTAGTTTCTGAAGTGGAAAACCACAGAATTATATCAATATCAAGGATTTCCATCATAGCGGAAGCACAGGTACTAATTTTAGAGAACAGTTCACAGCATTCATTGCAAACAAAACGATGTTTTAATCCTTCACATAAGCAGCAAATAGGAAAATGCTACCATAATGATATGTATTAAAAAATAATCAGGAAAAAAGGTAAGTTAGGATGGTAGACAAAGATGTATACAACTGAAATGTTCTTTAACTGACTTGAAATTGAAAGACAATTGTTCCCTATTTCATTACACTGTATACAACAATCATTGGCTTAGTATTTACACTGCAAAAAAATCAAATCTTACCAAGTATATTTTTCTAATTGTTAAAATATCTCATCACGCTCAAAATAAGTCAAAATTACCTAAAGAACATTTATATACATGACATATAAGAACTTGTTTTAAAGCAAAGAATCTTATTTCAAGAAATCTTATCAAGAACATTTTGCTTGTTCTACAGTATTAGCAGAATTTTTTAAGAGTGGCAAAGATTTTTTGCTTGTAATAAGCAAAGAATTCTACCAATAGAACAAGCAAAATTTTCTTGATAAGATTTCTTGAAATAAGATGCGTTGCCTTAAAGGATAAGTTTCTTTTTTTTTTAACCTGGACCTTATTTCTAGGAGTATATACGTGCATTTACACACTGGTAAAGTTTCTGCATCACTTTGAGTCCTTTGGCAGATACTGTATAACTTGATTCACACTTCAGTGTACATCCAGTGATGCTGGCAGAGACGGGGCAGCGACTATATAAGACAATATCTGCAGTAAAACTCCTTGATTTTTCGCCAATACTTTAAGCAGATTTTTCGCCAATACTTTAAGCAGAATGAAAAAATGAACGAGTACTATTGTCCTGTGAGTTCAGATTTAGCTTTCCGTTAGTTATCAGGTAGTTGACCTGTTGTGCACTGATGACACCATGTGAACATCCAGAGCAAGTATCAAAGATTCACGATGCTACATAATTCAATTGCTCCAATTAGAGCACACTAGCAAGCAAAAAGCGTTGAGCATGTCAAAGCAATCCCCTGCAGTAAAAAGTGATGTTTTTTTCTTTGGAGAACCAACATGCATAAATATCAGCTACATGAAATAGTTTAGCTCTGTCCTCACTCCTTTAAAACAAGTTCCTACAGTACATCTCCCTGAAATGTTTCTCTTTAGGTACGTTTGTCTTATTTTGAGTGCGATCAGATATTTTGACAAGAAATTAGAAAAAATGTACTTGGTAAGATTTGAGTTTTTGCAGTGTAGTTGTCACTGAGCTGAAGAAGTCTCTGACTGAACAACACTGCAAATTAATTGGTATAATGGATGTGAAGCATCGTCTATTTCTGTTGATTGGCTTATTTAACATTTCACTGTCAGCGACAAGGGGCTCCAGAGTGGTCTTGAGCACAGAGAAAGAGTCTTTCTGTCTGTTTTTGTGGACAGCCTTTCTGTTGCACATAGAGTTCAATCTGTCGCCCCAGTGAATGTCTAGGTATCTGGTATAAGCGCCCCCGGCATAACAAGCATAGTGTTTTGCAGAAAGAATCTGTTTTTGACTTTGTGGTAGTAATTATCCGAGTAAAACTGTTTTATGCTGCATTGCATCCTCATAAAAGTAAAAGGTTACCTGTAGCCAGTAAAGTGAATGTACTTCATAAGATTACAATAATCCTAAATTCTTGTTATTAGTAATGTTTGCAGCCTTTGACATTCAGGACCTTGGTTATCATTCATCTTTATAGCCGACTGTATCATGACAAAATTCCTGGTTTTACAAGCTTCAATAGGATTTAGCTGTTATTGAGGTATTAAGGTTATTGAGATTTTCAAAGATATCCATTCACACTGTGAAAGAGCTAAGTCCTTTCAGCTTGCCAGGCACTCTGATCTTGGTTGGAAGCTTCACATCCAATTAACCATGTTGATCTATGTGTCATTTGACAGTGTTATTACTCCAGCTGTCAGGAATAAAGCTTTTTTTTCAGTCTGAACAAGCAAAGTTGAAAGTATTACAGCAGCATTTTATCAGAGAAGCAAAACTAAAAACCATGGACTCAGATTTCTAATCCTTTTTTTCTTAGCTCCAAATGTTGCCATATAATTTGATGGTAAGACGATGAGTAAATAATGTCCCAACAACCTGACCTGCAGGTTTGTGAAGTTTTCTCTGTTGTGTTAGTACCTGACTCAAATCACCGGGTAATTAGTGGTTGACATCAAGCTCTGCATAAGTCTGAGTGTGAATCCAGCGTGTTGCTGCAGGGAGAGTTTTAAAATCTGCAGGACACCGACCGTTGATCTCTGGAGTGTACAACTGGATCAACATGACTTCAAACAGATCTGATGTGTTTATAAAGGGAGGGGGAGTGTTTTCTTAATGTCTCCTTTCAACTGTTTTTCAGCCTCTAAAGAAATACCACCAAGATAAATATGCAGAATTACTAAACAATCTGCAGTGGTTTATCTTAGGATGGTGCAGATGACTTCAAATGTCAAAGCAAAATGAAATAAGACAACAGGAAAAAGTGGGGCGAAAGCATGAATGGTACAGTTGGGAAAACTATTGACATTTGGAAATGGAAAGTCTAAAGACAGTGGGGAAAACCAAGAGAAGATATCTGAGAAGTCATTACCTTTTTCAGGAAAGTGGTTTGGTTAATGGAAAATCATGGCAATAACGCTAACATAACTGGTGAGGCTGGAGGGTTCATTTTAAGTTTTTGTGCTACTTTTGAGATACTGTTTTGAAATAAACTAACAGAAAGAGCTTTTATCATTAAATGGTAGTTGTATATTATAGTTTAGTTTTTTTTTCCTGAAAAGTTTGAAAAGTCTTTGTATGGCCTGTAAGAACACCTGCACACAAACAAAAGTGCTGACATTCATCAACTCACCACAGAACTTAGATTTAACAACTTGCATACAAAAAGATCCCTTGAACTTAAACACAAACATTGTGATTCCCAGTTGGAGGCGACAGTTGGATCAGGTTTTCACAATCTTTACTGATGGCGGACAGAGAGTGAGCTTCATTTTGTGTCCACTGGAACATTTGAAGAACATGGCGTCTGTTAGTCTGCTGCCACATTTCTGATGTTGTCTGAATATTTGCTGATAGAGCTTTTTTTTAAATTAATTTTTTTTACAACTTTACTTTTATGTTGAATTGGAGAAGCTATGTCATCGATCGTGTTAAGTTGTGAGATTAATAAGGATCACTGACAATGATCTTTTTGTAATCAGTGCATTTGGTAAACTGATTTCTACCAACTTGCCATCAATCTTAACTTGTTTCTTTAATTGATGATGCTCAGCCCACACAGCGTAGTTATAGGGACATGACCTAAATGAACTTTATGCTTGTGATTGATTTAATTTAGTTATTTTATATTATTTCATTATGATTAATATGATTTTGTTTCTGTTTATACAATATATTTTTCCTCTATATATTTGATGTACTTCTAAATGTTTTTCTTTTTCCCACCTGTAATGCTTTTAATGTTTTATTTAAAGCATTTTGAATTCTCTTGTATATGAAATATCGTACTGTACCGTCTTCTTCCGCTTATCCGGGATCGGGTTGCGGGGGCAGCTGCCTAAGCAGTGAAGCCCAGACTTCCCTCACCCCAGCCACAGCCGCCAGCTCATCCGGGGGGGATCCCGAGGTGTTCCCAGGCCAGCCGGGAGTCCCTCCAGCGTGTCCTGGGTCTCCCCCGGGGTCTTGTCCCGGTGGGACGTGCCAGGAACACCTCACCAGGGAGGCGTCCAGGAGGCATCCTGACCAGATGCCCGAGCCACTTCATCTGGTTCCTCTCTATACGGAGGAGCAGCGGCTCTACTTTGAGTCCCTCCCGGATGACCGAGCTCCTCACCCTATCTCTAAGGGAGAGCCTGGCCACCCTGCGGAGGAAACTCATTTCGGACGCTTGTACCCGAGATCTCGTTCTTTTGGTCGTGACCCACAGCTCATGGCCATAGGTGAGGGTAGGAACGTAGATGGACCGGTAAATCGAGAGCTTTGCCTTCTGGCTCAGCTCCTTCTTCACCATGACGGACCGATGCAGAGTCCTCATCACTGCAGACGCCGCACCGATCCGTCTGTCCATCTCCCGCTCCATTTTTCCCTCACTCGTGAACAAGACCCCATGATGCTTGAACTCCTCCACCTGGGGCAGGATCTCGCTCCCGACCCGGAGAGGACACTCCACCCTTTTCCGGGCGAGGACCATGGTCTCGGATTTGGAGGTGCTGATTCTTATCCTGGCCGTTGTACATGAAATGTGCTATAATAAACTTGCTTGCTTGCTTTCGCTTCTATTCCTTTAACACATACATCCATGAGGCACAAAGGACTGACTGATATATATGTGGTGGAACAAATGATATATAAAAAAAAAAAAAAAAAATTAATTTTTCCCAGAAACAGAATTTGTTTCAGTAACAGAAACATTTGCAAGCACAGAAAGTGTCATAATTTGAAGCACTGACTCTACAAAATGGATCCAACAAAGATTAAGCATCAGTTACTGTATACAGAAAGATTTTTTTTATGGCAATGCAGCCTGGTAATACAGCAAGTACGTAGGGGCATTCAAGTATTCTAATATCAAAACAGAAAATCATGTTTAATTCAGGCTTAATGTGATTTCTGAATGATTTGCATCATAGTCTGGAACTGATCTATAAACTGAGAAGCTTTGGTTTCATCTTTTTTCTGTCCTGATGTTCAGTTCATTACATAAAATTGTAAATATAAATTATGTTCTCTGTAATTAAAAAAAACGTGATATATCAATTATGATATAATTGTGCTTTTAATGTGTTAAAGCTAAATTTATGTGTGCACTACATGAAAAAAGATGTTTTACATGCCCTCATTTTTTTTTTTTTTTTTTCAAATCACATCTGTTTTTGAACTTTCTTGTCATGGCTCATAAACCCAAGCAGAGGTTAACAAGGCTGTGATGCATGACATATTGTGTTCCTTTTAACTGAAAGTGGCCCATTTTGGGGAGATTTTACCTCCCACAACTCCACTCTGTTGTCCTTCTCTCTGATAAGTCCATTAATCTTGACAGCAAAGGCTCAAAAATAGGAACCCATTTCTGGAATCCATGTCTACTATTTGACACAAACAGAGAAAAAATGGTGTGTCAAAACGGATATTTCTGTCACCTGTCCAGTCTATCATGGCAGACAGCATGATAACAATGTATACTGTCATCATATTGCTGATGAGGACGTTTATATCTTGCTTTGCTACGGTGTGTTGGCAGATTTCCCCGTACCAAACGCTACAAACCCTTTGCTTAGGCCAACGTGCATGCTTAACAGGAAGCTTACTGTCACACTGTCAAATCCACATGCAGATACATTTTCACATATACACAGATTGCATATGCATACAAGTGAAATGTACAGTACAGCTACTTAAACATCAAAGATCAGTGTAAAGCTGAACCTGAGTATGACATATAGAGCACGACAAGCAGGCGACGTAAACATAAGACACATATTTCCCAGTTGTTTTCCCCCCAGAGTTGTTTGGTTTACATAAGAATGAGATCAACAGAGAGAAGCTAAACGAAGAGAAATCACCTGAGACCTCTTGCAGAGAAGGCTCAGTGCTTCCATGCTCAAACAGAACAATTCAATAAAGCTCTGTGCTGGAGACGGCATCCCCTTTCAATTAGATCCACACACCCACATAAAACAGAATCCATTCACTCTTATCCACAAAAATAGCATCATTTTGCAAAATTTAATTCATTTGCATTGTCTGTACGATTACAGCGTTTAATGAATAGACAGTTTATGATAATTGATCTACCGCGAATGCTGCCTGGGTCCTTTTCTCATCTCTTTCTGAATGCTGACACAATCAAGATGTGTCACGTCTAAATTTCTCAGCTGCTGTTTCTTTATTGTATAAGCTGTACACATTAGCACCCATCACCTCAGTTGGTGCCAAGAAATTCATAAAGCAGAATAAAATCCCAACCAGGGATCAAACACATCAAGCACAACTAAATTCAATATGCAAAGCACAGATTTTCAGTAATGGCTATTCACCGTAAACATGATGAGTCACATAAATCCACTGTTTATGGTACAGTATATTGGTGAAGGATGATCCCTACAGTAGATCCCCCCCACGACCCCCCCCCCCAAAAAAACCAAAAAAAAAAAAAAAAACATGCTGTGTAATGCTTGTAACCCTTGTAAATGTCAAGGACTAGTTTGTGTATTGCCTCTCTGAAGTGGCATTGACTGCAATTTTATGCAGATCCTGATTTGCATGTTTATTTTGAAGCCTGGAGTCTAACGGCGATGGGTTGTCAAGCTGCCAGCATATTTGGCTTAATGCTCACATAAATAGCCATAGACAGGCACGGAGACAGGTAAAGAGCCCCAGAAACACAACTGTCCAAATACAAGTCATTTCTGTATTTTACATCAGCTGATATACCCTCTTGATAGTTTATTGATTTGACATCTACTCATTTCAAACCGATCTTTTTATATAGCCTTTCAAAACTACTAATTTAATAATATTTTTTCTTTTGTAATTAAAGAATTATAAAAAGAAAAGGGCTCGGAGAGCAGACCTCCACCAAAGACCTTGCTGTCATCGTTGCTAATTGTGTGTTAAAATATATTGTACAACAAGTGCTTGAAATTTCCTGTAAAAGATGAGTAGTGTTCAATTTTCATGTTTGTCATGAAGAAACTTGATCAAAAATAACCCTGGCGATCACTAATGTGTGCTACAGTAATGCTTCTATTCAACACAGTAGCTCTACACTAAGGGCACATTCACACCAGCTTTTTTGATTCGAATCAGGGTCTGTCTGATCAGAAAGTCCACTTTGTTTGGGGTATTGTGAATGCGCAAATGGATTTGGACCATGGAAACGGACTAAACAAGTGGGCATGGCCCGCCTGAACTCAGTTCTTGGTACGATTAAAGCGAACCAAATGCAGGAAGTGGACTACAACTGTCACACTGCATTTGGTTCATTATGGGGTAACCTTCTGGTAAATATCATAAACGGTCAGCATCATTGGTAATTACTACCAAAACAAACATACACACTAAAGACTCCTGGGTCAAAAATAACCTATGACCCACTGCTGGGTTAAGAAGGGACCAACCAATTTCTGAGTTACTCCGACCCAGAAAATTGGGTTATTTTTTTGACCAAACTTTTGGGTTGAATATTTGACCCAGAAGTTAGGTTATATTGACTACAATGGGTCAACAACCCAACAACCCAAATGTCTGGGTTGAAATAACCAAGAAATTAGTTGGTCCCTTTTTAATTCGGCAGCTTGACCCAGGAGTTTTTAGTGTGTACGTGTAGGACTTCTTTAGAAATAGCTGGTGGTTGAAAGTTTTAATTGATAGCGGACTATCTGGTGTGAATGCACCCTGAAGAGAAACAACTTGCATCAAGATTTTACTATTCAAGAAATAGTCTCCTGGTCATAGGATCAATTCAATGTCAGTCATCATTGTCGGGGGAAACATCAATAACCTTAACAGTTTCAGCTGTCACATAGTACTTTGTGTGAATCCCAGGAAAAATAAACAAAACAATAAGATTTTTGTGTCTGTCACTTTCAGTCAAGAAAGTTGAATTCTTTAAGAATAAAATTTTGTTATATTTCTTGTAACCATGAAGTTTACCAAGCATACATGTCATGTGTGTTTAGGCTTTAAAGGAATAGTTCACCCTCAGAATGATTTAACTTTATTTTCCACTTACCCTGATGGTGAGCAAGACTCTGGACCACTTTTTTAATATGTCAAATGCAGCCAGAGATCAGGACGACCTCTCGTTTCCCCCCAATGGAGTTCGCCAGGGTCCGAGCCAAAAAGGTCCATAAAAGTCCACAAAAAGTTGTCAATATCCCTCCATACTGCTCGTCCCATGTAGTCCAAGTGTTCTAAGTGGGTAGCGTCCAGAATTTACTCTAAACAACGTCGTCTACTATATTTTTAAAGCCTAAAAGGGAGTATTGTTTACTTTCATGAAGCGCGCACATGCGCGGTCACGATACTACGGAAGCCTCGGCGTTCAGAGCCTACTCTGCCGATAATGCAAGCGTAGAGGAAGAAATTCACTGTTTACATTGTGGTAAGAGCACGAGAGCTCTAGACAAACCGAGACAAACACAGGAGGGGTTGGATATTGATCTAAAAGAAAGAAAGAAAGAAAAGAGAACGCGCAATCTCGTCTGCCGTGGCTTCCGTAGTTTTGTGAACGTGCATCGGCGTGCTTGCTAGGCATGCGATGTAGTCTTGTTTAGACTCTAAAAATATACTAGATGGCGTAGTTTAAAGTAAATTCTGGACGCTACCCACTCAGGGCACTTGGATTACATGGGACGAGCAGTATGGAGGAATATTGACAACTTTTTGTGGACTTTTATGGACCTTTTTGGCTCGGACCCTGGCAAACTCCATTGGGGGGAAACGAGAAGTCGTCCTGATCTCCGGCATTTGACATATTAAAAAAGTGCTCCAGAGTCTTGCTCACCATGAGGGTAAGTGGAAAATAAAGTTAAATCATTCTGAGGGTGAACTTTTCCTTTAAACTCATTACCAGAAGCTTGCATATCACTCAATAACTTCAAAAGAGACAAGGATTTGCTCCACTATAATTGTCTTGCAATCCCTTAATAGCCCAATCACCTTAAATTTGTTCAACCTGCCTTTTGTCCAATTTAATTTACCATCTGTGCTTAAAGCCAAAGTACCTCAAATGTCGGAATTTGACCCCACAATAAAACCAACATCCATCCTGTTTGTGCAATTATAGAGAAAAGCAGGATCAATGGGATCTAATTTAAAGTAGAGCATTATTCCAAAAACCACGGCCCAGTACATCTCTGCATGGAGCCAGCAAAATGATCAAGTGCCTCGGTTATATCCTATGGCTCTGCTGCACATGCCACAGAGAAAGTGTTCATGTCCAGGATCCCATCACCCCAGCCTCTATTACATCCTCAGAGCAGTCAATACTGAGCTCTGACCGCCAGTCAGTCACTCTCACGTTGCACACACAGGCAGAATACAAATCAGCTCAGAAAACTCAAAGCCCTGCATCCACTCCGTGTCCACAGCTTTGCTTGGCAGACTGCTTTTTAGTCTGGCATGTTTCCACAACTTGTGTGCCAAACAGTAGAGTAATCCAATAATAGAAATAAGGGGAAAAAAAAAAAAAAAAAAACATGACAGTGCATGTGCTTAGTATCACAGACTAGTCAAATTTGGGGTAATACACAAAACCAAATGTACATAAATTTGGAACAAATGAAAAGCTACAAGCCCAAATACACACCATGCAAAATGAAGAAGGTACTGTAGAGCTTTAACAATCAATTTATGAATCATTAAATTAACCAATGTAAAAATCTGCAATTATTTTTGGAAGTTATCAAATGCAAAAGATATGAAAAAAAATTGCTTTTTTTCCCCTTTCTTTTTTTCTTTTCTTTTACTTTGCAGGATATTGTGATAAGAGTGATGAATTGATGTTTTGCACTAATGTGGCAGATAATGTTTTATCATCAGCATCTGATGAGAGTAGTTTAGCCGGTAAAAAGGAGAAAAAATGAATATGTGAATAAAAATCCTTGGCAGATGAGAAATTGAAAAAAACCCTGTTAATATTGAATCAGATGAGGTCAAAAAGTGTAAACAAAAGGAGAGGATGCTTTCAATTTTTCATGTGCAGTTGCTTTTTTCCAGAGAGAAACCAAACATATGAACCTGATCAAACTGACATGCTGGTAAAGGTCTCTGAAACTCCTCCGGCTCAATCTTCTCCACATTTTTCTTTGCAAACATCAGCTTACATCCTCAGAGTTAATCTCTTCCAAAGTCAGCTTCATGCAACATCAGGCTAACCTACTCTGTAGCCTGTCAACAGCACAAGGTCAACCAGCTATTTCATGTCTATGCTCAGAAATGAATCCAACTATGAATGAGAACACTGAAGGCTTGAAAGGATTTTCTCACCTCTCTTACACTTACAGAGTTCCCATGTTAATACTAAAGCCCTTTTTTTTCTATATGTATAACAGGAGACTCTGATGGCGAAAATTGAGTAAATGAAGAGCCCAGAATCCTGATTTCCAGTCATTAGAAAATTATGAAGCTATTTTACTTCTTGAAACCCAACATACTGATAAAGGCATTTACAAGGTCTACATTATATAACGTCAGTTTTTCACACAAGTGCACGGTCTCTACACAGATTAAAAACCTATTGTATATTTTCTCCTTACTTTTCAAACATTTACATGAATGGCTTGGAGATCAGGCAAAGATTTCATGCTTATTAGCCAAGAAATGGAGGGTAATTGAAATGGTGACTGGTGTGGTGGATGGGTCAAGTACATGCACTTATGTTCCAACCTCATGTTTGACTTCTCTTGGTGTACCTTGGATTTTATGATTTCAACCTGTGGTACGTTTTTCTGTTTGGTTGTATCTCTTTGGTCTAAAATCAAAGACAACTGCAAGTTTAGAAGTAAAACATCTGGTTAAAAGTGGGACATAAAGACCTGACAAGGATAAGGGACAGATATACAGTTTATCAATAAATACTAGCCCAAGCCCCAGAAAAGATACATTTCACAAAAAGCATATGTATCCAATAAATGTATAGTTTACGGAAGGGTAATACAGTATAGCGTATGTTACAGAATTTTGTGTCTAAAATCAATCACTGCTCATATGGGGTTTGCCATTTAGTGATGTAAGGAGAGATAGTATAAACTCTACATACAGTAGTGTACTCATATTTCATAATGCACTTGAAAAGTAGTTTGTAATTAGTGGTGACTAATCTTGAAAACACACACTAACACACTGAGTGACAGAGGGGAAAAAAAAGCCTATTAAGTTTCTCTAGAAGCAGAAACCTATAGAGCCAATAAAAAAGCTTTCTGTTTACATTTGAAATGCATTTCAAGTATTTTTTTTAACAGTTTCTTAGCAATACAAGCTATTAGTTAATATTGCTATAATGTACTATATAATACAAAAGCTCTTGCATAAAACAGATTTATAATTTGTTTTTTTCTTTTAACTGCAGACACAAGACAAATGCATATGCCCAATCTTGAAGGTAATATTAAATTTAATATGATAAATGTGAAAGGAGCAGGAAAAACAATGCAAACTGCTCCAGACATTACGGGATGGGATTTATTTATTTGGGAATAGTATGTCTACAACACAAAAATGCATACTGTTATTGACCTGGTGCATTAATAAATTGTATGTCTAGTCATTCACAGTGCAGACAGGCTAATTAGTCCTGGAAAACATCCTTTCATCATGATAAGTCCACTGTAGAGCTCTCTACATACAACTGCTTAATTAATGAATATGGATTAGTGACAGTGATTTCAGATGCAGAACAGACTGTTTATGAATAAACTTAGTCTTGCTTAAAGAATTAATTCCTCTATGATATATTAAATGCAGCTATCAGTTGCCATGGGGATCATTTGATAAATATGAATAAATGGTTTGCATCTGTATCTTTTCCCAGGTGCCTCCATTTGTAGGGACTATCTGTTGACTACAAATGAGAATCACAGGGATCCATTGCTCTCCCTTTCAGTCTCGCCAGCATTATGTTCAGGTTAGATGCTGAGCTCAGCATAGTGTTAACTGCATCAGCAACCAATTGGAACACAGCGGCCTCAGTTTAGATTGTGTACATAATAAGACCTGCACATAGTCAGAAAGAGTTGATTAAAAAAATATTGCAGGGCTAAGCAGCTCACTGTCAGTTGAACAAGTTTTAATAACACCTTAATCAAGACCTATTTCAGAGTGTCAGCAATCATGTAAGCTCAATAAATAATGATATTTTTTACCACAAATTACACCTCAGAGGTGGCCCTGTTTAAGCCAGTGTTAGGACAACCTGCTAATTAGCACAGCCACACAAGCTCATATTACTCTTTTTAGAAAACACAATTTGCATAATAAGGTTTTTGAATTTGTGCTGCTCCCTCTCTTATTAACCTTCCATTAACCTTTAGATAAACATAGACAGCTTTGAGCTTTATTCCCAAGGATCACCAACCAAAAGCTTTGGCCGAAATTCATCAGGCCAGCTGTGAAATCGCTCATGGGTGATTAGGCCACTGATAGCTGCTTGCTTCACTGAAGATGAAGATCTCACAGAAACTGCTCAAGAGCAAAGAGGTGGCCAAACATCTGGAGCTTTGTTCATTGCTGCATGCCTTCCGCATATTCAATGTGAACTAATCATCTGGTAAGCAATACAAAAGAGGAAACAATGATGGTAGCAACTGTCAACTTTATGCCTATAAGTCTTGATTTTACCTTTTGAAAATGTATCAGTTTAATAAAGCAATTATTTGTACTGCTTTGAAAAAGAACTTCTGTCTCAAAGAAACATTTTACCATGGGATGAAACACCACTGATAGCAAGTGATAAATGAGTTAACTTAAAAACTAAAGCACATCCAGTTGGCAAAATAAATTCCATCATTTAAAAAAAAAAATTTAAAAAAGCTTTTTTTTTTAGACTAAGATTTTATAGAATTTCATGGGTTAGCATAAGCAGCTGAAGCTCAGGTACTGTAGAAGAGTAGTTGTCTATCAGCTGGAGGGTTGGTGGATCGAGTCCAGGCTTCCCCATGCTGAAGTGCCCTTGGGCAAGACACTGAACCCCACGCTGCCTTCAGATGTTCCAGTTAGGATACGGATGTGTGTGCGTCTGAATGGGTGATTGTGACAAGTAGTGTAAAGTGCTTTGAGTGGTCAATGTGACTGGAAAGGCGTTAAATCCATTTACCAGTCCTGACATATGAATGGTGCTAACAACAGTTAAGATGCAGGGAACATATTTTCCAAACTAAATGCCAGAATAAACTACGACTCAATGACTTAGTTTACCTTTCTCTAAAATTACAATGGAAATCATTTTAAATAAACATCACTTTTCCTTTATCAACAGCACTCCTTAATTCTACAATGTGTGTCTACACTTGATGGGCTTATGATCTTTACATATAAATCTTATTTTTTCATCAATAGCATCTTTGCAATCTTTTTGCAAAGGCCTTTCTGTAGCTAACTGTGCAAAGCATGCAGTCAGATGATGCTGAACACCAGATGTTGACGAGCTTTGGTTTATCTCATTTGGACTCATATCATCTGGAGGGTAAGCTAGAAAGTGACTGCAAAGAAATATATATAAAAAAAAGAAATATATATCTACAAACATATTCATTACTTATTACTGTATATCATTCATGAAGTAAAGTAAAACTAATATTACATTTCTGATGCATCTGTAAATACAAGTTATGATGTGAAGCCATTCATAACTGTATTTTTGTTTTGTTCTTAACAAAGAATTTGGGCTTACACTTAACGCACCCCCTTGTTCATACAAATGTTTCAACCTCTAAGAAACAGTGCCATCTATTTTACCCTCCATCAAGACAAGGGGTGCTACTGTAGGTAATAAAAAGGACATGCTTTTGTGATTGGTTGTTACTTTTATCCCTGTCTTAAAAAGTATGTTTATTCATATTGCACAAGGGAGACAACAGTTACTTTTACGTTAAAATGATTTTGTAATAGCTTTACTTTTCTTTTGTATTATGTTTTATAAACATTTTGACTCACAAAATGTACATATAGCTTATGGGATACTGAACTGAATGGGTTGGCTTCATGTCTGACCCAATGGGTCTTTTAGCGAGCACACAGCAGCAGAGCATGCCTTACCTTTAGCCCAGGTTAGCTCGGTTAGCTCTTAGCTCAGAGTGCATTGGCTGTCAATCATTTGCTCAGCCCTCCTCTCTCTTCCTGTTTTTGTATTTTGCGGGAGCGATGACACATGCTGCATGTCTAAGGTGGCGACAGTGGGAACCACTCAACTGGCTTCAGTGTTTTTTTTCAGAAACCAATGGGTCTTGTGAGCAAATACTACGTCCATTCTTTTCAGTCTCTGGTCTGATCACAGTCACCGTAGTCACTTTTCCACAGAAGCTGCAAAAGCAGTTTTTCTAGGTCAGACCTGGGGCCATTTACTTATCACCTTCACCTCAGCACAAATCTGCCTGAAGTCACATCAGTGGAAAAGAACATACAGAATGAGTATGTTTATTGTGCATAAGATCTGCATTTCAGAGGAATCTACCTATTCATCATGTCAAACAAATGAAAATGTGGCATACTTGATCTTCCTTCACACTCCAAGTACAAGTGACCCAAATCCAACTTTTTTACCTGGATGTGACTGATGTGTGAAAAAGCTGTAGACTCTGCAGCCACAGAGGACAAATGCTGTCAATTTCCATGTGTGAAAGGTGCAAACGACTAAGTATCATGTATAAAATAACTGCTAAGCAGAGAATGAGATAATTTGAAAATAAAAAAAAGTGACAAGGTGTTTCGGTATTTAAGCACACACACACACACAAATTAAAACAAATAAATCCACTAAAAAAGACAAGAGAGCTTGCTGCCCCCATGTGTTTTTCTGTGATTTCTTTCACTGTTGTAGCAAGTATGCACAAATGTTGCATACCTGTATCTGAACACAAATATGCTTCAATTGATTTCTCACCATTATTAACCCATAAGAATGACTACGATTAACGCCACAATTAAATGCCAGCAGGAGCTTGATATTTAAGTGATAAATTTGCCTGCAGCACCTTGCACAGTTTCTTGCACCCTGGTTTATCTTTCGGATATATATAACTGAGGGTGCTGTGTTTCATTAACACTATCTACTGCTAATTTACGCTTAGGAGCCAACCACTGATACTAAACCGTGCTTTTTATACTGCATGCCTTTTCTCTTCTTATTCGAGTCCTGTTCCAGTTGTATTTTACTTAAAGTCTGTCTGTGACAGAGGTTCTGACAAACATTGACATTAATATTATATCATCATAGAGACTGACATTTTCTGTAAAGCTCTACCTTAGAGTAAATTCAGCCTTCAGTTTATCGGATGCATCTAACAATTTTTTAAGCAAAACAACTCAGTCTTGAAATCAACAGCACTGCAATAAAAGCCCTTTTTAAAGAGAGCTGACTCAGCTGAATGATTCTAGAGGATGTTCTTGTGCAGCTGCATTATATCACAATAAATTCAAATGTTAAACATTGATGCAATTTCTCTATATGTTATGTCATTTTTTGCTGTTTGTGCATATGAAATATCTGCAATATGTGTGTGTGTGTTCATGTGTGTTAGTATGTCCCCAAAGACTCCAGTCTAATGGTTCTGGCTCTTCCTCCAGTCCAGTCAGACTCCCTGTGGTTGATTAACTTTGTGATCCATTAAGTGGTTTCATCCCCTCAGCAGGACAAAAGTGCCCTCAATCCTCCCCTCTAAGGATTAGGGGAATCCCTTAAAAATCATCAAAAGGGCTTCAAGGTGAAAAGTACTGCTGACTTTTTAGGAAAATGACAGTGAATAGGGAAGCAACTCTGATTACTACTCTCAAATCCAAGGCGACATACAGTAATGTAGGTAGGAAATAATGTTAGTCTTAGTGAGATATCATAATATCCCATATTTTGTAAAAAAATCTCACTTTTCTGTATATATTTTTCCATTCCTTAGACTGTCATTCATGTGAACTATAACTTGCCAATGACAATGTTAATCTATGTACAGTATCACTGAGACAACTTCAGAAACACCTGGAATAAATCATCTCATATTCAGTTGACCTGACAAGTTTAAACATCCTGGCAGATTTTTTTTTTTTTTTTTTCATTTTTCAGAGACTATAATTGATAACACAAAAACCTCTCTTTCACCCATGGCTATTGGTTGGGTGGAGCCATTGATCATAAGTAAAAGAAAAGTTTTTGAGTTGTCATTGCTCTCTCTAAAAAAAAAAAAAAAAAAAAAAAAATCACAAATTTTGCCAGGGTAAGTAAACTTATGAGCACAACTGTAGTTGCAGCCCTGCATTCTAGTTCTCCTTCAAAATCCAAACAACCTGTGGAAATATTAGCACAAGGAGTTATGACACAAAAGGTAAAAAGCAGAAATGTTCCAGTTTGACACCTGAACGGAAATCCGTGATAGTTGTGCAGTTTTCAGAATACATTTTACAGGGTCTGTTTGGATAGCTTCAAATTAAACATTCATTCATTCTTTTTTCACTCCATACCTGAATTCAATTCAATTTCTAACTTTAGATTTACATCACGTATCTTCCAGAGCTTTATCTGAGCAGTTTTTTAAAGTCTTTCTCTGAAAATCACCAATAGCTTTCAATGCTGTATTGCATTTACATAATGTTTAGTGAGTCAAGTGATTTTTCTATTTACAGGATAAAGCCTTTGAACAAGCAATTAGCTGCAATCATTCAACAATTTAGCTTTCCTTCCTTTCAGTAAAAACACTTCTGTGTTGAGAATCTTTCTACTCCCTGTAGAAATCAAGTCAGAATTTGTGGAGCACAACACTTGAGTAAAGCAATGCTGTGAATTGTGTGAAGCTGCAAGGTCACAAATTTCATTTCAACTTTCCCTCAACAAGCCCAGAAAAGGTGTGAATGTGGCATGAAATGAGGTACGGAAGCAGGGCCAATTGATATTTAATTAATGTTAGGCCTGACTGGAGGGCCTAGGCTCATCTGCTGCATGTCTCATCCAATATGCATGATTTACAAGCGGGCTTCTTGCCACAGCAAACTTTTCACGCAATAGGGAGCATCAGTGTGAGGTGATGTACACAGTCAGCATACAGAGGAAGCAAATATTGTGCAGAAACACTCCCTAAATCTTGACAAATGGCATGTGAACTGTACCAAAAGGCAGAATGTTTAAGCTCATATTATTCAAACGCAGAGCATCCAAAAGCACAGATTGCTTGAACTCTTTTTGCACAGTCATATTATGATGGATTATGTTTTAATGAGTTTGTAATTTAATTTAAAATATTTATAAGCCTTAACAGCATACACACCTTTGCTGTCTGGGGAAGCACCAAGTTGCAGAGGACACCTTTTCTTTTTTAAAAAGCTTTGACTTATTAATGGATGTGGTTGGATGCATCCAGGGATGTTTGACCTAAAATGAAATGTTATAAACTTCCTTTTTTGGGGACAGCATGATCAATCTGTGTGGCATTGATTAACTCCACATCTATCTCCATTATGAATGGAGGACTGTATGGCCCCTGACAGCATCTTTTTTCCTTGACACATTATTTATTTATTATATACATAAATACCATCTGGATTTTCTGTGATCCAGGTAATGGCAAGAGGTGATTATTGTTGAGGGCAATGCTGAACACAGTCATCTTACAAAGATTGAAAGGAATTTCCATATTTCTCAGGCTACGGACCATTTTATCATCGTCTGTAGACAGTTCAAGGAATCTAAATGTATTTCACTGACGAAAGAAGATGGGTGCAAGCTCAGCTTGCTCTTGTGATCTTCAATTTCTCAGAAGAGACCGCACAACAGCACAGGAAAAGTAATATTCTGGGAAACTCATCTTGAGAACTACAACGCAGACATATTTTTACTGTACAAAAACTGGGCTTCATCTTAGCTTTGTCCAGAGGCAGCACAGACTTCTTTGGGTTCAGAGGCATCTGGGATGCCCCATCACAGCATGGAAATGTTAACTGTGCTCAGACAGAATTCCAAGATCTTCCTCTGAAGAAATGAACACTATCTGCTACAGTCAAAAGATAAGAAATACTATTCAGTGTGTTAGCAGCGACAACTCTGGCTTCCTCCCTCCGCCCAAAAACCTGCATGTGAGGTTAACTGGTCACTGGAAATTCTCCTTAGGTGTGCATGTGTGTGTGAATGGTTGTTGGCTTCTCTGTGTTGGCCCTGCAATGGACTACTTATTTATAAATTTTCCATTTATTTAGAAAAAATGCTAATTTAATTTTCTAAAATACATGTAAGACCACAGATCATGACACATAACATGCTTGATGGTTTTGTAACAATAGAAATCCAAATGTCTTCAATATTGATCGAATCACTACTAATGTGTTGCCAGGTTAAATTTTATTGACCTTTAATAGAGCAGAAAATATATCTTGAACATTTTTTTCCTGTGCTATCAGATTTGACAATGATAATGGTATTTTAATAGTAATCATCATGAGTTGGTGCTGGTTGGGTTTAAAACTGGAAACGGCAGAACCCTCATGAAGTTATTTATACCACTAAAATGCCATGTGTTCATTTGGCTGTGATTATTAGTCCACCCACTTCCATCTCTTTCCTCTCTGTCACGCTCCATTTTTCAAATGCTTGCACGCTCACCAGGATGGCTGCAGGTTTCTGTCCTGACTGCTGTCAGTAATCGCTACGAGCAAACTAAGAGACAGCTGTTATAAAGCTGAGGTAACTGAATTACATGACATCGTATAATTAGCGATACTAGATTTCTAATAAAAACATACTGAAGCTGCAGATAAAGCCAGGGAAAGTAAGAAAGTGACTGTAGCTAATATAAACTGTATGAAACTGCATCTTACTTTTTCCATCAATATGATGAGAAAGTTTTAACAGTGGATCCATTTTTATTTTTATCTATTTTTTTATTTATTTTAGAAATCCACAATATCTGTTTTGAAAACACAACCCCATTTATTTGACGGTGAACAAAAACCATGTGATTTGCAGCTCACTGGATGAATCCCAGTCTCATGAGCCAGTTTGTTTTGTTCTGACCACCTTCCTATGAAGTCTGCATGGTGAAACAATATCACCCTTCATGGATCAAACAAAATCCTTGCAGTAAATCTGATCTGCAGCCCATCTACCCATCTCATGTCCAACTGGGAAAAGCTTGTTAGTGGTGCAGAAGCAAATTCTGGAGGAAACTGAATATTAAAACACAATCTTGAGATCAACAGAGGTCGTTTTAAGTATTCCACCTGTGCTAATGTAAGCTTCTTTAAATGAAAAAGGCTGTGAGTGGTGAGATTTCAAAAGTTTAGTCCAACAGTGTTTATGTTTCAAAAAACTGAAAATAATAAAATAAAGGCCTAATTTACATTTACATTCTTAAGTTAAAGACAACCTTTACAGTACCAGGCTGCTGTCCAATAAATTATCATTTTCCTGCCTGGGCCATCTGTCAGCCCACTAACATTGGCCATGTTACATTAAATAAATGCCTGGCTTTTCTCAGGAGCCCACAGCAGCGTTATTAAACTGCCTACCTGTGTTACAATGATAGATCTGCCCCAAAACTTTGGACCATAAGCAAGCACAGGTTACCTATAAATGCAGAACATAGAGAGATTGCTTGTGCAGACAACCGGTAAAAGCAATGAAATAAGGCTGCACACGGCTGAGTGGCTTTGTATTTTGACAGAGGGCAACTGGACGGATGAAAAGCTAAGCAGACAATAGTTCAAGGACTCAGGGTGGTATGTTGGGAAGCATGCACAGTTTAATATAACAGTAAAGTAATGCATGTATAATCTATAAGTAAATATAAACAAACTTTTAAAGGAAAATAATCACTGCCTTATCAAGATTTGCACTGAATGTACTTAGTTTCGTATCAGTTATGGAATAATTTAATTTCAAAGCCACAGTCATTTTCTGTGTTTTCATTATGTAATTACCTGCCTTCATCTCACTGAATCAGTGAATCCAACAGGATATAATGCAACATGTAGGTCAAATTCAGTTAGAAATTGAAGCTTAAATAATCATATAATTTACCATGCTGCAGCTGTATTTGATTAATGCACTGTACATTAATAAACGAGTTGCTCTTCTGTTTTATATCTGATATTGTGTAGTTTCTGGTTAAGGAAGTTGTCAACGCATTTTATGTTGCAACCAGTGACTAACAGGTGTTGCAAAATCAAAGTGAAATCTTGGAAAGTTTGCAAGTTTGATAAAACTTCTAGTAAAAAAAATAAATAAACAAACAAAACGTAGCTCACTTTTGTTATTCCAATACATGCAGTGTGAGTGTGGGTTAAACTGAGGCCCCAAATAAATGTTTGTCCTTTGTCCCCCTGATATGTTAATCTGCCTCTGACCATAGGAACCCTCAGCATGACACATATAAATGTGTATTTTAGTGAGAGGTCATTTTCTCAGATTATTCCACAACCTACAATTTTGAGAAAAAAAGAACTAAATATAGGTGAGAACCGTTACACAAGACAAAAAAGACCAAAATGCAATTGTCTAAATCCACAATTTCCATGCTATCTCAACACAAAGCAAAACAGTCAAACTCACACACTTTAAACTATCACTCATACTGTATATTCTAAGCTCCGGCAATCTCAGACAGTACAGACTATGAACAATTAATTATGCAATAGCCTGCTGACAGAAACTAGAGAACCTAAATCTGCTTCTGCCTCACAGTCACAATTGTGTCTGCTTGCCAATTTCCCACCAGGCCTTAGTGACAAGCCTGTAGATGTCAAGCGTGATAATGGATGGTTCTAATGGTCAAGCCTGGACCGCACATTAGGAATCAGGTCGATTCTCAGTATTGCACACAGGAAGTGCTGCCAGCAATCAATGCTAGGCTAATGTGCGAAAAGGAGTATGTTGAATGTCAGTGCTACCAATCAATAACTATTCATTTTCAGCAACCGCATTTCCACGAATAGGACACTTAATATTGTGCGATTGGATAATTACCATGCCCAATTAAGGATGTGTGACACTAAGCAATAGATAGTAGATGGAAAACATCTGCCACAAGGTGCTAATGGAGACACCCGCCAGACTCAGATCGACAGTTGGGAGATGGATCTTGATGTCTGCAAACTGTGGGACGCCAGCTAAACCGGCAGGAGTCAGATAATCTTCTCTCTACCTCCACAGCACCGGAGATAATGGATGTCCATCCTCTCAGATTCTGCTCTAACAGGAATATGTTGCTCCAAGGGGAGAGAATTGCAACCACTTCACAATTATTGTTCCTTAACATTTAGGAAATATTTTAACATTTTCTCTCTTACTGCTGACTTTCAAAAATATGACTAAATAAATGTCACACACAGAAAAATGTCAGAGTAATCCCTTTAATCATGAAAGAGACAGAAATGATTTCATCATTGCTATCAGCTTCAGCTGTTGTTTCCTCTTTTGGCAATAGAGTCGATGCTGACTCACATATATTTTGAGGCTAAAGTGACAGAAGGTCAGTGCAGATTATCCTGTAAGAGGACAGACTGACATCTCAATTCCACTTCTTCCAATCCAGCTGAATCCATGGAAATATATGAAAAATCTACAGTGGTACTAACATAGAAATAACACCAGCCTACTCAAACCCAGCAGAAGATCTGACTCTGATGCCACATGTTATGAAGCCTGTGCACATCAAGTTCTGCCAATAATCCTCATAAAAACTGACTGATCAATCAGCAGCAACAGGACAGCATCAGTAATTTGGACTCATGGATTTTAAACACAAAAAAATATACTTTCACAGCATATTTCCTTAAACTTTATTTCCTATTACTTTATCATACTATGTAAATCACAACATTGACCATATATTTTTAATATCTATATCTAAAAATAGGAAACTTCGCCAGCAAAGGTAAAATCTAAGCCTGAGGCATTGCCGTTGCTTTGTAATTTTAGAAATTTCATCCTGTGGACAACCTGACTCCTGAGTGTTTACTCAGCTGCAATGCCATAACTGGATTAGATAGTTGATGGGATTAGTATTTCTGTGACAGTGAGACACAAAGGTCTTTGATGTGCCATCACTGCCACATTCCCAGCTATGAATGCTGTTATAAAACATGCCTCCTGTCTATACAGCTAGCTTTTGATGTGCTAGTTTAGTTTGTCTTGTGGAGGGGTGGGGGTGGGGGGTTATTGTTTGTTTTTAATTTTCCATGATATTTATTCACATTATGGAATAACAGACAATTCATTTTTGTATATAGAATATTTGCACTCTCATTGCCTATTAGAAAACAATGCTTCAAAAAAAATCCTCTAAAATGATGTAATAAGAATAGAAACACTACTGACTTTGTGAAAGACCCACAATGTAACTTTTCAACCTTAAAAATATGCGTTTGACTCGTTTTAATGGCACACCAACATTCATTATACGCATTTCTCGAGCTGTTCCTGCCCAGCGGCGCCCTGAAGCTGAGAAACTGCACTGGGCAACTTTTTCCATCCAGGTGCGGCATGACATTGCAGCCGAGGATTGGTTGCACACCTGCTATCAAACGGAAATAAACACACAGGGTGTTTATTTGGGCAACGAAATGCAGGAAAACATTATCTAAAGAGAGGAAAAGAGAGGAAGAGACAGAACAAGAAAAAAACGAGTCAAGATAAGACTAACTAGAGTGAGCTCACAGTACAGGTAGGATGAAAGATGGATGCCTGTTTAGCCATTGATAGAGGGCACGTCATAGAAAATTGCAAAAAGTTTTGTAGTGCGTCTTTAAATAATAATCAGGCACAGTAACTATTTCTTCAAATACACAGTTTCTAAGAAGCCAAAAAGTGCTTTTACTGGCACAAATTAAATCCTCTAAAACTAAAAATATTTAGCTTATTTAATATGCATACTTATCTGTAAATGTGTAAACTAATCCTGCCTCTAATTCAAATGTTCGTCTAGGTACAGCTGCTTATTCGTAACTGTTATTTATTTATTTTATTTCATTAATAGTCAAAGAGTTTTCTTGTTCATTACATTTCCAACAAGGAAAGCTTAGCAGTGGTATTTCATTCCCATGTCTTGTGTATATGAAGCACCATATGAGCCTGACATCCACATGTTTTTGATGGGCATTTAAAAGATGTGAACAGGAGAAGATGAATGAAAAATACAAAAACCAAAGAAAAAAAATCAAATAAATACATATAATGCATAAGTGATAGTGAACAAAAGTTATTTTTTATCATTATGAATGTTTACCATCTTTTTGATGACAGAAGTAATCTTTGAGTTCAAGACCCTGAAAAATATTTCGAATAACATCAGTGAGCCTTATGTTGCAATTTTACATCAAAACATGGCATAAATAAGTTATCTAAGTTTAATCAACATGATTTTTTAAGATCCAAGTTAAACTAATAAACAAATAATATGCACTAAACCCAAGAAAAAACATCATTATTCAAAAGATTACGTCATTATTTGTTGTTTTTTTAATTATATGTTTGTTATATATTTTTTAAAATCATTATTACATTTTCTTTTAATGTTTTGAAAAGATCAAAATTATGCCTATGGGTGTCTAAAAGATTATATATTGATTCCCTTTTTGTGAATACAACTTGTACTGTGACAAACGAAAAAAAAAAAAAAAAACATAATTATAAGCTAATACTCCCCTCTTTAAAAAGCAAACTTAAAACAGATATTCATATAGACATTTTTCCCTTTGAATGTGAATGCTGTTTTATAGCTGTTTTTTAATCAAGTCTTGCAGGAGACAAATCATCCTGTTTTTAATTTACCATCCAAATGATGAAATGAAACTTTTTTGAATGAAGTTTGTGAGGCTGCAGCAGTGTACTGTAATAAGGACAATGTCAAGTCGATTTTCTACAAAAGGCAATTGAACATTAAATAGAGAGTGAATCTTAATGGAGAATTTAATTGCTCACCACCACCCGCCCACCACATTATCCTTGTCTCAATTTCGCTTTCCAGTGATGGTGATGGTGAATTGCAATTAAATCTATTGGAAGAGAAATGATGAGGTCATTCAGGCGTCACTTTAATTCTTCTACAGGTATTTTGGACTTCAAGGTGAAGAGCAAACAATTAATACCCCATCCTGCTAGTTAAAGATATTTCTGGCATTTCTTCAAGAACTGATCTAAACTATAACTGCAGCCATCATTAATACTGTAAATATAAAAGTATATACTCTACCTAAAACTGTGCTTTAGTCAGACATTTCCCACCATGTTGGAATGAATAATTAGCAGAAAGTAAGTGGTCACCACTCTTTGGCAGCAAACAAACTGAAGCAATTAACCAGGGAAAGTTTACTTTATGAGGAGTCAGGACTTCACCAACACCAGGAAGATTGAAAATATCATTGTGCTTTTCCCCTTTTTAGATTTTGGCAGAGGCATACATAAAAAGGCTAATAGGGGGTGCCTTTTACTGTGCAGTAATTTAGTCATCAACTGCAATCAAATGGAAATAGAAATTTTGGCCCAAAATGGAAACCTCATTCTTCCACTCAAGAGGAAACACAAAAACCACTTAGGTTGTTTGCAGTAATCAAACTCCAACTCCACAGGGCTACTCGGCTTCCAGTCTAATGTTTACTTGATGTGTTGTTTGCATGGTGCAGGTGTCAATATGCCCTTCTATTAATACTGAAACCTACAATTATCCTTCAATTATCCTTCATCAAAATCCCTGCTGCCGACACATTTACAACTCTGGCTGATTTTTAAGACTTGTTGCCCCATCAGGACCAGACTCAACTATGAATTTAGTGTGTTAACAAAACATGCTCTGAATTAATTATTAGCTTGCTATAAATATTTGGTAATAACACAATTACTCTTGCTTTACACATAAAAATTCTTTCAATTTATTTAATTTTATCAGGTGTTGAGTCTAGCTATGACAAATTTCTCTTGAACCAAGTGTGCAGGTATTACTTTAATTTATACACTAACACATGTCCTTAATATCCATACAGTCTACAGATATAGTAAGTAAGTAAATATATATTAAATAAATCAATTTTCATTTAATTGTAGGTGTAAATTTACTTAGATTGACTTAAAATACATTTAATTTACAAGCTAGTTTTCATACAACATACACCTGAACCCTTAAGAGTTATAATTCAGTTAAATCCACTGTTAGCTATTGTAGACCACACAAATAACATAAACCCAGCCAGTTGTAGTTTTACTGAAATTACCCTAAAATGGTCATATTTCATGTATGCTATGTTAAATGACTCCTTACAAAGATAAAAACCAGATTACTATGGCCTAATATTCAATTACTGTAAGAAATTTAAATGGTAATGTTGACTATAGCCCACCTCTGTCCTCATCTCACTGTAACTCAAAGATGAAATTTCACCTACATATCAGTTCTCACATGCATGCTTTTATTAGTCTGGGGGATATACACACACATGAGATGTGTCTAAGGAGCTAGCCACACCTCTGCATACTGCTTCTCACACAGGGGCAGCTTAAGATATGGAACAACTTTAAACATAGATGCCACTTGATTTTCTTTTTCCTGTGCAGGTTTTTGCTCTGACACAAGAAAAAGCTCATTTGCTTTCGTGGAGAAAGAACATACTGGAAAACCAAGTAAACTTAAACCCAAGTAAAAGTATGGATTGATGGCAGAAAAAGTTACAATAGGGGATGCTTTAAAAGCCAGCATTGTCAGGTGTTTGGATTTTTTGCAGACCTTCACGTCCGTCTGTCTGTGTTGAAAACATGCCTGTCTGTGACGGCTGAGATCTTTGCGAATGAGTACATCCTTGAAAATATAAAAAGAGTCTTAGGAGACACACAGGCTCATGGACATATGTTTGCATGGATGAGCTGTATTATAAACTGGATTTAAAAAAAAAAAAAGATGGACATTTCCTCCTGATACTTCATGTAAAAATCTGTTAGAAAGTAAAAGTCGCTTGATCTGTGACTCTCTTCATCACAGCTTTAACAAGTACGATAAGACAATGAATCACTTAGGAAAGCACATGATCATTATGTGAATTATGGTGTACAGCAGAGGTTTAAGTAGTTTATGGGACAGGATTATGCTATGAGTGAACAAACTCATCCAGATCACCCTCCCCTGTATAACATCTGGATTCAAAAGGCCGAGAATTATACTCTAAAGCGTTATTTTATTTTCATTGTCCCTTTTCACTTAGAACTTTTTGTGTGTCTTCGGTACATCTTGCCAATTAAATGATGTGATTTGAGAGAAGTGGGACAGTTCAGCCTCTGAGCGCTGCACACAGTGTTGTGACATTCAATTACTCTGATGTGAAAAATAAGTCATTGTGGGTCTACAGGAGGTGAACTCTGAAAAAGACGAGGAAAAAAAAAAAAACACGACTCCCTCAGGGGGATCACAGATCACTGACACATATCTGTTCTCTGATATCTGATTGATAGGATGGTGTGGTTGCAATGCTGCTGACACTGGTACACTTTCTGCTCCAGATGGTTATCACTGTCAAATGGTCGGCCCTGTTCTCAACGCCTGCAGCTTAACAAGCAGTTTTTATCAAATCAGATTATGTTATGCGTCTATTACCGATGTTTAAAATGTGTACTACTGTTACATGGAAGCAAACTGTGGTTTCAGACTAACATGCAAGAGTCAGAGGTCAGCAGTGCTTGATAAATCAGAAATAAAAGAACACATGGTGGTAAATGTACTTTTTCTCTTTCTTGAGATGCTCTCCAAAATATCTACAGTTCAAGTAAGCTGAAATTGTTAAATGCGATGTAATGTCTGTGGCAATTTACTGGCTGAAAACATCTCGTCAGTGAGCGAGGTCAAATGAAATTGGCACGACCTGTTTGGGTTAACAGAAACGTTGTGAGTTAATGAATAAAAGTGCAGTACAAAAGCAAGGTACAGGGAAGGATTCAGTGACACGTCTTGTTGAACCTTGAAAATGCACAGGTCAAAGCACCAAAGACCCTACAAGGTTTCCCTCCTGTCTGCGATTAGCAGGGAAATGAGGCCACAGAGAGCATGTGTTCACCAAGCCTAGATGATAGAGCAGAGAAAAACATGTACATAACCTTTTATACTGTATGTGTTAAATGTTGTTACAGGATGAGAATTGGTTGAAAACTAATCTATCCAATCAATAACATCTATCCAGTTGGTGTTAAAGGGAAGGAAACATGAGATGCAGTCTCATTCAAGTGGTTGTTCTTGGCACATGTGGGTCCACTTCATGCCAACTGAGCATAATTTAAATGCTGCACCAGTCTCAGCTGCTAACCAGAAGCATTCTTTCATATAGTGCAGTCTAATCTTTTTTCTAAAGGATAGTTACTAGAGGAGAAAGAACTTAGAAAACATCTGTTACAGCAGCTCTAGGAGCTTTGGTGAGATAAAGACTTGAGTCTTCTCTCCAGTCAACAAATGTGTTGCAATGAGAAATTTGCAACAAAAATAAACGATTACATGACTTTCAAAAGCTGACACAATCAAATGAACACTAACCTAAAATCCTGACCAGAACTATTTCAGGAGTGATACCGTGAAAATGATTATTTCACCTGAATAACAAAGGAATGACCATGGACCATGGATACTGCTGCGTGGATATTGTGCTGCTGAGGAAGTGTGACAAAGTAAACAACCTTCGTTATGTAAGTGGCACTGTGTAAAAATCCACAATACCGGTACATTATTTGCTCACAATATTGAATTTTTGAGGATTAAACTTGTTTCAAATGGCGAAACACTTCCCATTCTTGATAGACCACTGCTGTGAGCTCCCCCATCAGAATTCATTACTGACCCTTTAATTTTAGAGCACTGTGACCGATGTCTACAGCGGGCACAGATGATTTTTTTTTTTTAAAGTGCTGCATACAGATCCACTTCAAAATGAAAACAGATTATCCTTTTAATGCTAAACAATAATAAAAATTAAAAAGAAAAAAAGAACATCAACTACATCAACAACAGCACATCTATCACTGAACTGGTAGAGTGTCCCATATAGCAGGCTAGGACTCAAGCAGATATTTACCACAAAACTTCCCCCTTCTATTTCCAATTTACTGTTACCTCTTAATTATATTAATCCATTAGACATAAAGCCAGAAATTTTATTTTTTTTAAGAGAAATCTTCTTTCTTCCAAAGGTTTTTCCCATTTGATTTGATATCATATGGTTTTCTAATTGGTACTGTATATAAATAACTGATTTGAACAATACGTTATGCTGCTTATGTGAAAGAGCCAGTAGGCGTGAAATAAACTGAAACTGAGAGAGGTTTATGAAAAAACCCTTCTGACTACCAGAAAAAGCTATTTCTGATTCCAGTGAACTGATGCAGTAAAAAACAAGGCAATCTAAATGGCAACTACAATCTAAACGCAATATAACATCAACCTTTTCCACTTTACCCATGACTGTGCCTAACAGCAACCTACTGCCGCAATGTTTCCTCCCTTCATATCAGCCTTTTCCATTATTTCTCATCCATTATCACTGAAGGTCAACAGAGAACATCAGTGCAAGAAGATTCAAACACCTTGTTCATGTTGGGCAACTTAGATTTTTACTGCTTCACCTGACATGTTCCTGTATACAGCTGTGTGTGAAAGTGTGTGGGCGTGTGTGTACGTTTGTCATTGCAGCCTGGTGTAGAGATGTGTCTGTGGGTGTGCATACTTTTGAAAGAGAGGGTGAGCTGAGGGCTCTTGCAGCAGACAGCGTCTGTTTTTTTTTTTTGGCTTGGCAGGGCAGTCAGACAGAGAGGAGGCATGATGGGAGAGGAGTGCGTGGGTCTGCCAGGGCTACTGATGCACATCTAAGGATGACCTTGGAGGTCTGAAGATGAAGGCTGAGTGAAATTTTAAGAGGACATGAAAAGGAAGGAGACAAAACCTGCCTGTCATATGTCACCATGCCGACAAGTAGTACAAGTCATGCAAGTCCACTTTCATGCTCTTATAAGAGGCTTTACACTATTCTGTTGGGGGGAAAAAGAAGATTACAGTGGTACTAAACTCCACATGCTTTTCCCAAGATATATTACTTAAAAAAACAAAAATCGCACAACAATAAATGATGATTCAAGGTATTTCTGGGTGAAACGTCTAGCCACTTCTAAACATCAGCTGGTACTGCAAGGTAGCACTGGATTGTTGCAGTCACTGACACTTTACTCACCCCCTGAAATGTCACCCACTTGACTCATATATTAAAGGCCTGAGTTCAACAGTTTAGCCAGCACCATTTTAGCCTATGATAAGATTATTAGATGGATGATCAGAAAAAAAAAGAAAGAAAATTTGTCAAACTTTCCCATTAGATTCAATGGAAAATACCCAAACTTGTGACCAGTGTACCTGCTTATTCCAACTAGTAGAACAGTTTGATTGAAAGGATACATGAAACTTTATCTATGGTCCCCAGAAGAAGCATCCTGCTGCAGTGTCTGTAAAAACCATAGAAACTTCTGCTGTTGTTTTACATGGAGAACTCTCCCTTTCTGACTGGTTCATGGATACCAGAATCAAGCAAAATGATTCTACAATAATAGATAATGACTAACTACATGTTTCATCACTGTCTCCTGTATTAAAAACAGAACTGATAATGTCTGAGCCTATTCATTTGTGGCTGTTACAAATTTAACCCGAGGGCCTGTTTAATATTGGGTTTCATTACACCTCAGCAGTTGTGAATAAACTGGTACTGGTACTCCCAGTCTGCTGCATTTTGGAATAATTGAAAGTCTAAAGGTGTATCAATACTAAAACCTAAATGCAAGTTTAACAGATTGCATTCTTAGACAAAGCGAAAGAAAGTTGCTTTTATCTCTAACAGTGCTGAGTCTAAATGCACTTTTATCCTTCTCCAACAGGCTGTTGACTCTCACTTTTATCTTACAGGTTCAAATCTCTCAGTTTTGAGATAAAGGCACCTTAAGAAAAGATGAAATGATAAGAAAAGATTAGAAATGAAAACTTGAAATGGAGTCCAGTACTGTATGTAAAAAAGACAATTCTGTCTGCGATGAAGGAGGTAAAATGAATAACTGTGTCCATTTCAACTGTCAACATCAGAGTAACACTCAGCGACAGGGGCCTATAAAATAAGATTTTCATTTGATATCTTATCACTATGAGAAAGCTATTGAACAATTTTAAGATCTCATTTAATCTGGTGACAGATACATTGTGGCCAGTAGATACAGACTTGAAAATAGATTTTCTACTTGGACAGTGAGGGAGAGCTGGAGAGACGAATAGGAGAGAGACAATAAGAGGACGTTGGGAGTTGATTGCTGAGCTATCAAAGAATATGTTGTCTAAATAAAACATTCAGCATCTTGGCTTATGGACAGAGCAGACTTTTGGTAGATGGGCTGTGTATCTGACACCAAGCTGATTATTAAAACAGTTCACACCATGATGTGTGCTTGCCCTTTTCATGGTTCATTAACACAATGAGATGTCCTTCCACATCCAAGCCGCAGCTCATTAAGCCAGCCATTAAATCATGCATAGTGTGAGAAAATGATTGAAAAACAGAAATGTGCCATTGTAGATAATGACAACTTACTGTGGTTAAAAAGCTATGCTTCAAAAGACACAAACACCTGGGAGGGAAATGATAAAGAAAATGCAAGGTTTCTATTATCTTACAATAAAAATGTCATTATGTTTACTGTGGCAAATCAAAAAGCAATTGCATTTCATTTTCATCCAGCCATGTTTGAGTTGGAGCAAGCAATGACGTCGAAAGCAGCCGCATGCAGTGTGTATTTCATCAGAAACACAACTCAACCTGAGCGGTGACCATATGTTAATAATGACAGATATTAATCTGAAAGCTTTCATCTGACTGCTTTGGAGCTCAGCGATGTGAGCCTTTTTCTATTCTTTGGCAAGTAAGTTTTCTCAGTACTTGAAGAAGAAAATAAAACAAAGAAAAGTCCTTGAACTACCGGAAATATGAAGGTAGTCTGAACATACTGTATGGCTCGTATGATACAAAGCATCCTTTAGGAACATCAATGTTGCATGTTAAAAAGAAGTGTTTCTGAAAACTGAGATTTTGAGGGCTTGTATCGCCTTCCTGCATTAAGGGAATACTTTGATATTGTAGAATAACATGAAAAAACTGTGCAACAGCTTTATAAAGCTATGACATTGTGTTTGATATCTCATGTTTTATCAGGGTCATGGGACGTAGGGTACACCCTGGCCAGCTTGCCAGTCCATCACATGGCCAACACAGAAAGACAAGCAGCTACTCATGACACACACTTAAAAACTCAATGTTTGAAATGTTGAAAGATTTCTGCATGCACAGCGTCACACTCAGTAATTCTTGCTTTTAACAACTACCCTGATAAGAAACACGTCTATCATTTCCGACAGCTGTAAAGCAGACCGAGCTGAAAAAAGGTGCACAATTATCCATATGAAGAAGATAAGCCCACAGAAAATGGAGGAGGCATTCGCGATGAGTCATATAAGAATGATTACATAAACTAATCCCACAATGACGCTTAAACCTTGAACAATCTGTGGATGAGTAGGAGGCAGTTGGGTTAATATATTGTTTGAGACAGATTAGTAATCTAGGACATGTAAACGCAACCCAAAATCATCTGAGGAAGCAACTCGAAAATATAGCCCCAATTCCAAATAAATAGGAATGCCGTGCAAAATGTAAATAAAAACAGAAGGTAATGATTTGCAAATCACATGAATTCATAGTTTAATCTTTTCATCTGAGAGGCTCTGCCTTTTTGAAGTGCTCCTTTTATATCTAGTCTCAATGCTGACCTGTTGCCAGATAATCCAATAAGTTGTCAAATGCTCCTCCAGTTGTTTTTTATGTGTTTATTATTTTTCCAGCCTTTTGTTCCCCCTGTTCTAACTATTTTTAGATGAACTAATGTTTTGCATTAAATGCTAAAATGTCTCAGTTTCTACATCTGTGATTTTATTTATGTTCTATTGGGAATAAATTTTGGGTTTATGAGTTCAAGTTCAAGTTCAATTTATTTAGAGAGCACACTAACAACATCCTTTTGGAGCCCGAGGTGCTGTACAGCCCAACTAAACGATTGGATACTTAAAGGTGCTATACCTGAGAAACGCTCCTACTCTCATTTTTCTGTCCTCCCACTCAACATGCACGACATAACGTGCAGGTTTCATACTCGTGCACAAAGAAAATCTCCAGAGAAAACTTGCATCTTCCAGTGAATTTACTGTTCTGGTTGCAGTAAATGGCTGCATATCAGCTAAATGACATTTTCTATCATAACCGGTAGTTTACCATAACTACAGTTATGTTAACAGATGCACAGTTATGACGAGTTATGATGTTATAGGCGACATTACAACATGACAGCCTGATAAAGTTTCTAAGCGGCCACTTCGAGAAGCAGTGATGTAAAGCTTCGTGGCGTTATGGTGTAAATATCACCATGTATCATATACGTAGACCAGCAGAGGAAACGCCAGCACCCGAGGACATATAACATGTTACTCAGAAGAAAGTTATTGAAAAAATACCTGTCCAGGTGGACTTCCAGTCCACATTCAGTCCGAGGCGTCCAGCAGCTCTCTACCTTCAGTACAATCCACCGAGATTTACACAAACTTTATTCCTTCTTTGGTCTCTCCTGCGTTTCAAGCCTCTCTCCTCCTCAGTTTTTATGCTTTCAGGCTGTTTTGCTGCGGTATCGCAACTTCCCCTCAGTAGACGCCATGCGGTTCTGTTTACAAGTGCTGCACGCGAGAGAGGAGGGCGCTCCTCATTAGAAAACGCTGTAAGTGGCTGATGGAAACCGAAACTTAGGTAGAACGCATGAGGAGAGCGTCACGCCATCCTTAGAAACCTAAACTAAAAAGGCCTGGATTCATGCATATACGCAATCATTGAGTCATTTATTTTTATAAAATTACCTCTTTTAACACACATTATGCCGTGTAGAAAGCATTTCTCTGAAAGAGATTAAAATAAAATCAGGTACAGGGCCTTTACAACAAATCACAATAAAAGATAAAATAAAGACTAACGGAGAGGAAAAAATATTTATATATAACATAAAATAAAATACATATGACATCAGTCAGGCTTAAAAGGTCGTAATGACCAAGAGCTAAAAACACAATAAGAGGAATGATAAAATGTGGGCGGAAGATGGGACAGGACAGAGTAGGGAAGGGAGTTATTTTGATGGAAAGGCCTGGGTAAAGAGGAAGGTTATGAGCAGATTTTTGAAAGCAGGGAGTGACTGAGCGGCTCTGATATTCAAAAGCAGCGCGGCCCACAGTCGAGGGGCCGCCACAGAAAAGGCTCTGCCACCCTTAGAGTTGCATCTGAACCTGGGAACGTCCAGGAGAAGCGAGGAGGAAGATCTCAGTGATCTGGGGGGAGTGTACAGATCTGGGCATGAAAAAGTTCCCCTTTCAGCTGACTGCCAGCCACTTACCAGCTACTTACCAGCCACTTACCAGCTACTTACCAGCCACTTACCAGCGACTTGTCTGCTAATTCAATCGCACAGAGAAACGCCTGTGTGGAAACGATTTCAGAGCATAAATGAATGCCAGGAACAAGGACATTTCCACATGCCAATTTAGACACCATGCGTGATGACGTATTCATGGGACAAATCATTCAGCCAGTGATAGTGCACTATCACTGCACCACTTCTGGCAGAAAAAGGAGGAACTTTTTCATGCCCAGATCTGTAACTGGTGAGGAGCTCAGCTAGGTAGGCAGGTAAGAGGCCACTGAGGGCTTTCAAGACCAGGAACAGGATTTTGAATTGAATCTGAGCCAGAGGGGCGAGATGTGAGCACGGCATTTTGAGCTACCTGGAGACGGTGGAGGGAGTGCTTATTAAAGCCCTGGTAGAGGGAGTTGCAGTAGTCCAGGCAAGACATGATGAGCAGATGGACTACCTTTTCAAGGTGTTGTTTGGGCAGGTAAGGGTTCGTGAATGAATGGTGTGTTTTTAGCTTTTACACAGCATCCCAACTTTTTTGGAACTGGGATTGTGATAACATGTGATAACATTTTCAGTAATCACTCAGTTATCATAAAGAAGAGGAGGATTACATGGGCAGTGTGGCACAAAACACAGAACCTGAAAATGGGATTTTTTTTAAAGGCAAACAACATTTAGCCAGAAAGGAGGTTTGTATTTGACTTGTCAAGATTACGGCAGAAAAGGAACAGCTGTGGTATAACAGATGGTATTCAAGACCCTTAAATTAAGAGTGCTGGATATCTGGTCTCATTTGCCCTCACAGTGCCTCTACTTGTCACCTCTACATTTAATCTTGCATATGTGTAATGTTAATTTCAGAGGATGTGCTAAACGGGCACTTCCAATAAACACAAGCTACGTGACTCGACAGCATAAATACTTGAACACGTCATTAAGGGCAAGTATATTCTCTGCCTAAGCCTCAAATTAAGTACGGGATCAATCTAATTCTTTCAGTAATGTTGGAAGATAAACGCTGACTTTTGCTATTTCATGTCTACATATGTTGTATAGCTATGAGGGATTAAGGCCTGTTTATGTCAAGATGTACAACCACAGACACTGCATGTCTTTGAGGAACTATTTTTTGGTTGGTTTAAGATGTCTCCACTATTACTTAAGCAGCAATGTTTCAAACAACAAACCAGTCTGTATGTGTATGTGTTTAGCTTAAGATAAGTTAACTGACTATTTCTGCCATCAGAGTTTCGTTAAACCAGACAGAGATATGGGAGTGAAATAGATTGCTAAAACATAATTCCTTAGTATTAGCCTAGAAGGTTGCAGAGTGATGCAAGATTACCTTCAGGCAAACAAGGACAAGGCATTTAAAAATGTGTAGTCAGCTTCCTAGTGTTGTTCCAGAAAATGTCTTGATGGAAAATCACTGACAAATTATTTAGAACTGATGCTCTGTATGCTCAAAGCTTTATAACTGATAGAGCACTGAACATATGAAGCATCTTTTCTATTTTTATAAGTAATTTATCAGTAATTTTCCTTTGAGTCTGGTAGGGTTTTTCCAACACTGTAGTTCTAGGAGCAAAGAAGAATTTCTGAAGCTAGCTCGTTCATCCTTATGTATGGACAAAAGTAAGGGTTTGTTTTTCCTGACTGGTTTTTAAGGTCACAATGCTTAAAGAATAGTTCACCCACAGAATGATTTAACTTTATTTTCCACTTACCTTCATGGTGAGCAAGACTCTGGAGCACTTTTTTAATATCTCAAATGTAGCCGGCGATCAGGAAGGCTTCTCTCTTTCCCCCAACTTTCATGTAATGGAGTTCGCCGGGGTCCGAGCCAAAAAGGTCCATAAAAGTCCACAAAAACTTGTCAATGCTCCTCCATACCGTTCGTCCCATGTAATCCAAGTGTCCTGAGTGGGTAACGTCCATAATTTACTCAAAATTATGTTATGTAGTATATTTTTAGAGCCTAAACAATATGACATCGCATCTCTGGCAAGCACGCAGATGCACGTTCACGAAACTACAGAAGCCACGGCAGACGAGATTGCACGTTCTCTTCTTCTTTCTTTCTTTGTTTTAAATCAATATCCAACCCCTCTTGGACCCTCCTGTGTTTGTCCCGGTTTGTCTGCAGCTCTGTTGTTCTTAGCACAATGTAAACAGCAATTTTTTTCTTCTACGCTTGCATTATCGCCAGAGTAAGGTCTGAACGCCGAGGCTTCTGTAGTTTGTGAACGCGCATGTGCGTGCTTCGTGAAAGTAAGATGTACTACTCTTTAGGCTCTAAAAATATACTAAATGACATCGTTTCAAGTAAATTCTGGATGCTACCCACTCAGGACACTTGGATTACATTAGACGAGCAGTATGGAGGAACACTGACAAGTTTTTGTGGACTTTTATGGACCTTTTTGGCTCGGACCCCGGCGAACTCCATTATATGAAAGTTGGGGGAAAAAGAGCCTTTCTGATCGCCGGCTGCATTTGAGATATTAAAAAAGTGCTCCAGAGTCTTGCTCACCATGAGGGTAAGTGGAAAATAAAGTTAAATCATTCTGTGGGTGAACTATTCCTTTAATTAAATTAGCCATACTCCTTAATCCTATAAAGGCTGGACCTGTTCACAGCTGTCATTGCGATGGATGCAGCGTGCGCCTTGGACAGGTTTCTGGTTCATTACAGGGCCACCAAGGAGAAAACCATGCATGGTCAGATCTATTCATCCATCCACTGTCTATATCTACTTATTCCAATGCAGGTTTGCAAGAGGGAGCTGGAGCCTACCCCAGCAACAACTAGGCAAAAGGCACAGTACATCCTGGACAGTTCACCAGTCAAATGGTCAGACTAACTTCATCCTACTAACCACCAATAAATACAGCATGCATGTTTTTATACTGTAGGAGGAAACCCACACAAGTACAGGATGAACATGCAAACTCCAAATGGACTGGGGCTGCTGACTGCACTATCATCTGGCCCTAAATTTAATTAAGACCATGATTAAATGTTGGTTTCCAAACGAAAAAAGTTCATTCACCTTCTTTAATTAACTTGTAAAAAATAAAATTAAAATCAGTGTGGATGAGACACATCAACTTTCCAGAAGTGCTGAATTGAGCATATATAATCGTGATCATATCATTTGCTGAATAAGCCTCCCAAATGGCAGATGGTGTCTTTCTCCAGCAATCTCTGGCAGCCACCTCATCTGTCTGCTGATGACAGGAGCCATTTTACTAATGCACTCATGAATGCTTTGTCTGTCATACATTGTCCTTGACGCTCACCTCAACTGTCTCCATTTGCAAAGAAATGTATGATGAACCTTAGACTGAAACATCCATACATTCACGGGCTTCTGTTTTCTGAGACATATACATACAAATACTGTATAGTTAAAATATAACAACTTTTGTCATTCTTTTCCTTTAATTCTACTATTAAAGATGGATATTTAACAAACAGCGCTGTTTACTGTATCAATACAGTAATATATAAGGTTGACGCTGTCTTCCCTGGCTTCATTGGTTTGGAGCCATCTCAGGTCCAGTCCACCATGTGAACCTTAAGTTGTTGTTGCCAATTAAAAAAATTTTTTTGAAAAAATGAAACAAGTCAAGCAATTTAGTACAGACAACTCAAGATTCATGTGACAAAGTGAACAAGTGGGTCTTCAGTTTTGCTTTAAATACCTCCACAGGACAAACCTGCCTAATATCTTGAGGACTGTTCCATAATGTTGGCGGATGGAAAGAAAAAACAAGCTTACCAACACCAACCCTCAAAAGACCAGTTCCCTGGGAGTGAAGAACACCTGAAGGATCATTAGGTTGCAGAAGATCAACAAAATAAGATGGTGCAGTGCCATTTAAAGCTTTATAAGCGAGCAGCAGCACCTTGAAATTAGCTCAAACCTGACAGGGCAGCCAGTGAAGAGAGGCCAATGTAGGAGTAATGTGCTCATGTTTTCCCACTCTTTTTCTACTTATCAACTTTGTGAGCTGCAAGTTTTTTCAACTAGTTATAGGCACTATCCTCTTTTCAACTTTAGATTTCATTGCATTATTTTGATTATTTTCAAAATGTCCTGATATTCAATAGAATTCCTTCTTTCCTTAACCACCGAAGTGTCCCCTTTGCCTCTGACTGGAACACATACAGTATGTAACGCATGGTTAATCCACTCCTGCACTTGACACTCCATGAATTGCCATTCTAATGATTTTAGGAAACATTTCTTCTTCACACAGTGTCACTTTTTGCAGCTCAGTACAGGAAAGCCCTTGCATTCCACTACACATCTCTCCGATGAAGATTGTAACCTTCATTATCAATCAGTTAAAATTGCTGTATTAGCCTACATCGTGTTTAGGCTATTGTTAAATAAAAATCTGGCAAATGAGTGAATATTTATCACATAATAATAAAAATCAATCATCTCCTTCCTTATTAATTCAGTTAGTTTTACAGTTTTACTTTTTACCCTAAATCTATAGTGTCTAGCATATTTTACATTTCATCATTAAGTAGATCTAAATGCATTGCTGAAGCAAAAATGTGTGATACATAGACTAAGTATTATATTAAACAGTTTTCCAATAAATCTAATGATAAAGTAATACACTGTTAGACCCCAAAAAATAAGGCACAAATTAGATTTAACAGCAATGCTTCTTACAATAGAGAAATTTTGCAATTTGTTCTTTTTTCAGGAAGCAGTAATTTATATAACCCAGGGTGACACAATGAATTATCTTTCTTTCCTGAAATCAGACATAGACAGACAGATAGATGTTTGCTACATTTTTCTGTGGGTTACAAAGTCCAAAATAAACAATCTACAACAGATTTAGAAGAAGTCTATGAAATATCTAGAAAAAAAAATCTGTATTTTTACTTTTCATACATTGGAGATTTAAAAAAATGCATCCATCTCCTTTATATTTTCAAGTTATTTTCCTTTGGGTGCTTTTGTATGTTGTTGAGTATATTCACATTGTAGTGTTGTATGATCTGAGCACCTCCTCCGAAAGCTGTCTAATCCAGCTTGCATTCAGGTTCATCTGTTCCACTGATGGCTCTGTCTTCAGCAGCTGGTGCCCTGGGCCTCCGGTGTTTCCAATCCCCTGCTGAGCTTTGCTCATGTATTGACACACGTCTCTTCAGTCTTGAGACTCTGATGTCTGACAGGAGTTTGCATGTTGAACAGTATTTGGATGGTTCTATTCCCCTGTCAAAGTCTTTTATGATCACTATTGGCCTCCCTTGTGCTTGACAGTCTGGCTGGGACTCTGTTATTACTCAACGGTTCATTTGTGCTGCGCAGCTTTGATGTTGCATTACTCAGATCATTCAACCAGTAGGTGCAGATCCTTTTGGCATCTCTTTAGTGCTGTAATGGTGACTGGTTAATGCTCTGAGGTGCTCTGATTGTCTTGCAACGGTCTACCAGATGGTCAATTAGCCTCTTGGTACTGGAGTAGAGTGACTTATTTTTTCAAAATGTTTATTTATGAAGGTCCAACTCCTAACTGTAATTGCATTACAGCTCCTTAATATTAGTCACATTCAGACAGCCTGATGTACAATCTACTCATTTAGCTAATTTATAACAAAGACCAATCAGAACATGGGGCCTCATGCAACAAAATGTTTGTATTCTTTTCGTAACTCTCTCTTACTTTCTCTCCTACCGTGGACTCCTACAGTACGAGTGTGCCACGTCAGATTCAACAAACGTTCTCAACTTCAGATAACTGCGTAAATGAACCTCGTAGACATAATGAATTCCACCTGTGCGTAAGTCAGGGCACGTTCATGAGAATTGCAAATCTGCATATTACCGCCTCGATAATTCCTTATAAGGACACGACTTCCCACACTTGTCAGGTGTTCATTCAGAAAAATGGCATTGAAGACAGGAGAGAAAGTTTACAAATTCGGAAATGGAGGTTCTGCGCACTAAGGGGCCGTTCACACGAGGACGATTTCGGGTAAAAACGGCAAACTATTTCATCATTAGTGCCTTTCGTTCACACGGCAAAGGCGCTATTCTGGGTTGAAGACGCAAAAATCTGAAGACTCATTCCAAAGTGGATTCCTGAGTCTGCACGGTCCAAAACGCAGAAATGATGGTGGACCCACAGACCTGCTAACGCCGTGCTCACGTGGCATGCACGTGACGTCACACAATACAGGAAAAACAACAATGTCAGACTACCTAAGCCCAGCGGATCTTCACATTGCGAGCTTGTAATTGAGTGTCGTTTGGAGAAGTAATTCTATCTCCTCATCTATCCACACAAAGTTCCTCCTCATCGCCGCCATAGTTTTTTTGATTTTGAGGCGAACAGTCAGAGGCGAACAGTCAGAGACGAACGATTGTACGCATGTGCGCGGACATGGTGGAGGTCTGTCACAGCACCACTTAAAGGCCCGGCATGCATATCCAATCAAATTCCACACACACTTGCGTCCTCGTATGCATGCAGATTTCTTCATGACGATGCTAGTGTGAACGCGGATAAAAAGATGAAGACGTGACGCCACTTTTGCGTCTTTTCATCTGATCACAAGAGCTGTAAATGCCGTGTCTGTTGGTTGCACAGTTACAGAAGTAAAAATAAAACTTATTTGATCTGAAAATGGTATAGACGTCTAACAAAAGCAACACAGTCCTTGAAAACTAGCCTACCGATGGAGGCCAGAAGGTGCAATATGGAAATGTTTAATATGAGTTTCCATCAACCAAAACAGCGCTCCTTTTAATACATACACACATACACGTACAGTACTGTGTGTCCCAGCTGGATAAAAAAGCCAATGTGTAGCTGGACCATGTCTGTCATCCTTTCATCAGCCTCTCCATCTCTCTCAAACAAAGCACATAAAAATGTGAAACACTAATTTGACAAATTCAGACCCAAACATTCCACATTTTATGTAATAACAAAGCCGAGGCGTCATGAACTGACTGCATGTCTGACCATTAGAAGAGTTGCAGTGACTGTTGCTGAACCTCCTTTCTGAACTTTCCATAATTTTCTGTTTGAGATGTTATTTCAATTTTATAGCAGCTTGATCTCACTTGGCGCTCATTGACTGCACTTTCTATTGATGAAATGACAACAAATTAAACCATCGTCCCCTCACCGACATGCCGGCTGCAATTGAAATGTCCGATAGTTGCTCAGTTTGTGCATGAAATTGTAATTTATAATTGCAGAATGATAGCCGACATAAGTAGTCAAATTTATATTGGATTTTAAAATACACAATAGCTTCAAAGTAACGATTAATACAGTCCTTTATTGAAAAAACAGGTTTGGATAACAGCAGACTGATTGCGCAAGACTCCTACGTCAAGTCTGAAGCAGTTGTGAAATTTGTTCGTGCCTGACAGTATATTAGAAATAAGGGAAAATTGGTGGATGCAGCGTTTTCTCCTAAATCACTCGTACGAACCATTTCAGAATGAATTTGTTTGTACGAATGCTTCTTGCATGAGGCCCATGGTTCTATCCGTTAATGGTTCCATTAATACATAAGACACAAAGAATAACAATAGAAAGTAAATCTCCACCTACTTCAGTGTTAAATAGCCAGTAGACATTTCAGGTGACTATAAAACTATATTTGGATAGATACCTCAGTACAATCTGCCCAAGATTTGAATTGCTCCCTATTAATTACCTCAGTAGGTTAATCTAATCTAGAAAATGAAAGCCAACATAAAGGTCTACATATCAAAAGCTCACTGGTCAAAAGTTCATGAGACATTGCTGTAAATGATTTTGATCTCATTATTACTGGCACAGAAGAGGGCAGAAGTCACAGCGGGTGACCTAATTTGGTCCAACACTGTAATGAGAATGAAGATCTTTCTAATGGGCACAGGCAAGTGCTCTAAGGCATGGTAGAAGAACTTCTAACAACTCCCAGTCATGACCTATTACTGTATATAGCCAACAAAATTATCCTACCTCTCAACTCTCAAATCTCTCATTTAGAGTTGGAGTATATGCAGCACTGTAAAATATCGGGGAGAAAAACTAGGTTTATACCTTATTGAATACCTTACTGAATGCTATTATAGCTGCAATTACACAAAATAAGGGAGTAGGAGTTTCATATGCTGTATTCACAGATCATTTACAACTGGTTGGTGTGATAGAAGCTAAGATAACATTTAAAAGTCTTCTGCTGAGACACTATTTGTTAATAAGAGGCATGATAGAGCCTCTCCCCTCGCTCTCATTGTGCTTACTTGCTTGAAATCGATTTGTGACTCTCCTGCTGCCACTGTGTCTGACAGATGTCTTTTTGCCGTGCAGCACTCGGGGTGCAAGCAGTCACAGTGTCTGCAGCTTAACGATGGCAGCCCAGATAAGAGGCCTCTAGCTGCTTGTTGGGTTTGGAGCATGAAAAACCTCTTAGATGTTTTCCTCCACAGGCATTGTTGACAGGTCACAGAAAGCTAAGGTTAGTATTTGATAACAAGAGGCATGGAAAAATCTTGATTTTCCTCTTCTTAAGTGAACGTGTTGAAAACCAACAAGTAACTGGAGATGACTTGGGATGGCGGTGTAAGATGATCACTTATGATGAGATGGACTTTCCATCTACAACCCCCACAGTAAAAAACATTGGCCCTCATTTATCAAACGAGCGTAGAAATGAGCGCACATCTGATCTTAAAAGGATCGTACCGTTGGACCCACGCATGACTTATTAAAACGTTCGTATCGGACCAATCTCGCCGTAACACCAAATGAGTCTTGATAAATACCACGGCTGAAATCCATTGTAATTAACATGTCACGCCCATGGTCTGCAGAGTTAACTTAGACAAAAATCAAATTAATGAATTGTTTCACACCAACATATCTTGTAATTTTCTTTTTTTGTTAAATATTTAAATAAATAAGATAAGGACTTTAAAGGAACGGACACGTTTTACAGCCTAATCAATAGTATAGAAAAACAAAAGTTGCTGGAGACTGTCCTGTTGTTATCTTATGCCAAATGAAAAATTTAATTTATTTAAAGAGGGGTTATAGCTCTTTCTCTGGAGCAGTAAAGGATGCAAATGAGATTATGAATCAATAAGGGAAAAAAACAAAACGTGATTCAGCGATTTGTCGACGAATGGCATGATGTGACGAAACAGATTCGACAATGAAAATTCTTAGGGCCGGATTTATCAAGATCCAAATTTGCTTGTAGTAATTTGTCCATGCCATCTGGAATTTTGCGCAAGGGGCTGAACCACGGTTTGCGAGTGATTTACCAAGAATGAAGGCGCAAATGACAGCAAGTGCAAACGGGTTGGAAACGCCCCTGTATAAATGAGGTTTTGCGTGTTTCGAGGTTTGCAGCATGGCGAAATGCAAGAGACGACAGCACAAAAGGAAATATGACCCCAGTCACCAGATGAAGATGGAGATATTAGGAGGATGGAATAAACTAAAATAATTTAAAATAAGTATGATAAATATAAAAAATTATATGACAGGTATCTGTGCAGAGCCTCAGAAGTGTCCAGTTTATGAGGACATGGATCAGGAGCTGCTGAACAAATGAAAGTGTCTGCAGCTCCGACATGGTCTGTATTACACAGGAGTTGCGCACTTTGGCACAATGCCAACGGCTTCAGAGGCTCGCGCTGCCAGGTGATCCTGTGGTCCTGTCCAGGTGCTAAAATCCAAGTAAAAACATGATATTGGCAAAAAGGGGAAATTAAAAGACACAATTAATGCAGCTTTAGTTCTCATTGAGCTCCACATTGGCTGCAGACTTTCATTTTATCCAGAATATTTTACACCATTACATTAAATAGTGGTTTGCTGTACTGATTCCTATTGAATTAATAATGAGAACTAAATACGCTGCCCTCACTGCTCATGAAAAATTTTTTGAATCAGATTTGTGCGTGCCCAGGATTGTCCCTGTCAGAAGCTGCAGCCTTTTGTGCATAAAGCTGCAAGTTGCACCTGTTTTTGAGACATACTAAAATAGACACAAAAAACCAGCAGGGCAATGTGTCTTACGGTTGATAAATCACCTTGCGAGTGCTAAATTAATATATTTACATTTTCTCCTCTCATTCTGCACACTTTTGTGTGTAAACGCCCCATATTGCATATTCATTGCAGAAAAAGAACTAAATGGATAAGAGGCACTATTTAGCACGTTTTAAAGACCGAACCCTTTTAGCTGTTTATAGATCAGTTTGTATATTTTTTAGCGTGTGCAGTGAGATAGCTCACGTTTGTATACATGCAAACCTTTGATAGATCCGGCCGTTAGTCGTGGACACATCTATGAGTTATAAACCTTACAACTGGAAGACAGCTGCTGTAACCATGAGCCACCGAACAATTTTAGAAATAAAGTGAGGCTCATTATCACATCCATATTGTCAAATAAGTTTTCAACAATTGAAATCATGCTGAATAAGCCTGATATTTTCATTGCATGTCGATAGGTTGCACGCAAGCTTTTCAGGAAAAAAAAAAAAATATATATATTTATATTTATATATACTGATATATATATATATATATATATATATATATATATATATATATATATATATATATATATATGTCCTATTCCAATACACATTTTAACATGAAAAAGTGGGATTTCCAGGTGATGACTTCTTTAAGACCATTTTGGATCAAAGATTTATGTTCACAGCATTCAGCTAGCAGCAATTGCAGGACAAACAGCTCATTACTAAACATTGTTAGAGACCTCAAGTTGTAAATGTCATGGGTAAAATGACTTCTCGAAGTTATTTGGTACTGCTACGGCCTAAACTTTGGCCCACACAGCTGCACAGAAAAAGGAAATATTACAGATTTTGTTAATGAGAACTCAAATTATGGCTGTTATATTCATTAACTGAAATGATAATTATGATGCTTTACATGCTCTGTAACCAGATGCAATACACAACACTGTGATCTCATAATTGTTTTGACACTGAAGTACTGATCATGGTCAGACTTTTGCTTTATGCAACTAAAGAGAACTCATATGACCATATTTGCTGAACCAACTGCCAACATTTATGTAGCAAAAAAAGATAAAAGAAAAAAATGACCCTGGACGTATGTTTATCTTCAATGTTTTGGAATCATTCCACTTGTTTCTTGTGTGCTTTCAATATTTTCTTTGTATGAAATAAATTAATGCAATTGTTTACCTCATCTGCTGAACATTCTAAAGTAGCATCCAGTAAATGCCAAGTCTTTTTTTCTTTATTTATTTTTAAACCTTCAAATTTCTAAAGCCTGCTTGGCTGATATTGCTCCATCTTCTCACATACATAACATTTTCACACAATGGTAATTTTGCATAATAAGGATAATCCCTGAAATCAAGGCTGCATTGTCTATATTAAGCTCATCCCATTTGATTTCTTTATCACATCAATCTATCATTAGCATGACCTGCAGATAAATATCAAAGACACAAAAGAGAAGGATTATGCATGATGGCAAAGAGAAAAAATCTAATCAAATTATACATGGTCTTTAAGCTCTTTATCTGATTGTGAGATGGTAACATCGCTGCAGTTTAAATACTTTGATTGACAGGCGCACTTGCAAAAAAATGACTGCTTAATATACAGTACAGAAATACAGTCTTAAATCTCTTACAAAATTCAGACTGAACTGTATAAACACTGAAGAAAAAGCTCAGAAAACAAAGCATTTCATCAGATGTTTTTTCTTTCTTTCCCATTTTTGGTCCATCTTTACTTTCCATTGTGAGTTAATTTACGCCTCGATGATTGTATTTGTTCAATTTTTCCTTTGTTGGTAGTCTTTGTTAACACATGTTTTTATCTCAACTGTGTGCAGTTTTCTGACTATGTATTTCTATACTGCGGTGCTCCTTTCTGGTTCTTGTATTTAATATTACATTTTTGTCTCACCAGCCTACTGTTTTGAAGTTTTTGCACATGTACTGCAAAACCTAACAGCATTCATTAAAACTGTATCAACACCACAGTGGTTTAACCTCATGGTAGCCAATTTATGAACTCTGTTGCTAAAGAAAGTTGGAGTAACTCCACAGAATTCAGACAGCAGGCAAAGTGAACCATATCTGTATATGAAATAATTGTGTCATTAAAACATACAGTGAGAATAAGATGATTCTTCCTAATACGCCTACAAAAAGCCACAAATGGAATCACAGCTATGGTCACCTCTCACTCACAGCAACAACTTTATGTCAACAGCTCAGCACCAAGCAGCATATGGACGCAGTGAGAGATCTTCTACAGTATAATACAGATTAAACGGGTTTAGCTCTATCCTGCGGTTTTTACTATTTAGAACCTGGAGCCTAACACAACCACCTATTGTGAAACACTGCAGATCACTGATTTATCAGAGAGAATTATAAAACAGAATCATGTCCTACACCATTAACAATAAACCCCTGCAGAAACCTGCAAATTTCCTTGGAGAATGGAGTTATTTCCAGATTTGAATTCCTACTTTAACAGCACAGATTTAAGATCAAGTTTATATAATGAGTGCACATGCATGACTGCTTTTTTCTCATGCAGTTATGTATCATTTGAAAAGATGTTCACCACCCATAAATATTCCTCTAAGCAAGGGCCAATCCCACACAGAGAAGGCCTATTCACGTCCTCTTTGTCAAGGCACAGGACAATGAGAAATGGTGGGTGCTGATCGATTAACTCTTCCTATATTTAGCATACTGCTGAGGATGTATCGGTCAAGTCTCGTCAAGCTGTGTTATGCAGAGAAAAGGGGGCATTAGAGGAACATTTAGAAATTAATGAGACAGACAGAGTAGGTAAACCAAAAAACAAAATTAAAAGAGATTTATATTTGCCAGAAACTCAACCCTAAATAATTTTCAATGTAGCTTCATAAAGTTACCACAGATTACTTGGAAAAAGTAATCTAAGTACTGATTAGTGATTCATTTTTTAAAAAGTAATCTGGTTACTTTACTGATTACTTAAGTTTCAAAGCAACTAAGTTAGGTTGCAAGTTACTTTAGTGGTGGTGGTGGTGCTGCATGTTTCTGATTCTATAAAGTCTCTTTAGCACCATGAGTGAGAAGGCGTGTTCAGTCTAATAATACCATGTCCTGCTAGCAAATGTCCATAATATAACATGCAATGATGCAAACTCTTGATTTAACTATTGAGTTGGAGGAAAGCACTGTCCTGCCACACAGTTAAGCATGTTAGTAATGTAGGTAATTAAAAAAATAACTATAATGTGATTACAGGATAAATAAAAAAAAATGTGTTAAGATTACACGTTACTTGAAAATGTAACCAGATTACTGTTATTCGTTACTAAGTAATCAGTTACTGTCATCCATACCAGATATGAATAGAAGAGACTTTGCTAATAGCCACATTAGAAGGTGATGGCCCTATATGCTAAGTAGTGTATGTTTATACTTACCAAATGGAATTAATAAAGAATCAATTTCCATTTAATTTAATTTTATCAAAGCTAAGATTATTTCTGCTGATCTTGAAAGTTTAAACAAAATTGTTCAAGAGGACAGTTTTATCATTTTGAAGCACATTTAGGACAGCAAAAAGTCAACCAATGTGTAATATTTTTTGATGTCAGGCACTGCTTTTTTTAAAGTAATTATCCAAATAAAGGATAGATGCAAAATATTAACTTGCATATCTAACTGACCTGATGTCTACCACCAGTGTGGGTGTGTGAACAGACTAGGAAAGAGGTCAACCTGACATGATTTGTCAGCTTTGACAGTGGTTGGAAGTATTTTGAAATGAAAGAGCAGGTTTTAATGATAGCTACAAAAATTGGATAACATTTTTGGAGGTTGCAGGGCAACAAGCATCTCAAAAAGCAACATTGTTTTAAAAATATTGGCTTCTGTGTTACACTTGTAGTGTCATCAGCTACAATTAACTTTTAAGCAGAGGAAAATGATTTTTTTGTAGCAACTTGAAATTTATGAAAGGGAATCTAGAAAGAATGGACATCTCAGTGACAGTACAATTATCATCAGTTTTCAATGAAACCGCTGCAGTATGTCACTTTAGTTTCAATTACTGTCAGCCATAGCTTTAATTAACATTTTAAAAATGAATTATCAAAACACATTTATTCAGCCACTGCAGGGGGAGCATTCCATCTGCTTTATTGGTAGCCTAATTCTAGTTTAAGTGGTAATGAAATTGTAAGATTTCATGACCAACACATCGTATGGGTCAAAAAGGAGTCGACCTGTATTTATTATCATAAATAGGGATGTCCCGATACCCATGCCAGTATCGGTACTCACACGATACTGGCCTATTTCGCTGTACTCGTACTCGTGAAATACTCACTCCCGACAACACCCGATACCGGACGTCACGTGATTCGCGGTGTGTACTCCGCCATGCTGGCAGACAGTAATACGTTTACTCAAGTAACTGTAATTGAGTAGTTTTTGTGAGTAATTTGTCATTTTTGAGTACTTTTTGAAATAGGTAATTTTACTTTTACTCAAGTACATTTTAACCCAAGTGATTTACTTTGTTACTTTGGAAATCTCCCCCATTATTGAGTAAAAGATGAAAGACGGCCTGAACTGGTTTTATGTTATGAGTTATTAATCTACGCTGATGATCTACTTCGAGGACATTCAGTGTATCGTCCATTGAAAGGGAATCTCACTGATGACGGCTTGTGCTAAACAAGAGATGGAGGAGGATGAGGATGCCAAGCAGACACTGAATTCCTGCAGAAGAGATGAAGAAGGAAATCCTTGGCCAAATCTCAGCCAGTTCTTTGTGTTCAACTGCAAACAAGGCAAAAACTAAAAAATTTGTCCAATGCTGGTATTCAGTGGATAGAATAATCTGTGAATCAAGGCACTTTATTTCATCTCTTAAATAAGCATCAGTGTGCTTTAACACAAGTGAATTTATGATTAATGTTGCCATAGAAAAAGCAGTTTGTTAATTAGGATTCGCTCAACATTTTTACCATCTTGGATATTTTGATTTGGTTTTATTTTTTCTCCATTGTAGTGTTGTAAACGTTTCTCAAAAACAGTGTTGGAAAGAATTTATAACTCGTCCTTTTTTAACAGCAAGTAACTGAAAGTAACTAGGTAACCTTTACGCAAAGTAAATTTTAAATTAAGTACTTTTCTACTTCTACTCAAGTTCATTTTCGAAAGATAATTTTACATTTACTTGAGTAGAATTTAAGCTAAGTAAAGGTACTTTTACTTAATTACAATTTTTCAGTACTTTTTCCACCTCTGCTGGCAGAAAAAATACTCTCAATATGAGCGGCGGTGGCTTTGAGTTTACTTTTTTTTTTTTTTTGCTTTTCACTATGCGAGGATAGAGAATATATCTGACCCGTATCATGCCCCTGGGATACTTTTCTAAACATAGGTGACAGTCAGAACTGACTTTTTTTTCCTCTCTCCCTCCCACCCACCAGAGCTGTGGTAAGTTTACTGCTAATTCTGCTTCCTACGCTTTCCAATTTTATGTTCGTTAAGGTATGAGTTTGAATATGTAAAATTATGACGATGCATTGCTAAAATACAGCAAACCGTAGCTGCATCCAAGGCTATTTATAAGCTTCTAATGACTCATTGTAAGCTTTTATTTCTTACAAGGTAATATCCCCCTTATACCATGGCCACTTACAAAAGAAACAAATATTAAATCAATGTTTGTTTGTTTTTTTTACAGTTAAAATCGTAAGTTTTTCACAAGTTGGAGCGGACTATTTACCGTCTCTTGTTGTGATGCTGCCAGCTGTGACCACAGCACCTGCAGCTCAGTCAGTCTGCAGCTGTAAATCAATCCTGATCAGAGGAGGGAAGTGTGGTGTAGAGATGCAGCGATCAGGATTTTGGGGGCTGATCACCGATCACCAAAAGCAGTATGCCAATCCCGATATTGCCGATCACAGCATCAAATCCATAAATTCTCCAGCGTTGTTGTCTCATGGTCATAACATTGACATTATAAGTGTAGTTGACTAGCTTAAGCTTTCTTCTGGCAATAATTGTGTGTACAACACACAACATGTACAGTGCACCAACACATACAACAGTAAACATTTCACTCTCAGAGTTGATGCAACTTGTAAACTAAAAACCTGTTTTTTTCTGTGGAAAGAGGAATTAAATTTTAAAATAAAAAATAGATTATGTGCACAACACACAACATGTGCACGATAATAAACATTTCACTCTCTCTAGAGGCGCAGATCACAGTTTATCCTCCACTGTCTCCGTGGAGTGAAGAGATTCACCGGAGTCTCCTCTGCATGTGGATAACGCACATCAGGCGCAGGAAATACAGAGGAGGGTCAAACGCCAAACGCTGCAGTAATTGTAAACATCATCGGATCAGCTTGCTTTGATCAATATGGAGAACTCTGATCAAAACCAATAGGGGCACTATCGGCCGATTGCGATCAGTTGATGATCGATATGCGCATCTCTAGTGAGATGATTGTTTAACGTTATCTTGCGTGATACAGTTTTATTTCAGAGGTCACTGATGGAGCCCAACAAGCCTGCAGGCTGCTTTCACAGCGATGCGCTGTCACAGACATAATCTGGCTCGTCTCCAGCCCGGCGTCTCGACCCACACACAAGATCCGGAGGCTGTGGGTCGGACAAATTGCCCAGACAATGGGCAATGATTGAATTTGGGTTTCACAGGTGAAAGAAATAATTCATTGAAACTCTGAATATGATGCTGTTTTCTTCTTTAAACTCCATTCGTACTCCCGATGCATCTGCGTCTGTGTCAGGTTGGTGACACCGTCACCGCCGTACACCCTGTATAGGTCCACAGAGGCCCAACACAGACTTCTACCAGTCTGACGTGCAGCTGCATTCAACAGAACACAGCAACTCTTTTTTTTACTCAAACATGAGTGTGTGGAGAGGCACATGTCTGCAGTCCTGGAGACCGCAGGTTGCTGCTTAGTGTATGGGCGAATGACTCCAGGTATCTACGTACCACTCCGCCTCCTCTCCATGACACAGCACCATGTTTCAGCAGATGTGGCCGTTGGAGACTCACTGACAACAGAAGCAACATGCGTGCCTTCTGGTCCTGCCCAGTGAACCTCAGTCATTATACGCCAGCGCTAACAGTAGTGCTAACTAGTAGCTCCCACTATTATACGACAAGGCTGAATTACAGCAAATGATCCTTTCATACAGTATTAAGGTACTTAGGGCCTGATTTACGAAAGGTTTGCGCATGTTAAAATGGGCGCTATCTTCATTACGCACGCAATAATCCGTGGAGCTGATTTACAAAGCAGGGCAAATGGAGGTTTGCGCCTGTTAATTTTGCGTGTTTGCTGTCGATGAATATGCAAACTGGGCGTTTCTGCCAGAAGGCGCAAAATATTGGGAGGAGACTATGCAAAAACTCAGCCTAACACGCGCAATGTGATCTATCAACCGTTCAATGGAAAGCAGGCGCAAAAAATTGCATGTACTTTAGCACGTCTGAAAAGCAGGTATAGCTGGCAGCTTTATGCACTGATGGCTGAAAGAATGCTGCACACAGGACTGCAGACATGCAGCATCGAGTCTCATTTCTCATGAGGTGTGCAGGCGACATGTCAAGTTTTCATTGTTTAATTAAATAACAATCAACATCATTGTTTAATACGGTTATTCTAGACAGATGAATCAGAACATCCGCAGCTGCAGCATCATGGTAGTTAAAGCTGACATTATTTATGTCTTTTTATTTTCTTTCATTTTTTACCAATGGCATATTTTTAAATTTAGATAATTTCCTGCGCACTCCTCCTCTCCACAACAACCACTCGGCTCCACACTGCGGCTCTGAGGTCGCTGTCCAGCGTGAAGTGACCCCCACCCCACAGAAAACTCAGTGACAAAAAACTAGTAACGTAGCACAAACTATTGATATTATATTTAACTGAGTTTTGTGTGGGGTGGGGGGCAATTACGCAGGTCCAGCACCTGGCAATGCCAAAGAGCGCGCACTGCCTGCGTAATATTAGAGCATCGTCAACAGCTTGTCCTTATCCATGTCCTTAAACTGGCCTCTTCTTACGACCCACAGGGAAACCTGCTGCATCATTTTTATTGTTATTATATGAAGAGTTCATTATTTTGCAAAAACAGACAAACACCACTGTGGAAAAACGGAGTTAACTGCTTTTGCATGCTGTCGGGTACAAACGTCATATCTCCATTTTAAATCATGACTTCATGTGAGCTTGATTTGGTGAAAATATTCAACAAGTAAACGAAGAGTTTATTTGCAAAAGCAGATAACTCTGTTTTTTCTAAATGGCATTTGTCTATTTTTGCAAACGAAATCTTCATATTTATCTTATATTCTGTTTTTTATTTGCCTCATATTATATCTCTGGAACTAATATCTCTCTATCAGGATGAATTTCATTTTGCGTTTAGCACATGCTCTTCTGAACTTTCCATGGCGCAGCAATAACGCATGCTAATTCCTCATTTAAATACTGCTGTTTGCGCCTGTTACAGATTGCATGTGTAATCTTTGTAGATCACCCTCGAATGCTGAAGAAACAGTACAAGCTATTTATTAGCGAGGCAAAGACATCAGCCTTGCAATTATGATTCTTTATAAATCAGGCCCTTAGAGTCTGACTAAAAAGGGACCAAAAATTGCTGGGAATTTCATGCCACTGGCTTTATAAACTTATGTTATCAAACATTTTTCTTTTATATTTTCAAATATTGGTTTGTAACTTTCACTGTTCCATTTTGCATAAATTGTAAATGAAAAATGCCATAAATAAATATATTTACTGAATTTTTGCGGCTACAGCTGCTGATTTCTACAGGGAACTGACCGTAAGTTGATTCCTGAAGAAATTCCTCTGTGTTTGTGTGAGGGTCAGACAACAGGGGACAGATGTTCAAAAGAGGTCACAACACACAGTGGGTCATGAATACAGAAGACAGGCTGATCTGGCCTATGACAAGGAAAGGGCGGCTCGGCTGTAATGGCTGATAAATGTCAGAGCCTCCCGACAGCCTCAGATGAGCGATTGTTATGCGGCTTCCCTGAGCCTGAGCTGCTGAAGCCTCCAGTAAGACTGACAAGCAGCAGAGGAAACATTTTCTCAGATAGAATGGCGTGTTTGGATGACCCCCGCTTCATTGCAGTTGCCATAGGCAAAACGAGGGAGGGTGATTAATCAGGTTGTTAACATGTTTGATGGAGAGTAGAGAGAGGAGAGGAGGAATCCATGTGCTGAGAGGGCGAAAGGTAACAAAATGAAGAGGAGAGCTCTGCTGCTGTGATTCATGGAGGGTTACTGAACCACTGAGGAGCAATAATTTTTCAAGTTACAGGCCTTGATTGCAATAATGTCCCCATAGCAACTATTATCTTTAATGACTATTATTACTGCTGTCATAAAGTGGGGACTGCAGCAAATCTTATTAAAATATCGTTTTTACGCAACTACTCCTTTGATTGACTTCACTTATCAAAAACTGGGGTTCTTTTTAAAATCAACTTTCAAGTAGTAGATTGTAAGAACCAGATTTTAACAGGGTAAATTAAATCATGAATATACATATCAGCTGCTATGGTAGGCAATGTTTAATCTTTCGATCTGATATGCCTCAAGAAAATTTTCTCCTCAGCTAGTAGCGTCTTTTCTTTTTACACCCCCCCCCCCCCCCCCCCAACACACACACACACACACGCATACAGTCGTCCTCAAAATTAGTCATACCCTCAAATTAAAAGAGACTAAATTCACAATAGTACTTTAAATAATAAGAAAGTAAAAAAAAATAACAATAAATAAAAATTTACAAAATTATAATTGAGTGAAATAAATTATTGAATTTCGAATATTCGAATTGCGGTTTGTAATAATAATATGAAAAAACAAATGAACAAAACTGTCCGAGACACTGTTAGAATAGTGAATAGTGGTCAAAATTATGTCAAAGACTTTTACACCAAAATACCTGCCAACAGGTGTAAAAGTCTTTTTGAACATTAGAGAAAACACCTGATTGCAATGATTGCCTCAAAGGGTCCTTTACTTGTTTTATTTTTTGTGTTTCTTCTTAATATTTCTTTCAAACTACAATTAAACTGTGTACATATATATATATATATATATATATATATATATATATATATATATATATATATATATACATATACATACACGCACACACAGGTACTACCCAAAAAATTTGAATATCATGAAAAAGTTCATGTATTTCTATAATTCAACTTAAAAAGTGCAATTTACATATTGTATAGACGAATAATATGCAAATCAATATCTTTCAAGCTTTTATTTGTTTGAATGTGGCTGATTAGGACTTGCAGCTTAAGAAAACCTCAAATTCTAAAACTCAAAAAATTTGGATATTGCATGAAATCAATTTAAAAAGGACTTAAATACAAAAAAGGCGGGCCTCCTAAAGTAAAATCTTGCATCTGTACTTAGTACTTGGTTTGGGCCCCTTTTGCTTGAATGACTACCTTAACCCGGCGTGGCATGGATGAAACCAGCTTCTGGCATATCTCAGGTATTATGGAAGACAAACATACTTTAATCACAGCCTTGAGCTCTTCTTTATTGTTTGGTCTCTTCCCATTCAGCTTTCTCTTGACAATGCCCCACAGATTTTCGATGCGGTTCAGGTCAGGTGAGTTTGCGGGACAATCAAGCATGGTTGTTGAACCAAGATTTTGTACTTTTGGCAGTGTGGGCAGGTGCCAAGTCTTGCTGGAAGATTAAGTCTGCATCCTCATACAGCTGGTCTGCTAAACCAAGCATGAAGTGCTCCAAAATGTCCTGGTAGACGCCTTTTCTAAATCTGTAAGTCCTAATCAGCAACATCCAAACAAACAAAAGCTTGAAATATATTGATTCACATATTATAAGTCTAAACAATATGTTGCAGGTGCTACCTGTATACATATATATATATATATATATATACATATATATATATATATATATTTAGGGCTGGAGCCGAACCTGAACATTGTATTCGGAAAGGCGTGTTTTTTATGAATACTTATGTCTAACAAATATTTGTATTGGGGAACAAGAAAAACATTATATCAAAAAGCTGTGTTACCTCATAAGACCGCAGGGCATGCTTGAATGAGTTGTGAGTGAGGGAGTAGAGTGTGTGAAAAGGCTCCCCACAGCAACAAAGAATGGTCAGCTCAGTGAAAAGTTGACTTTAGCGACTGTGTGTTTAGCTAGCTTAGATAAGATAGATAGATAAGATAGATAGATAAGATAGATAGATAGATAGATAGATAGATAGATAGATAGATAGATAGATAGATAGATAGATAGATAGATAGATAGATAGATAGATAGATAGATAGATAGATAGATAGATAGATAGATAGATAGATAGATAGATAGATAGATAGATAGATAATTATAATTATTCACTGCTGAGAATAAACAAATAAACAAAACTCAAATGAGTAAAATGAGTCCACAAGTCAAGTTGCTATATTAAATGGATGGAAAATGGGAAAATGCAAAATGCAAAATGCACAAATGATGGCTGGTGACAAATTCCGAATTATGGTGCTAAATAACCTTCATTTTTATCATTATCACACAATGTTAGCCAGTTGTTAAATCTTACTTGCTGTGCTGGTGCCTCAAACATAAAGCATTGCTCAAATACAATGTTGTGTTGTGTGGCCAAATGCTTGGAATATTAGTTGCGTTACCGTCTTTGGCACAGATCCCTCTTACAGATACAGGAAACGATCCCCGAAGTGACCTCTTTCTTTGTAAAATGCAGCCAGACTTTGGATTGTTTTTACCGGGATATTTTTCCAGCTTGTGTGTGAGACGTCATCACAAATTTGCGAGTGGGGTACGTTTGTTTACAGTGGCAGGGCAGCGCAGGAAGAATCAATAGAGGAATTGTAAAGACGTTTTGTTAGCGATTCCAAAAAATCGTTTGAACCAGTTCCCAAACAAAACCAGTTAACGATGTGCATCTCTATTTGTCTGTAGCCACGGAAACCAATCAACTGGCTGTTATTTGAAAGTAGAAAAAAAATTCAACTTACATTTGGAAACTTTGGAAACTTTCCTCCTAACTTCACCTCCACCTGAACCAGCACAACCATCCTCATCATCACAGTCTCCGCTGTAACGTCCCTCTGCATCTCCACTTCCTGTTTCAATCTGGTCCAGTGATCCCAGTTTCGGGATGGATTTTCCCTGCAGCAGCTGGTTGTCGAGAGAGACAAAGCAAAAATACAGTTTTTGGGAAGAATTGATATATTTTTTTACCTGAAGTAAATAAATTTGAATCAACATTTTCAGAGGATGTGTATGTTTGTGTTTATGTGCCCATGGTAACAAAGGTAACCCGAGTTATATCAACACAGGTGGAGCCCTCTACTGGACTCTGTGGGTACAACTCTCCTCCAATCACGTACGAACGATGGCCCACTGAAATTTTCATGTACGTAGCCGGCCAGAAGGGCATGTCTACCCCTTTTCCCACCTTCGCGGGTATAAAAGCAGGTGTACTGGCTGCCCTCATTCCACCAAGCTTCACCATAAAGGCCCCTACATACCAAACACGGCAAGTGCGGCGGCCACCGTGTGATACTGCAGTGAGCGAGCGCAGACAGCAGGACGGCGGTCCGCTTGAATTTAACACTTTTCAATTCGGGTGCAGCGCAGCGCCTGCCGCATTGCTGCGCTTCAAGGCGGCATGTGCCCCCTTTGCACGCCACTGAGTTCCGCGGCATGGCGGAACCCACTGCCGCCGCCGTAACACGTACAGAATGACTGGGTTTGCAACCAACCGCCTGAGCTTTGCGCATTTGGTGTGTAGGGACCTTAAGGTCAAAAGGTGGCAGGGCCCTGTGTAGAGGGCTCCGTCTGTGTTAATATAACTAGGGTTACAATATTGTAACCTTCATTATATCTCACACAGGCTTCGCCCTCTATCGGACTCTATGGGTACAGTAGGCGAAGCCCAATATATGTACTCTCTGTCAGGGGAGAGGCTCTGCACATCAACCACTCCAGCTACTGAATAGGTACCAAGACCCAGTCACCATTTTATTTATCTTTGCCACGTATGGAGTGGTAATTGGTCCAACTTCATCCCAGTTCGCAGCATCTGGCTAGGCAAGGTGAAGTTGTGGCCTAACCTCACAGGGGTCTTAACTGTGGCCACCTGTGCACCTCATTGATTATGTCCAGCAGAGCACAGACAAATGCAGGTGCATTACACCCTGTGTGGGTTAAGCATAGCAAATACTTGACATACCCTTCCTCTCAAAGGTCCTGTGACTCTGCAGTGAGCACAGACCTGGAGAAGGAGCCTGACACATCCAAGAGATTGAACCTTATCAACGGGCACAATGCTGCCGTACATATGTCCTCAACACTTACACCACTGAAGAGAGCTGTAGACGTCGCCACACTTCTTGTGGAATGCGCCCAGATCACAGTGAGCGGCTCTTGACCCGCTCAAGTGTAGGCTGTGAAAATACATTCACACAGCCTCCTCACCAAGCGTTTCCTGGACAGGGCTCTGCCAGCCGTCCCGTCACCATAACACACAAACAACTGGTCGGTGTTCCTGACAGTGGCCGTTTGGCTGACAAGCATGTCAATGCACACACAGGGCATAGGAGATGCAGTTTTCCCTCCCTAGAATACTTATGAGGGGGAGGGTGAAAAGCCTCCAGTTGGATGACTCTGGACCGAAATGAGCTCCATATGTTCTTAGAAACAAATGGGTTCGGTCTTAGAATGGCACCACTGCGGTCCCCACAAAGGAGTAAACAACTCGGGTGGACTGACAGGGCACACAGTTCGCTCACTCTCTTGGCTGATGTCAGAGCAAGAAGCAAAGCTGTCTTGCATGACAATGCCTTAAAGGAAGAGCGTTCCACAGGCTCATAGGGGTCCCTAGTGAAGGCCTGGAGCACTAATGGCAACTCCCACTAAGGTACAGAAGTGCGCTGGTCGTAGCCTTCTGACTCCCTGCAGGAACCGTTTTACCAGAGTGTGGGCAAAGACTGGACCTCCACATAACCCCTGTTGGCATGATGAGATGGCTGCAGCGTAAACTTTAACAGTCGTGTGGGACAGCCCTCTATCAACCAAAAGCTGTAGAAAGGAAAGAGTGTCCCCCACTGAACACGTCAGTGGGTCCACTTTCCTCTCTTAGCCCAACCACTTAGCCCTGTAACAGGCAGTGGTAGATCCAGCCCTAGCTGCTTGGATTGTTTTCACCACCTGAGCAGTCAGCCATGCCAGTATTAGCCTGTCCCTTTCAGGGACCAGCCTTGAAGTGGCTGACCCAGGATCAGCAGCACGTGAATCACGCCTGCCTCCTGAGACAATGCAGACGGCATAGCTGGTAGCTGATGCTGTTTCAGGCGGAGTGAAGGTGGTGAGCTCTGGAGTGGCAACCTCCTCCTCCATGGCATCATCCTCAGATTCCAGCTCTTCCTCCTCAGTGTCTTCAGACAACATGGTGAGAAGAGCTTCATGGCCAGTGAAGTAGTCGGCTCGCTGCTGGTGACAGATACTGGACATGTCTCGGCAGCTCAGGCAGGCCGGGCGCTGAACCAGTCCAGCGATGGCGTGCTTCCTGCCGAGACACTCGAAGCAGAGATGATGTAGGTCTGCCGGGGCAATGATCCCGGAAGGGCAGGCCACCAGTGGTGCACCTGCTTTTATACCTGCTAAGGTGGGAAAAGGGTTAGAGACACCCTACTGGCTGGCTACGTACATGAAAATTTCAGTGGGCCTTCGCGTGTACGCGATTGGAGGAGAGTTGTACCCATAGAGTCCAGTAGAGGGCGAAGCCTGTATATGATATAACAGCTTCATTACATCTGCTTTATATAGAATGTGTACCTTATTTTCATCATATAGTCACTGCAGGATAAAATGAGGTCCTCTTATGACAAGGACAATATTAATATTCTTTTTTAAACATATATTCTGGACATAAAGAGGGAAAAAGGCAACAAAATACAACCGCTACATATTGTGCCAATCAGCCACAAGGCTCTTGTAATAAAAAGCAATAAACCTACATAAAACAACGAGCATAATAAAAAGAAAATAAGCATTTCTGCCCTGTAGTCTCCTCCAATTAGATTTTAAATGGGATTTTCTAAAAGAAGGTTATTTATTAGAAACTAAAAGCTAGACATATAAGCCTAAGACATATACAATGCATGCACATAAATAAGTGCTAAGCGTGAGTATCCTGATCATTTCCACCTATACCTATAAATGAATCCATAAAACCAGTTACATGGCAGTCCTTCCTCTTGGCCTACAGGGCAGCTCAACTTTCTGCTGTAATGCTGTGCTGCAGAATCTAATTCAAAGACTCTGTGAACTCGACACCAGGGGAAATGCACCCGCTAATTGGCTCATTTAAATTCATGGTGCGTCATTGGAAACAAGAGAGAATGCTTTGTGTTGATCAGAAAGGTAGTGTCTATGGTAATTAGTAACTGCTGTGGTTCAGAGCAGGCAGGGGAGAGAGTGCGTCAGGGTTGTTGGGACATATCTGAGCCAGTCTGCTGTCTCTGCTGCTGAACAATGACAAGTTAGATGATGAAGAGTTTGGGCTCTCGAAGCTTTCCCTCCTTGTGTGTAATTAGCATGATTTCCCTTCCAATTACGGCAGAAATATGACCAAATGTTCAACATATTATGGAGAATAATGGGGTTCTGCAGTGCCAAAGTGTTGCCTGGTTTGGGAGGTTGACTGAATTTTAACTCTGTTTCCTAGGAGGTAGAGCACTGCTCGAGGGCTTTGTATGTAGAGTTCAAAGGCTGTCAACTCTGTAGCCATCTTTAAAGGAAACAGCATCTGGAAATCATTAGTTTGCACATGGGAAACAATGAGCATCTGAGCTGTAAGTTTCACCTATTAATCATTTGCACTGAGCTAAAAGGTGGAGCACTACTGAATAAGTGGAAAAAAATATCTGCTTTGTGACACATTCACTAAATAAATCCATCACTTGACCCTCAGTCAAATGTTAAATCAGAACTGTTTTTTTTACGTAAACGGAGGAGAATTAACCTAGAGTTAACTTGACCTTAATTTTGCTTAATTGAAACTGATCAGCTACATATACACTTGACCAAACACAGATTTTTTTGTTTTTGTTTGTTTGTTTGTTTTGTTCTTAGTTCATGACAATTACTTTAGGCAACTAGCAAAACGCTGTGATGACAGCTTTAAAGCTGCCGTCACAGCCTTGACAATACTTTAGAAGAAGCAGACTGTCTTTTCTCTACAGTAAATCCCGTGTTTTGGAAGGGTCCAAAAGGCCTGAAAAGTCAATTAAGGAAGGGTGGAAGATCATTACTCAGTCATCCTTTTAGCCTAGTAGCAAGGCAATGGGGTGAGGCATTGTCCTGCATACACACCATAGCCCTCTTATATGTGTAATACTTCTTCCTTACACAAAATTTTAACTAAATACCTTTCAGAAGCTGGCAGCAGGTTTAGAAGTTGATTTAAAATCCACATTTAACCCCAAAAAATCCAACATCCTTAAAGACAGCAGTCTACACAGTGCTCCTCCTCCACCCTTCTGACAATGGTTCAAAGTAATGTCTATTAGTGATCCAGCTTGAGTCTAGCCATCTGCTTCATCAAGTGCCACATTCATTTAATCAATCCGTGAAACATTAGAAAATAAATAAATAAATATGTCCTCAGGCATTTCTTGGCCCAAACCTTGATGCTTGCACTTGTGAATCTTCTTCAGAGGTGACTGTGCTAGCCTTCAACTTGGTCACAGCACATCTTGCACTTAAAACATTTGAAGTGAGTTTCGGGTTATGAAAAACACAGCATTGGATCAATTTATTTTTTGCAGTTAATTCACATTTCTTTTCCTCTGCATTTTTCACAAATCTGCTGCTTGTAATGAAATTCTGATTGGCTGATAGTCGCACTTCAACAGTTTAAGTATTTCAAATGTGCAGTGTTGTATAGTAACTAAGTAAAAATACTTCGTTACTTTACTTAAGTAGCATTTTTTTTATATTTGTACTTTACTTTACTACTTCTATTTCTGATTACTTTTACTTTTACTTCACTACATTTTACGAGAAAAATCAATACTTTTACTCCATTACATTTACCTGAGTACCTTAGTTACTCGTTACAAAATAACAAGGAACCTAACAGCCAATGGACAATCTTTGTTTTGTTGTAGTGGTACTAGTAGCTAGTAGCAGCCGTGTGCAGCTGTCTCTGAATCTAAACACACCTTTACCTGCCTCAGCAGCAGGTGAAAGGCTGTTTAGCATCGCTGGTCTGGTCTTCAGTCCAAGAAGAGTGAGACTGAGTCCTGGACATTTTGAGAAACAACTTCTTTTGAAGTTGAACAAAAGTTTTTCATGGTTCAGTAATGACTGGATGGACAGTTGAAGTGCTGTCGCACTGCAGTCATGTTAAAGTTCAACCAATCAAGTTCTTTGTTTGTTTGCATCACCTCCGAGCACCAAGAAGGATTGTATATCAAATGCACATGGGTATGAATGTTGGTAGGCATGCATACAGGTCTGTAAGGATGTGTTTGTGTACAATATTTTTCTATATGGTTGGGTTTATGTAAGGAGGTATTGAAACTCCTTTACACTTTGCAAATTAAAACTTAAAAACTAAATTAAACAGAAATAAAGAAAATGTTAAACTCAAATTTCTGATTGCGTTTTATTAACAGTACTTTTTACTTTTGATACTTAAGTACAGTAAATACAAGCTACTTTTTTACTTTTACTCAAGTAATATTCTAGCAGGGGACTTTTACTTTTACTTGAGTCATTTTCCAGTAAGGTACTTTTACTTTTACTCAAGTATGGCTTTTGGGTACTTTATACAACATTGCAAATGTGTTCTATTTGTCTGAAAGGAATGTGGGAGATTTTGTAATTCAGGGTTTTTTATATATATATATATATATATATATATATATATATATATATATATATATATATATATATATTTCAAATCAAATCAAATCAAAGATACTTTATTGATCCCGAGGGGAAATGTTTCAGTACAACACGTCCAAGACACACAGACAAAAAAAAAAAGCATAACAAGACAGGATCAGGCAGACCGTGGTCAAGCAGCCCCTCGCAGGGTGCACCTTTGCAGAAAGAAAACGGTGACATGGGGAAAGATGGGTAGGTGGTAAAAAAAAGAGGTCTCCGAACTCTCCACGTACACAGGTGGAGACCTGGGAGACAAAAAAAAAGACACACCAATACATAGAAGCACAAACTCAGGCAATCACAACATGAAAGACACACTGTGGGCAGAAAGGAGGTGTATCCCTCCAGACAGCCGAGCGGGGACGCTCAGGCACCCTCCAGGCCCAGTCTGTCCAGAAAGGCGGGAAAAAGAGGAGGTACGGCAGGGGCGTTGAGTCTTAAGGGGAGGTGTGCAGTAATCTTGTATGTCCGTGGATGCGCGTGTGGCTGTGAACCCGCCTGAGTTCACACCCAGTCTCTGTCCACAGATGGTATGGTGGCCTTGGGGGTGCTGGCCAGGTGGTCCACTTCCCGTGAGAGATGTGCGGGGGAGGGAACAGGGAGGGATGCTGAGAGTCCATTCGCATAACTTTCTCAGGGAGTTTGTAGAGACAGCCCGTGTTAACCCAAACACAGGCCTCTCGTCAGGGTCGCCAAAGCAGATAGCAGAAGATGTTTTGAAACAGGTCAGACGTGGTGGTGTCTGCCTTGAGTCCTTAACAGGTCTCCATGGCAGCATCAATCAGCCGAATCAGGGGTCAATTTTCCAGGAGCCGTGCCAACTTCTCCACAGTCTGAGTGTTGATAGCACGACTGATCCCCACACAAATGTCAGGCAGTGTGCCAGTAGCTGCCGACAGCTCTCCAACTCTGCGATAAACCAGGAAAATGCCCACACCAATCAGCAGGAACCCGGCTATCATAAATCCAAATAGGTAGAGATCTTCAACGTCCTTGATGGACAGAACCGACAGACACGTGATCTTCCATTTACCCCACATATCCCGCTGGGTGCGTACGGTCGGGGCAAGGAGCGTCACCCTGTCGCGCTCTTCGGGTGGAAAAAATTTGATCAACTGCATTGAGAGACCAGTTGACCAAATCCATCAATGTTGCTGTCGAGATTCAGAAAGTTATGCAGACAGAGGCTCAGAGAGTCGACCAAACAGGAGAGCAGCAGGGAAAATAAGGGAGGGAGGGAGCAGAAGAAAAAGAGTCTGCCTCCGTCGAGAGCAGGAATGGGGGAAAAAAAAATAAAATTAAATATGTATATATATATATATATATATATATATATATATATACACTTATATATATATTATTATTTTATATTTATATTTATTTTTATTTTTTGTCCTTTTATATTTATTTTTTATTTTAATAAAAAAGAAATTTAAAGTTTTGTGCTTCGGAGGTAGAGTGGGTCAGATTCAGAATACTACTGGTTAATAGCATTAACCACTTCAAAGTCTTCATTTTGTTTTTCTTAAGTCATTCAGAGGATAACTTGCTGGTGTGTTTTGGATTATTGTCCTGCTGCAGAACCCAAGTGCGCTTCAGCTTGAGGTCATGAACAGTTGGCTGGACATTGTCCTTCAGGATTTTCTGGTAGACAGCAGAATTCATGGTTCCATTTACCACAGCAAGTCTTCGAGGTCCTGAAGCAGCTAAACAGCCCCAGACCATCACACTAAAACCACCATATTTACTTTAGGTATGATGTTCCTTTTCTGAAATGCTGTGTTACTTTTACGCCAGATGTAATGGGACCTACACCTTCCAAAAAGTTCAACTTTTGTCTCGTCAGTCCACAGAGTATTTTCCCAGAAGTCTTGGGAATCATCGAAATGCTTTCTGGCTAAACTGAGATGAGCCTTTATGTTCTTTTTGCTCAGCAGTGGTTTTGGTCCTGGAACTCTGCCATGCAAGCCATTTTTGCCCAGTCTCTTTCTTATGGTGGACTCATGAACACTGACCTCAATTGAGGCAAGTGAGGCCTGCAGTTCTTGGATGTTGTTTTGGGGTCTTTTGTGACCTCTTGGATGAGTCGTCGCTGTGCTCTTGGGGTAATCTTGGTCGGCCGTCTACTCCTGGGAAGGTTCACCACTGTTCCATGTTTTCACCATTTGTGGATAATGGCTCTCACTGTGGTTCTCTGGAGTCCCAAAGCTTTAGAAATGGCTTTGCAACCTTTTCCAGACTGATAGATCTCAATTACTTTGTTTCTAATTTTTTACTGAATGGTTTTTGGATGGCAACATGACGTCTAGCTTTTGAGGATCTTTTTGGTCTACTGAACTTTGTCAGGCAGGTCCTCTTTAAGTGATTTCTTGATTGAGAATAGGTGTGGCAGTAATCCAACCTTGGTGTGGCTAGAGAAATTGAATTTAACTTTCCAAAGATGTGATAAACCACAGCTAATCTATGTTTTAACAGGGGGAGCAATCACTTTTTCACACAGGACCATGGAGGTTTGGACCCCCCCCCCCCCCTTACAAATAAAAATCTTCATTCAAAAACGGCATTTTCTGTTGTTATCTTTGACTCACATTAAAATTTGTTTGATTATCTGAAACATTTAAGTGTGACAAACATGCAAAAAAAGTAAGAAATTAGGAAGGGGGCAACAACTTTCTCACACAGCTTTAGCTTACATTAAAACAAAAATGTCAAAGAATATTGCAGTCTTGAACAAAGCAAAGTAGGTGTTGGATCATCCTGTAATGAGAATTCTGTACTGTACACTTATTCTGCCATATCTGAGTTATTGTGTGGAAGTGTGGGGGAATACATATGTGGTAATACAAAACCTTTGTTTATTTTAAAGAAAAGAGTGATAAGAATAATTCACAATATAAAAACCAAGAGAGCATACCAACGAACTGTTCATCAAGTCAGGACTCATGAAACTTAAGAACTTAGTTAAGCTACACACATTGTTAGTTATGTACAAGGCAAAAAGTAAAGTATTACCAGAGGTTTTGCAGAAGCTGTTTAAATTTAGTTCAGAAGATCAGGATAGTAGAAGAAAATTTCATTTTAAACATCAAAAGGCTAGGACTACTTTGAAACAGAAGTGCATTTCAATATGTGGTGTTAAATTGTGGAATTCATTACCTTTTGAACAGAAATTGTCTAACAATGTTTTTCAGTTTAAGAAAATGTATAAAAATGGAATACTTAGAGCATATCAAAATGATCAATGATGCATCAGGATAATATAGAGATTGTAAATGTGAGGTTTTTTTTTCTTTCTCTCCTTTTGTCTGACATGTTGATTGTCAAGTAGGCTAATTGCCTGACAGACCGTTTATTGGTTTTTCTTTATGTACAAGAAAGGGGCAGTATAATAAGATTTTCTTCTTGCTGCTCCTTTTCTACCATGGTTATGTATGCATATTGTGTATTCGATTTGAATTTTTGGTTTTGTATGAAGGCTGTGCATAGCCATGTGTGAAATAAAACAAAATGAAAAAATGAAATGAAAATATAATGAAAATACTTTGTTCATCCCAGTGAGAATTTTCATTGTTTTAGCAGTTTGTTTTAAAACAATCAGACAGACAGACAGACAAACAAAAAAACAATAATTAATCTGATGAAGAAGATAGTGACATGCTGTGAGTGATGACTGCTGGCAGGAAGAAGTCTCTCGCTGAGCCCCAGCACAGAACCAGTCTTCTTGATCAGTTTGTTTAGTCTCCTCAAGTCCCTTGTTCTAATGCTGCTCCCCCTGCAGATGCTGCAAAGCTGATTGCACTTTCTACAACAGACTTCTAGAAGATATATATGCAACATCTTGGTGCAGATGTTGAATGATCTCACCTTCCCTAAGAGATAAGTGTCTGCTCTGACCTTTCACTGATGGATTCAGTGTTGCATTTCCAGTCTATTCTGATGTCCAGCTGAAATCCAAGGTACTCTTATTCTTCCATCGCTTCTCCCAGGATGTAAACTGTGTTTTGTTTACTCCTGTTCCTCCTGAAATCAACTTTCTATTTGTGTTTAAGATGAAGATTGTTTCTGCACCATTTGACAAACTGACAGACCAGTTCTCTGTACTTGGCTTCTTGTCTATCACTGATACTCCCCACAAATGGAGAGTCATCAGAATAGCAGGACTCTGAGTTGTACTGGAAGTCTGAGGTGTACAGTGTGAAGAGGAATGGTGAGAGTACAGTTCCTTGTGGTGCTCCAGTGCTGCTGACCATCCAAGCAGCTGAATTGTATCAAAGCACTTGAGAAATAAAAAAAAAAGATCATCAAAGTGCTGCCTGATTTTTCCAGATGAGAGTGGGCTCTCTGAAGCAGGTTGATGATATTGTTTTCAACCCAAAGCCAATTGCGATACGCAAAATGTAATGGTTCTTGAAAGGTGTTCTCCTGGAAAGCCAGTAATAGTCTCTCCAGGACTTTCAAGATGTGAGATATTTGGGTAACTGGTCTGTAGCCATTTGTTCCACATGGTTGGGGTTGTTTGGGTACTGGAACAAGGTAGGATGTTTTCCACAGAACTGGAACTCTTTTCTGACTTAAACTGGTGTTTAAAAGGTGCTGAAGAATCCAACATAGTTCTTCATAGCAGGTTTTCAGAACTCTGGGACTGACACCATCTCAACATGCAGCCTTTTTCCAGTTCAGTCTCTCCAGTTGCTTGTTTACCTGCCTGCAGGAGACAGACAGACTGGTGGTGGAGGCAGAGCAGGTTTGAGGGTGTTCTGATGTGGAAGGAGATGAGGCTGTGTTCAGGCCCATAACTGAACAGCAGGGTGACAGAGTGGAGGTGTGACAGGACAGCTGTGTTCTATCCTAAGTTCTATCCCATTCATGTTACAAGGAACCGCGTCAAAATATGGAAATGA